>JAPDNY010000003.1:23957631-24272374 GCA_029375565.1 Gekko gecko
CCACAAAAAAAGACAGGGTTGACAAATTTACCATATTCATCCATCATAACAATCACCTGCTCTCAAAAACTCACACAGCCCTGAGGCTCTGTCTTAAACTGCTCCTTCATTCTCATCTGTGAGTGTTTTTTTTAAATGAGGCGTAGATGTCTGAGTTATAATCAGCGCTCTCTCTAAGCTGGGTTAGTGGGAGCTAGCTCACAGTTTTTTAGCCACCAGCTCACACATTTTTGTCTTAGCTCAGGAAGGATGGCTCCAGAGCAAACTAATATATGCCGTAGACAAATCGCTTGCTCACAACTTTAATGCCAGTAGCTCCCCAAGGAGAATTTTTGCTCACAAGATTGTACAAGCTTAGAGGGAGCATTGGTTATAACTGGTTGTGTAGAAGTGGGGATTTTAGCAGGGTAAGCCAGTCACTTGCGGATAAAAAAACAAGCCCTGCCGTTGCTGAAATTCCTTCTCCTGAACATCTGTGAAATACATAGGAATGTGGTCTTCTCTGGCATCTGGATGGCCTACCCGTCCATCTCTGCTAGTGGCTGCCTCCAGCTCCTTTGCCCAAATGCTGAATGCCAATGAGAAGCCTGGTGAATCTCATCTTGCAAATCGGTATTACCAGCTTCGGGCCTCCTTGCCTATCAACAGGCTGACCTTCTGGCCAGAAGCCATGTCCTACAGGGAAAGTTGCCAGCTCTGGTTTGGGAAAAACCTGGAGATTTTGGGGGTGGAACCAGGGGAGGGACTTCATTGGGGTACAATGACAGGGAGACCGCCCTCCAAAGCAGCCATTTTCTCCAGGGGAACTGATTCTGACTGAGATCAACTCTAATAGTGGAGGACTCTACCTCCAGGGCTGTCTAGCTTTTCACCTGAACAGAGAATTCTTCACAGGACAGCAGGATTGCCCACTTTTTAAAAACAGTTCCAAGTGGGTAGCCGTGCAGTAGCAGAGCTGGCTCTGAGTGTGGTAGCAGCACCTTAAAGAACAGCAAGATTTCTAGGGAATAAACTTTTGAGAACCAAAGCACCTTTCGTCAAATATCTTTTGACTCCCAAAATGATCGAGGTTTACAAGACTATGTGTGGGATACAGCAGGAAGAGAAAGAAATACTTTCCCCCCTTTCTCACAATACAGGAACTCGTGGGCACTCCATGAAATTGCTGAGCGGTCGGGTTAGAACAGATAAAAGGAAGTACTTCTTCACCCAAAGAGTGATTAACACATGGACTTCACTGCCACAGGGGGTGGTGGCGGCTACAAACATGGACGGCTTCAAGAGGGAATTGGATAAGCATATGGAGCAGAGGTCCATCAATGGCTATTAGCCACAAGGTATAGGTAGGAACTCTCGGTCTGGGGCAAGTCATGCACTGTATTCTTGGTGTTTGTGGGGGGGGCGGCAGCAGTGGGAGGGCTTCTAGTGTCCTGGCCCCACTGGTGGACCTCCTAATAGCACCTGGTATTTTTGGCCACTGTGTGACACAGAGTGTTGGACTAGATGGGACATTGGCCTTGATCCAACATTGGCTTCTCTTCAGTTCTTATGTTCTCTTATGCCTGTACCATGGAAATCTTTTTTTGGTCATTCATGCACTACTGGACTCGAACCTTGGCTTTTTAAAAAGCATCGCTTCTGAACATCTAACAGGGGCACAGCAAGCAGAAATTCAGCTTCTGAAGCTTTCCCCAATGCACACTGGGGAGAAAACATCTGCTAAATTTCTGTTTATACTGCTGACGCTAAACACATGGGAAGACATTGGGCTGGAGAGATCTTACCCACCAAAGAGCTAGCTGAAAGGGGGGGAATGTAAAATTGGATCCAACCAGTTTTCCCGCTGGTGAAAAAAAGGGATATTCCTCAAGAAGAAGAGATTGGATTTATACCTCGCCCTTCACTCAGAGTCTCAGAGCGGCTTACAATCCCCTTTCCCTTCCCCTCCCCACAACAGACACCCTGTGAGGTTGGTGGGGCTGAGAGAGCTCTTTCGAGGACTGCCCTTGAGAGAACATTTCTGAGAGGACTTGTGACTGACCCAAAGTCACACCAGCAGCTGCAGGTGGAGGAGTGGGGAATCAAACCTGATTCCCCCAGATTAGAGTCCGCGCACTTAACCAGTACACCAAACCACCAAAAAGGACGTGTTGGGATGTGCATGGACGATAACCAGGTGGGGAAAGAAAAGACTGCTCCCTTTTGCGCAGAACGGGCCAAGCAACTAACATATGTCTGTGCTGTGCCATGCGCAAGCCGGTATTGGGATACCACAGCTGGGAAGATAAATACCCACGGTATGTAAAGAGAGAGACAGAGAGGGGTGTTTCATCGACAGAGACAGCTCAGTAAGAAGGATGTCTATTTTACCAGCAGCTATAAGTATGGAAGTCTGCTGATTAAGACCCTGAAAAGCTCAAGGCGAAAGATTGACATAATTAGGACAAGTGAAAGTGCAGTAATCGTCAGGGGGGAAATTGACTCTGTAATCATGACATGGGGGGTGGGGGGCTCATATTTATTCTGCCTCAGATTTGCCCGGTTTACAAGTCAGAAGCCGATTCGGGCACTTCCACCCAGGCTCACAGCTTGCCAACATTACAACTTCTCTCCGGGCTGGGGGAAAGCAAGCTGATTGGAGGGGGGGTTCTTCTCCCCCCCCCGCCCACTTCTGCTCATCACTAGCAGCAAATACTTTGCAATCAGAGCCTAGCTGACAATTTAGCTGATGATACGGGAGGCAGAATGGGGCTTATCATCATCATCACCATCATCATCTCCTCGGTTCCTCTTTTCTCTCCTCCCTCCTCGGTTAACACGGATGATTGGCCCTCCGGCACAAACAGTGGGGTGAAGTTTGCTGCTGCCGGTGATCTAAGCAAAGGCGACTCAAATGCACGAAGCAGGTGTTTGGGCTTTTTTTTTTTTTTTTTAAAAAAAACATTCTCTGGAACGGAAGCAAAAATCCAGGACGAAAAGGTACAATTTCCCTTTCCAGTCTGTTCCTGTTGCAAGTCAGGCCCAAAAGAGATAAGGAAAGACAATAAGACCAGTGGCCACATACAGCTCTCAGGTCAAAACAGTTCAACGCTTGCATCGTCAGTGACTTACAACCTCTCCTGGATAATGACAGTTCTCTTTCCCAAGTAGTTGTGGGGCAGCAAACCTTTTCTTGCGCACAGACAATCCCCCAATCTCAAACAACTCCTCGCCCACAATAATACACTGTCTGAGCCCGCCTTGGCGGTGAGGGCGGGATATAAATCAATCAATCAATCAATCATTTGAACATGGACACTGATACAAGAGCTTGCATTAAACCCAGATGCCAACTTTGCTGCTGCATACACCCAGATGACACAATCACTGGACCTAACAACATCAACTACACCATCTCAGGCTTAGTCACATGCTCATCTTCTAACATTGCATATGCCATTAAGTGCCAACAATGCCCTTTGGTTCTCTACATCGGGCAAACAGATCACACCTGACACCAAAGGATAAATGGACACAAATCTGATGTCAAGAACCACAAGACTGAGAAACCTGTAGGAGAACATTTCAGCCTCCCGGGGCACCCAACAGGAGACCTCAAAGTAGCTGGTTCGTTGCAAAGGAACTTCAGGAACAGACTGGAAAGGGGAACTGCTGAATTACAAGTTATTACAACCCTCCGAACAACCCCCCCAGGACTTAACACAATTAAGAAGGACACAATCACACATCAGTCTCCAATTAACATCTCCAGATAAAAGGATCAGGTGACAGGTAATGTAAAAAACCTCTACCTGAGACCCTGGACAGCCACAGTCAGTCTTCAACAAAACACACCTTGATGGACCAATGGTCTGATTCAGTATAGGGCAGTGTCTTGTGTCCATGAGTTCCCCAGAAAACAAATCGTCATACAAGTTATCATACAGTTCTGGCCCATGGGCAAAGGGGAAACACTCTGTACACAAACTATCGCACTTTTAGTCATCTACTGAGATTCTTCTTTAAGGGCTAGTTTTCTGTATGCAGGGACTTTTTAAAAACCTAGACTTCCGTTCAATGTTGTCCCTACCCATGGGGCAATTTTACCATTCTAAAGGAGCCATCAGGAACCACATGCTAGCGTTGCAATGCATGGCCGTCTTGCTTTCGGCCGCCTAAATTTTCAGCAAGCCAGACTTGAATCCCATCGGGTGGGGTATGACAAAAAAAATGGTCTCCACCTGATGAGATGGTGAGTCATCTGACCACTCTTTCGGAGTCTTTCCAAAGGTGGTACCCAACATACACATGAAGCTGCCTCAACAGTGTCTATTTGGACTGGCAGTAGCTGTCCAGGATTTCAGGTGGAGGTCTTTCACATCACTCAGTACCTGATCCTTTAACTGGAGATGCTGGGAGTTGAAACTGGGACCTTCTGCAGACCAAGCAGATGCTCTACCACTGAGCCCACGGCCCCTTCCAGCAAAGGCTTATCTTTGTCTCAAGAAGAAAACTGATGCTTCCCATCTGTGCCTGGCTCTGTAAGCTGAATAAGCTCATGGTGGACTTTGACTCAAGTTATTTTTCCTGCTTGCTCTCCGTCTCTCCAAAAGCAAATGTCATCTAGACTGATGAGAGGATCAGCTTCCAAGAAGCAGATTTTTTTCCCCCCAAAGGCAAAATTGCTCTCAGGCACTTATCATCTATTGAAATTAATGGGTGTCAGGCACTCAAGTGTCACTCCGGCATCAAAAATCCTACAGCCACGCAAGTACGACCCCATAATGTAGCCCTCTTCATTAAAAACACGCCATCAAAGTGTCTCTGGATCTAGAGAGGAGTCGCATCCAGAGAATCAAGTGAAGTTCGTCCAGCCACTTCCAGAACCCAGCAAGAGAAAAAGTAAGGACACAACCTTACAAGGGAAACGAGAAAGAAAATTATAAAACTAGAACTGGGATGGCCACGTCTTTCATTGAGAACATGCTGCAACAAGAGGAAAAACCAAAGAGAGTAACAATAGAGAAGACGAGAAGAAGAGATTGGATTTATACCCCGCCCTTCACTACCCAAGGGAGTCTCAGAGCGGCTTACAAATTCCTTCCCCTCCCCACAACAGACGCCCTGTGAGGTAGGTGGGACTGAGAGAGCTCTGAGAGAACTGCTCTTTCAAGGACAGCTGTGCCAGAACTATGGTTTGCCCAAGGTCATCCAGCAGGTGCAAGTGGAGGACTGGGGAATCACACCCAGTTCTCCCAGATTAGTGTCTGCGCACTTAACTACAACACCAAACTGCACCAAACTGCACCAAACTGGCGTAGGAGAACAGAGTGGAAAAGTGTTCATTTTGCCTCGCAGAGAATGCACTGCAGCCCCTCATGGAGGAAAAAGGGGCGAAAGCAGCTCCAAAGCTAAAGATCTGGAATGTTCCAAAGAACAGAGAATATGAAGAAGAACGTTCTGTCCGTACAGGAATCTGTGACTATCTAATACAAGAATTAAATGAGAAAGGGAGAACCGGGATGGCTGCTCTGAGTGGGGGATGTTTTGTATTGCCTGGTTTTAAGGTTTTTCTCTGCCTTGCTTCAGGCATCTCTGAGTGACAGGGAACCGGGATGGTGCTCGTCCACAATGCCCACGGGGTGCAGCCCTCCGGCCATCTGGTCCTGCTGGACATCCATACCATTGGAGGTAAGGGTTGTGCCTCATAAAGTCCAATGTGTATAAGCCAAACTGCACAGCCATTTCTTGGATTCTGTGGGTTAAACGACATGTCTTTATACTAAAGGTAAAGGTTTCCTTTGCTCGAAAGCCAGTCGAATCTGACTCTAGGGGGCGGTGCTCATCTCCGTTTCCAAGCCGAAGAGCCAGCGCTGTTTGAAGATGTTTCCATGGTCATGTGGCCGGCATGACTAGATGCCGAGGCGCATGGAACGCTGCTCCCTTCCCACCAAAGTGGTACCTATTTACTTTCAAACTGCTAGGCTGGCAGGAGCTGGGATCAGAGATAGGAGCTCACTCCATCATGCGGCATTCGGGTCTCGAACTGCTGAACTACTGACCTTCCAGGGCCCCCACTGGGCCTGGCAGTGGCCGCAGGAGAGCCCAGGGGCTACACTGGGCTTGGTGGAAAAGTGTAGGGGGGAGAGTCACATGGGGCCCCACTTGTAATGTTCTATTGCAGCGTTGCATTCAAAGCAGAGATAGTTTTAAAAATACATTTGTAACTGCTGTTGCTTGTATTTGTGCCTGCCGTTGCCTCCCGGACCATTTGCCACCCGGGTCCAAGAGAGACTAGAGAGCATCTCTGTACCCCACCTTGGAGTGGTGGGGGTGGCATGGGAAGAGAGTGGTTGGGATGGGGAAATGTTTTGAGCCGGCCCTGATAGTACGGAGCCATAACTTTCTCAAGCGGCACGTAAGCTCCTCCCAGCCTAGTTTTAGAGCCTGCTGTAGTTTAACTCGCAAGAAAGCCACTTTACTCAGTTCTTTCCCTCTTCCTTCTCCACACTGTAAACTGTGTCCTCCTCCTCCTCCTCCTCCTCCTCCTTTTGACTAATAGAATGGAGAAATCAGCAGGGAATTGTTATTCAGTCTTTTTTCCCCTCCTTGCCTGGAAATGTTTCTAGATGAAAGTCAAAGCCACCCCCGTGATGTCCCTTTTCACTGTTGTTCTTCGTCACAATCTGAGATGTAATTTTTTTCTCTTTTTTTTTTGGAATGCTCCTCCGTACATCGGGTGAACTCCTGCTCGGAGTAAAAGAGTGGAATGGCACCCGCCCACAACGAACGCACTTCAGCGTTTCCAGTCTTGCCAGATATCCACATAACCTTTGCGTAGCATTTATGCTCAGAAAATAACAAAAGAGTCTTGTGGCACTTTTAAGACAAACAGATTTGTTGTGGCAGAAGCTTTTTGTGAGCCGGAGCCCACTTTGCCGGATGCGTGAGGCTGTGCATCTGACAAAGAGGGCCACGGCTCAAAGGAAGCTCATTATTACCAAACTGTGCCCAGCATCAGTTTGGTGTAGTGGTTAAGTGCGCGGACTCTAATCTGGGAGAACCGGGTTTGATTCCTCACTCCTCCACTTGCACCTGCTGGATGACCTTGGGCAAGCCATAGTTCCTAGTTGAAAGAGCAGTTCTGGAAAGAGCTCTCTCAGCCCTGCCTATCTCACCGGGTGTCTGTTGTGGGGAGGGGAAGGGAAAGGAGACTGTTGTTGTTGTTGTTCAGTCGCACAGTCGAGTCCGACTCTTCACGACCCCATGGACCAGACCACGCCAGGCCCTCCTGTCCTCCGCCGTCCGCTGAAGTTTGCTCAATTTCATGTTCGTTGCATCGATGACACTGTCTAACCATCTCATCCTTTGCCGTCCCCTTCTTCTTTGACCTTCAATCTTTCCCAGCATCAGGGTCTTCTCCAGTGAATGCTCCCTTCTCATTTGGTGGCCAAAGTATTTGAGCTTCAGCTTCAAGATCTGGCCTTCCAGGGAACAGTCAGGGTTGATTTCTTTTAGGATTGACTGATTTGATCTCCTTGCAGTCCAAGGAGACTGTAACCCGCTCTGAAACTCCGAGTGAAGGGCGGGGTATAAATCCAATCTCTTCTTCTTCTTCTCTTCTCAGGTGTGGCTCCTTCTGCTGACTAGGCATCCCCTAGCAGCCACTCGTGTTGGCTATGTGGTCTCCTGGCCCTGTGCTCAGGTATTCTGCCTCCACAGCTCAAGAATACAGAAGAACCAGGAACATTTGCAAGGCCTGCTTCTGAGGTTTCCAGTGAGGGGAGGTCAATCCTCACTCCGACCCTTTCCCCTTCACCAATGGTAAAATCAGGACTGGGCCTCTGGCTCACGCACTTTCACCTTAACCCCTCTCACACAAGCAAGAGATGGTAACCTCTGATGAGAGAGATCCCAGGTGTATTTTCTAGCTGCAGGACCAGGGGCCTCCAGATTTAGCCTTCTAGAAGGGGAACTGCCACAGGAGGTGGTGGCGGCTACAAGCATGGACAGCTTCAAGAGGGAATTGGATAAACATATGGAGCAGAAGTCCATCAGAAGCTAGTAGGTATAGATAGGAACTCTCAGTCTTGGGCAAGTGATGCTCTGTATTCTTGGTGCTTGAGGGGGGCAACAGTGGGCGGGCTTCTAGTGTCCTGGCCCCACTGCTGGACCTCCTGATGGCACCTGGTATTTTTGGCCACTGTGTGACAGAGTGTTGGACTGGATGGGCCATTGGCCTGACCCAACACTGGCTTCTCTTATGTTCTTATGAGTGGCAGGTATCTTCAGAATATGCTCCAACTTGTTTTGATAGCGGGTGTTGCAGGGAGATAAAAAGGCATCTCTGGTGGTAACTATAAGCAGGGAACAGATTAGGACATTAGAGTGGCCTGAGAACAAGCGGAGCCCACTGCAGCACTGGCAACACCATGAGGGGCCACTCAGGGTGAGCCCAGCTGGCACGGAAAAGGGTAAGCCTATGTTGATCATCTTGTAGGGTTGCCAATCCCGGTTGGGGGAAGGGGATCCCCTGATTTGGAGCCCCTCCTCTGCTTCAGGGTTATCAGAAAGTGGGGGTGGGGGAGTAACTGCTGTGTGCGCCATTGTACCCTATGGAGACTGCTCCCCATAGGGTATAATGGAGAATTGATCTGTGGGTATCTGTGTGTGTGGGGGGGTGTTTTTTGAGTTAGAGGTACCAAATTTTTGACATAGCTGCTGGTGCCTCTCCTCAAACCCCCCTCCCCAAGTTTCAAAAGATTGGACCAGGGAGTCCAATTCTATGAGCCCCAAAAGAAGGCACCCCCATCCTCCATTCTTTCTAATGGAGGGAAAGCATTTAAAAGGAATATGGACCCTTTAAATGAGACAGCAGCTCACCTGGAACTCGCTTTGGAGTTCCCTCTCCCAGATCCTCCCTCTCCTCTCCCGGAGCCTCCTGGTAAGTCCCCCACCCACTCATCGGCATCACCTGGCCACCCTATCATATTGCCACTGGCCAGATCCTAACTGAGGGGTGCCTGCTTGGCTAGGGCTGATCAGATCTGGCTGACACCATCAAAACTTGGGAAACTTTCAGGGTGGCGCCTGGGTAGGGTGGAGTTTTAGGGGATGCAATGTCACTTCCTCCATCATGGTGCTCTAGGAATTCCCCCAATCTCTATGGTAAAGACCATGGCTGATTTCCCACAAGCCGCCGCTCTGCGCTCGCTCTTCCCTTTGCCCTGATGGTACGTGTCAATTTCACACTAAGTGCTGCGCAGCCGCATTTTGCCCCACAGCATCGCGCAATTTTCCCTGCATCTACTCAGTCCTGTTTTTTGAGGACTGAGCAGATGCGGGGGAAATCGCGCAAAGCTGCGGGGCAAAATGCGGCTGTGCAGCACTTAGTGTGAAATTGACACGTACCATCGGGGCAAAGGGAAGAGTGAGCGCGAAGCAGTGGCTTGTGTGAAATCGGCCCATATGTAACATCACTTTCGGTGACACTCTAAGGATCTCTCCAATCACTATGGTTTTTACCATAGAGATTGGGAAAATTCCTAGAGCATCACCACTGACATTACCCTCCCCATTCCCCTCCCTCTTGTTCCTTAAATAATTGAGGGTGGGGGGGAAGGATGGCGGGGATTTGGCTGCAGCCCGACGGCAAGCCTGACTAGCACAAGGCGAAGTGTAGGCTCAGCTTGTTCCTGGTCACTGGGAGCACTCCAGAGTCTCTTACCCCTGGAGAGTTCAAGGGTCAGTCTGCTCCATCCCCATGTTGAGGGAACACAGACAGGTTGCGCTCAGAGCAGAAGTAATCAGAAGCTCTGCCCGGTTAGCAAGGTCTCCTTCTTTCAAGTTCTCTTTTTATGAGCGTTTCTAAGATCAGACAAGGAAACAGAAGGAGAACTTAGCAACCGCCGTAAAGTGATCTCGAACATAAAGCCACTCTGCCAGCAAGCCTTTCAGATGCAATTTCAAACTATGGTGTGTTTTCTGAAACCAATACATTTCTGTTTGTATTATTTTTTGCTTCCCATCTCGCCGCAGCTCTTGTTTTCAGCCAGGAAAAAGGAAGAGATACGATCATCAATTCAAAGGATATTGCTCCAGCAAGATCGTGAGTTCACTGTAGCGGAGATCGACTTTTTCTGTTTTATATGGGTACGCCGCCCATCAAAAGTTTTTTGACCCAACTGCGGGTCCGCAAAGGATGTCTACCACCAGCAGCCCTCTCTCACAAGCACCTTTTCAAAAATTTAAAATCGCATCCAACGAAATCCTGACTGAAAACGTATCAACGCCCCTCAACCTATGGAAGGAACTCATCATGAACAAATGCTTAAAAAATAGTCCAGTATCATGCCATGTTTCTAAGACACGGAGCGATTCACACACACACGTGGCCATCTTTGGACGGCGGTACCATCAAGTTACTCTTCACGTATGCAAATACAGACACGGCACCACAGGCCAGAACTTCCATTTCTCCCAAGGCTCAGCACTTTTCGACAAAGTCAGTTCGCCCACCAGGCGCTAAACAAAACAAGAATCAAGTACAAGTTCCGGATTTCGTGAATCATTCTTTAAGTTACTCCTGCCATGGAGGAAATGAGGGCCAAACTAGACGCGATGGCCATCAGGAGGACAACACACCACCATTGGAAAAAGATTTTAAAATGCTGCAAGGACCCGATCCTGATCAGGCCGGCAACGTAGTGCTCTTTCCCCCTCCCCTGTGCATTTTCAAGGGCCAAAACAGCCAGGTAGGGTGAGCAGCCATTTTAGCACTTGATAAGGCGTGCGGGGAGGCCAGGACAAGAGCACTTCAGCTCACTGCGCTGTGGATGTCACCAGGGCTTTTTTTTGTAGAAAAAGCCCAGCAGGAACTTATTAACATAATAGGCCACACCCAACAGCAGAAACTCATTAGCATATTAGGCCACACCCCCATGCCTTCCCTTGGCTTGTCTGGGCACCCCGCGGCTGCGGGGAGCCTGGGCAAGTCCCCCCCTTGGAGAGAAGGAAAGGCAGCCCCAGGCGCCCCACATCTGTGGAGAGCCCAGGCAAGCTGGCCCTTGGAGGGGAGAGGAGGGGAGGTAGTTTAAACTGCCTTCCCTTGGTTTTAGGGCTGACCCGGCTTAGCTTCTGAGATCTGACGAGATCAGGCAAGAAGTCTGGCAGGCATGGCCGCTTCCATCGCAGTGATACAGTGGGGGAAGGCAGGCTGTTGGTTGAAGCTTTCCCTATCAAATAACTTGTTAAAAATACAGTAAGTTCTGTATTTAACTTTCAAAGGTCTCAAAAGTAGAGGTAGGCGGATTTGGCTATCAACCGAGGGGGGAACAAGTGGGAAAAAGAGGCTGAAGAATGGTGGATAGTTGTTTAGGGCATTTAAATGGCTATGGCCAGCCTGAAACCAAAGACTTTGTACAGAATGCATCATGCCTGGGAGGGGAATGTGGCTCAGTGGCAGAGCATCTGCTTGGCTCGCAGAAGGTCCCAGGTTCAATCCCTGGCATCTCCAGTTCAGAAGGTCAGGTAGGAGGTGATGCGAAAGACCTGAAGCTGAGACCCTGGAGAGCCACTGCCAGTCTAAGTAGATAATACTGACCCAGACGGACCGATGGACTGATACAGTATAAAGCAGCTCCATGTGGAGCAGAAGTCCATCAGCGGCTATTAGCCACAAGGTATAGGTAGGAACTCTCAGTCTGGGGCAGGTGGTGCACTCGATTCTTGGTGCTGGGGGGGAAGCAGTGGGAGGGCTTGTAGTGTCCTGGCCCCACTGGTGGACCTCCTGATGGCACCTGGTATATTTTGGCCACTGTGTGACCGAGTGTTGGACTAGATGGGCCATTGGCCTGATTCAACATTGGCTTCTCTTATGTGTCCACATGTGCCCTGACTAAGTATGTGCATGCTACTTCTTTTCTTTCTAAGCAAGCAATTATTCATGATTTCCTTTTTCCGGGCATTTCCAAATGCTCTGATAATATAGAGAAGCTGTTCCTTTGGGTCATTCACAAAAACCACATGGCCCAGGCTAGGCCAATCTGGTCAGATCTCAGAAGCTAAGCAGAGTCGACCCTGGTTAGTATTTGGATGGGGGACCACCAAGGAAGTCCAGGGTTGCGATGCAGAGGCAGGCCATGGCACACCACCTCTGCTCGCCTCTTGCCTTGAAAACCCCTACAGGTTCGCCAGTTTGAGCCAGTTTGGTGCAGTGGTTAAGTGCGCGGACTCTGATCTGCGAGAACTGGGTTTGATTCCCCACACCTCCACTTGCACCTGGCTGGATGACCTTGGGAAAGCCGTAGTTCTGATAAGAGCTGTTCTTGAAAAAGAGCAGTTTCTGTCAGAGCTCTCTCAGCCCCACCTACCTCACAGGGTGCCTGTTGTGGGGAGGGGAAGGGAAGGGAGTTTGTAAGCCGCTCTGAGACAGTGAATGATGGGGTACAAATCCAATCTCCTCTTCTTCTTCTTCTTAAGCCAGATGCCACTTTACAGCACTTTACACAAACAGACGATCCACAAACGGCAACCCTACGCACAACTGTGGATCTAGATCAATGTACTTCTAGGCATCGTAATACATTTCTGGAGAGTGGAGCACGGGATAGACTTTCCCCTCTGTTGTCAGAAGAGGAAATCGGTGGGGTCTCTCCAACCAGCTGCAGGCATCTCCGATCAAAGACTTGTGGCATGCAGGGACCACGGCAGAGCTAAGTGCCAAAACAGCTTGCCTGAGCCAAACCATTCCAGTCATTCGTCTTTTTGATGCCGGCAAACACAAGGGGGATATCAGCAATAAAGGGGAAGGAGGCACCTGAAGCGGCAGGACGGCGACTCTCCAACCCGGAGACATTTGAAGAAAGGACGCGGGAAATTCTGATCAATACCTTTTGGAGCAGAAGTGCCTATTAAACCCCCTCCCTGGCTCTTTGATTTGTAAAAAGCATCCTTTTTAAAAGTGGGAGAGGCCGCGAGGAAAGGCACGATCCGGCTGGCATCAAATGTTCAAAGGAGTGACCGGGGGGGGGGAGCCGAGGGCAAATCAGTTCTGGCATTTCCGCCTGCTGCTGCTGCTCCTGCCGCTACTGCTTCGCCTGGAGATTTACGAGAGCATCTGGATTCAAGAGAGGCACCGAATGTGAAACTGACTGTCGCTCAGCAAACAACAGAACTTGACGTGAGCATCTCAGAGAGTCCCAGATAAATCACGGACTGATCTTCCCAATGGCCATCTGGAAAGCCAAACAAATCATCTGGCTCACAGGAATGGCTTTCATCTCACTTCTCTCTTTGGCTCCTTCCTGCGGTCTTTGAGGAATATTTAGCAAAGTGGAAGTAGAAGAAGAAGAAGATGCAGAAGGAGCAGAAGAAGAGGAGGAGGAGACTGGATTTATACCCTGCCCTTCACTACCTAAAGGAGTCTCAGAGCAGTTTACAATCTCCTTTCCCTCCCTCTCCCCACAACAGACACCCTGTGAGGTAGGTAGGGCTGAGAGAGCTCTCTTGAGAACTGTCCTTGAGAGAACAGCTCTGAAAGAACCCGTAACT
Organism: Gekko gecko; assembly: GCA_029375565.1. Lineage (NCBI taxonomy): Eukaryota > Metazoa > Chordata > Lepidosauria > Squamata > Gekkonidae > Gekko > Gekko gecko. Next base: position 23,971,162 of record JAPDNY010000003.1, read on the forward strand.
GACCCAAGGTCACACCAGCAGCTGCATGTGGAAGAGTGGGGAATCAAACCCAGTTCTTCCAGATTAGAGTCCGCCATTCCTAACCACTACACCAAACTGGCTCTCAAAGAGGCTTGGCTCTCAAGGTCAAGCTATCTCAACCTGCCAACCCCCCAATAAATTTCCCAAGGAGGACAGTCTGAGGAGGGTGGTGTCAGGACAGCACCAATGGGGCAGGTCTCCAGGACAGCACATTGCACAGGTTGCGCACAGATCAATTATCCCATCGCAGCAACAGGCCTTAGGAGCTCCTTCCTCAGCAGACATCCATCATTTTCTAGATGCTCCAGGAAAGAACGGCCAAAACCCCAAACTCCTTTCCCTCTGCATTCTTCTCTGCTCCAAAACCGAGAACACCACCCATGTCATACCTTTTGTTGGGACCAACAGAATGACATGTGATGGCGTGTGAGCTTTTGTGTGCTCCAGAAGTCTTTGTCAGGCTGGATGTTACAGGAGAAAACGTATTAAAAGGGGTTTTTCAGGCGGGGGTGTGTGTTTCAGGACATGGTATATGGGACTCTCTATCTGGTAGCGACACTCCAGGTTTATCTCCTGAGTTAATACAATGCCTACCAAGTGATTTCCAGGCTCTCTTCCGAAAAGAGATTATGACTCTCCTGGTTTAGAGAGATATTAAGAGACATTTGTTGGGCTTATGTTTTTCCTATGGAGTGCAACCGGTCAATTATGTCTTGCTTGGTGAATGTCCAGGCTCATCATTTGAGTCTGCTCTGCATCCAATAAACAATGTGGGCTTGAACAAGACTTAATATCATGTCCTGAGGCATTCCCCCTCCTCAAATCCCTTTTTATATGTTTTAATTAAAAAAAAAAAATGATGATAAAATGGAGAAGAGGAGAATGAGGTGAGCCCCTTTGGGTCTCCACTAGGTAGGAAAGCAAGGTATAAATGAAGTAAACAAGTTGCACGGATTCTGCTCTTGGTTTTAGGTTTTGCTTTCAACCAGCAGGGAAGTAAACGACTTCCTTTCTTCCCCGAGCCACTCAGTCAAAGTTGATAAAGTTTTTGATAATATTATGAACTCAGAAAATACATTGTAACACACTGGAATGTCTGCAAAATGGTCTCTTATTCTAGATAAGATATAGACAGAATTTGCAGATTGTTCTTTATTCGACTTGGTTTCTTCCATTCTAGTTCCCGACGAATTCTGATTTTTGGCACTTACAGTCAGAGGTTGTTAGGTCATCTGTCCTATCGCACATGCCAACTAGCTGCAGTCAACAGTTTTATGTTTGTTTATGCTTTTGTTTATGCTGAAGTTATTCCCTTCCTAATGTATTAAATGCTGTTCATACAATATTAACATTGTAAATTTAAGCCATTTTTGCAGCTCTTACTTGATGTTTTGTAATTGTGTTCAATATATCTCAATAAAGTTTATTTGAAAAGGGGGGGGGAAATGTTAGAGCCAGCTCTTATTTGAAGAAGAAGAAGAGAAGAAGAGATTGGATTTATACCCCGCCCTTCACCAACCAAACGAGTCTCAGAGCGGCTTACAATCTCCTTTCCCTTTCCCTCCCCACAACAGACACCCTGTGAGGGAGGTGAGGCTGAGAGAGCTCTGACAGAAACTGCTCTTTTTCAAGAACAGCTGTGCCAGAACTATGTCTTGCCCAAGGTCATCCAGCCAGGTGCAAGTGGAGGGGTGGGGAATCAAACCCGGTTCTCCCAGATTAGAGTCTGCACACTTAACCACTACAACCAAACTGGCTCGCAACAGAACCCCTTTCCTGTCTCACCACAACTTGGTCCACATACTGAGAGGGAACAAATGATGCCTACTCTACAGTTCGTTGCTTTCAACTGCGACCTACTGAGCTTAGACTTTTGAGATTCTCTGGGTTTCATCTTGCTTAGAAAAACATATGGCTTATCTGAAACTGACGCTCTTTGAGTGGTCAGCAGTGCATTCACAGTAGAGGTTTTGCACCTGCACAGAACACGATTTGGGAACTTCCAGAGCGTCAGATTGCGGGTGCCCATTCTGCCCCTCCCAAGCAGGGCATATGCTTTGGACACCAAAGGATCAGATGTCGGCAAGAATACCGGAGGTACCGGTACCAAGTGGATTCAGGTGGGTGGCCATGTTGGTCTGAAGCAACCGAACAAAGTCTGAGTCCAGTGGCACCTTGAAGACAGGAGGCCAAAGGGAGCCATTTTTCTAAGTCGGATTTGCCTTGCAGCCAACTCTGGACTGATGCTGCATTTACAGACAAAATAAACGCAAAAACCACTTCAAGGGTCATCATCTGTAACACGCTCTTCCCCCCTTCCCGTCCTCGAGACCCCGTTCTCTCGATCTTTAAAATGGGGATAACAAATCCATAACTCACAGATTCTGGGAAGACAAAACCCCTGACTGACTGTAAAAAGCTCTGACGTAACGGCAACGATGGACGCAAACACACAGCCAGGAAAACTCAAGCCGAGGCTTTTAAAACGGTCCCTTTGCTGTCTCCACGACATCTTTCCTGCCCTGCAGTGGTCTTCTTGATAAAGGCAACTCAATCATCAATAAGTGTGATGTTTTAAGACCAGGTGGTATAAAATGTTTGTTCCTGGTCTTGCAGGAAGAAAGCTTCTCAATCCAATTACTTGTTAATTTACTTGCCAAGTCATCACCATTCTATTTTCTAAATAAAAATCTATCTACTGGCCAGATCAATGAAGACTTACGACACTGCAAGCCTGGACAGAATCAAGGTGGTAATCTAATTTTGGGGAGCCAGTAAGACGATCAGGCCCGTTGCTTCAATCTCTCTTAATTAAGTCTGATTTTCTGAAGTGCGCGCAGCAACTGCAGCCCCCGACAAGTTTAGCTCGAATTCTGGTCATCGCAACTGGCTGAATGCCTTCAACCAACAAATAACCAGCGCAATGTCATTTTACAGAGGTATGTTCCGTAGCGTTATGTACTGTGTTATGTGGACAGCCTGAATTGTAGAATGAGCCTGAACTTCAGTCACAAGCTCCATAGATTCCCAGTATCCTAAAATCAACAGCCTGATTGGCTGCCGTGTGCAATGGACCAATCAGGGAAGACTATGACTTTCAGCAGGAACAAGCCCTATTGGTCCTAAGCGCTCACTTATGATTGGACCTTACTGTTCTTGGGGGTATGGTTTAGCCAGTTCCAAACTGTATGTAAGTTGGGGTTGTTCTGTGTGTGCTGCTGTTGTTTTCTGTTGTAATAAACTGAATTCACTGGTTGAAGGAAGAGCTGTCTGATCTCGAGTTACAACATGTAGGATAGTAGGAAGGGCCTTCATTTTTGCCTGAGTCTGTGTTTGCACATAGGTGCGTCCGTGTTAAGTGCCCTCTGGTCGCCTCTGACTTGCGGCAATCCTACGGACTGATGACCTCCAAAACATCCCACCATTAACAGCCTTGCTCAGATCTTGCAAACTGGAGGCCGTGGCTTCCTTGATTCAGTCCCCGAGTCCATCCATCCCACGTTGGCGCTTCCTCTTTTCCGGCTGCCTTCAGCTTTCCCGAGCATTACTGTCTTTTCCAATGAGTCTTGCCTTCTCATAACGTGACCAAAATATGACAGCCTCAGTTTAGCTCCCAGGGAAAGTTCATGTATATGTGGAATTAAAGTATTTATTTCCTCTCTATTTAAGCCAAGGAAATATTTTCCCTGCCTTCTCCTGTGACTACCACTTACTGAATGCTAAGTCACCACAGGACAAGGTGGAGAAAATATTTACATCAAATAGGGTTGCCAGCCTCCAAGTGGGACCTGGAGATCCCCCAGAATTACACCTAAGAGAACACAAGAACATAAGAGAAGCCAGTGTTGGATCAGGCCAATGGCCCATCCAGTCCAACACTCTGTCACACGGTGGCCAAAAATACCAGGGGCCATCAGGAGGTCCATCAGTGGGGCCAGGACACTAGAAGCCCTCCCACTCTTGCCCCCCCGCCAAGCACCAAGAATACAGAGCATCACTTGCCCCAGACCGAGAGTTCCTATCTATACCTTGTGGCTGAGAGTTCCTATCTATACTGATGGACCTGTGCTCCATATTCCAGACTGATAGTTCCTATCTATACCTTGTAGCTAATAGTCACTTGATGGACCTCTGCTCCGTATGCTTATCTAATTCCCTCTTGAAGCTGTCCACGCTTGTAGCTGCTACCACCTCCCATGGCAGTGAATTCCATGTGTTAATCACTCTTAAGGTGAAGAAGTACTTCCTTTTATCTGTTCTAACCCAACCGCTCAGCAATTTCATTGAGTGCCCACGAGTTCTTGTATTGTGAGAAAGGGAGAAAAGTACTTCTTTCTCAACCTGCTCTATCCCATGCATAATCTTATAAACCTCAATCATGTCACCCCTCAGCCATCGTTTCCCCAAGCTAAAGAGCACCAAGCGTTTTAACCTTTCTGCATAGGGAAAGTGTTCCAACCCTTTTATCATTCTAGTTGCCCTTTTCTGCACTTTTCCCAATGCTATCATATCCTTTTTGAGGTGTGGTGACCAGAACTATACAGGACTACAAAGGATCAGTTCCTATGGAGAAAATGCCAGATTTGGATGGCAAACTCTAGAGCACAGAGTTGCCAGGCCCCCTCCTTGTAACTGGTGGCGGGCTGGGGGGACTTAACAGGAGCGGGAGGGAGGCCTAGGTGTTGGGATTCTTGGTAAAAATATATTTAAGCAGAGTAAAAATCCTTAGTAACAGCAGAGTAAAGATTGAGAGACTGAGTCCATGTGTATATACAAATATAAAAGTTTACTATAAACCTAACATAGGAGAAGGTACACGGGATACAAAATAACAACAAAAACTAGATTGCTACATCCTTACAGGTAGGGAAATAAAACAGGAATGGCGTCTCCTTCTCCAGCAAGACAAAAGAGCAGGAAGGAGAACCCCAATATGCTAAATACCTGATAGATTGATTTCCAATCAGAGAGCTAAGGTTCCTACAAAATTCCTGGGCATTCTATTCTGTAAACAGATTGGTTACAAACAAACATGTGACTACTGACTACTGTAAACAACATTAACCCTGTAAATACTGAAGTATTTTAAACTTGTTATACCCAACACTAGGCCACGTTGCTGGAAATGAGGCCAAGTCACTTCCAGCGTTCCCCGGAAGTGACATAGCTGATGTCGCAGTGATGCTCTAGTATTTGGGCAAAATCTCTATGGCAGAGACATTTTTACCACAGAGTTTTGGCCCAAATACCAGAGTGTTGCCGCGACATCAGCAACGTGATGTCAGTAATGTGAGGACATCACTTCTGGTACACGCTGGAAGTGATGTTGTCGTGTTGCCGGCAGCCGCTGCCTTGGCCTGCCTACCCTACCGGTAATTCTCCCCACTGGCTAGCTGAGTGGCGGCAGGAGGGCAGGGCCCAGGGGTGGAGGACCCCTCCCCTCCAGCAGGGAGCCAGCAACCCTACTAGGGCGTTATACCCCACTGAGCCCCCTTCCCCTCCCCAAACCCCACCCTCCCCTCCTAAATCTCCAGGAATTCCCCAATCCAGAGTTGGCCACCCTAATTTTGAGGCAAGACTGATGGTCGCAATGTTCAGGCTCTCTTGTGAACTCTCCAGTTACTAAGAGCCCAAGAAGAACTTCCCTACACGTGTCTAATTTTGTCACGCTCAATTTTTCGGGCAGATAAAAATGACGCACAAACACAGCGCGTTCAAAACGCAAGGAAGGGAGGGGAGCTTTGGTTCTGAAGGCCCTACTTGGTTTTGTTGATAAGCAAAGTGGCGTGTAGTGATGGGGGAGGGGCAGAGCTCACACTGTAGCCGACCTCCCTACTCCTCTTCAAAGCTGCGCCTGCCTTCGTCCCGAAAGACACGACTAAACCTGATTTTATTGCAGTCAGCTCCTTTGCCGCAGCTGACCAGGGAATGTTTCCATATGGAAAGCATGTGAAAATCCATAAGGGAAAAATGTTTGCGATCTCTCTGGAGGCCCCCGCGGATTGGAGGATGCATATTCCATTACCTTGAATAACAGCTGGAATCCTGATGGGAGTGGTGTGTGGGTGGGTGGGTGGGCGGCCGACTACGCTTTCGGCCAATGGAGGGGGGGGGGCCTGTCGCTGAATGTGTAACAGGAGCTTGCGAGGGGATGGTATGGGGCTAATCTGTGAAGCCCAAGGTAGAAGGAGCAGGGTGCTAAAAAAGGAAACGTGAAGCAGCCTGAAAGGCTATCTTGGAAAAAGCGGAATGGACGTTGCGTGTGTCTTGCCGGTCCCCAGGAGTCACCTGCGGTGTCAAAGGAGAACGGTGGAAATGCACGCGCTCACACGGAACTGAAACCGGAGGACAGAGGTGGGCGGTGTCCTTCCCCCTGCCCAATCAAATGCCTTTTTGGTGATATCGCTACCCTAATATTGCTCTCCCCCAGCCTCCTCTCCTTCGTTTGTACTCTCACGCATGGAGAGACAGTACAGTCTAGAGCATCAGACTAGGATCTGGGACACGCAGGGTGCTTTCACACACCCCAAATAATGCACTGTCGATCCACTGGACTTTGCAACTGGATTTTACTGCATGAAATGGCAAAGTCCACTTGCGAAAGGTCACTGAAGTGGACTGAAGGCGCGTTATTCAGCGTGTGTGAAAGCACCTCCAGGTTTGAATCTCTACTCTGCCAGGGAAGCTCGCTGGGTGACCTCAGGCCAGTCACACCCTCTCAGAGGACAAAGGTGGACGAAGTCTGACTGCCGTTTGTTGAGGACACTCCAGCTCTATCAGATAGTCACATAGGTATTTTCTGGACCAGAATTGGAAGATGTACTAATTCTACAGCTGTGCGTTTGGCACCAGGCACATGCACCTCATCTTAAGAGGCCTCAAAAGCATCCTTGTCTTTTGTCTGTTCATCTTGCTGCTGAACTTTCCTTTTTTGGTCCAGTATGAACTTATTTGGTTATTTCATTATAATATGTAACACTGTAACACGTGTCTGTCTGTACCTCAGACTGTTTGACCCAAGGGGGGGGAAATGTGTCAAGTCATAGAATCATAGAATGTTAGAGTTGGAAGGGACCTTGCAGGTCATCTAGTCCAACCCCCTGCACTCTGCAGGAGCATAGCCGAAAGATAGAAAGAAAAAAGAGGTCAAGAGAAGGAACAAAAATACAACAACTAAACTACTAAAACATATAACAACAACACAGACAATAGCCTCTTAATGGCTCCTTCTGCAAAGAAGCATGGATGTTCCACGAGGAGTTTAAGGCAGCTTCACGCCAAGGGTAATGCACTGCTCTTCCCACAGGAATCAGAAACCGCAACAGCCTTCCTGTGGCCCTTGGTCACGGTATTTATAAGAAACTTACGACAGGGATCACTACCATCAAATGATCCAGCCTGCACACCCAGGATGCCTGGGCCTTGAGGACACAAGCAGAGCACGGAGAACCACCGTGTTTCCTTGCAGGAGGAATGCATGCTGTTCCTAATGGCATCCTGTGGCAGGTGTGAAGAACACTCTTGCTCACACGCCTTCCAGCTCCATTCTACTCAACACAGTGCTTACTGAACTCCTGCGTGGGACGGGATATAGCTTGCCCACAGGACACATGCTTTGCTTGTGGAAGGTCTTGGTTCTGGTCTCCAATTCCTGCAGTTAAACAAGAGATAGCTGAGCTGGGGACCCTGACCGGGATGGCCCAGGCAAGTCCGGTCTTGCCAGCTCTCTGAAGCTAAGTAGGATCGATCTTGGTCAGCACTTGGATGGGAGGCTGAAAGTCCAGAGTTGCTAGGCAGAGGCAGACGATGGCCAACCAATCCTGTTCATCTCTTTCCTTGACGACCCTACGGAGTCGCCAAAAGTCAGCTGGGATTTGATGGCACTTTCCACCATCAGCAGAGCGGGAGAGACTTCTGTTCTATTCCTAACTTCAAGTATGACTATCTCCCTTTTCAGCCTGAAGACTCTGTTTAACTGACGTCTTCTGTGTGTTAGCGAGTAACAGAAATAAAGGAAATAAATAAACCCGGAAATCACATCGAGTAGCTCTAGGAATTGGCAGAATAGAGTTTCTGGCAATTCCTAGAGCTACCCTATGTCACTTCCAAGTTCTCCCCAGAATCAACATAATGACATAGCTGATGTTGCCTGTTTCTGTTGTTGTTTCTTTCATTTCTCCCACTGTCACTCCAAGCAGTGGCAGGCAAAAGGGCTACCAGTGGGAGACTTTCCACCATAGCAGGAAGCCTGGCAGCCCTTGTGAAAACCATTTGTCTGGAGGTGTTCATGAGAAGCTGATTTCTGCATGTGAATTGTCTAGGCTTCAATTGTGCCTTGGCTCATGAGTTTTCAATGCCAGGGCAGAAAAGTACTTCTGAGTATATGAAGAATGCATGTTCCTCCCTGATGAATTATTGTGTCTTCTCGATACATACCCACAGCTTCCACATATATACTTAATGGCAAATACCATCATTGACATACAAGCTTAAACCACAGCACTTCTCTTTTTAGAAGTCTGCCCTTACCACAGTTGTCAGTTTGAAGTGCACAGAGAACCTATTCCTTTTCTGCAAAAAAAACCAAAAACCCACTCCTGATATTCCTCTGTTAAGGGCGTCAAACATATGGCCCACGGGCCAGAACTGGCCTGTCTAAGGCTCTCATCTGACCCATGAGCAACTGGTTATTACCTTTATTGCCAGGTGACAGAGGCTGTGCATTATGCCCCTGCATACCGTCCCAGTGCTAATGCATAACTGGTGGTGGAAGTGGGAGCATGGACATCAGGGAGGTACTGTAAGGAAATACTGTAAGAGTGTTCACATTTTAAGCATGTTTGCATTTTGAGTAAAAAACAAATAATCCTTAATGGGGTTTGTCTGTGTCCTATTTAAAGTTAGTATCTCCCGTACCTGGCATTACATTTTATGGCACACAAGGCCCAGCCCGACAAAGTGACGTTTATGTCAGATCCGGCCCTCGTAACAATTGAGTTCGACGCCTCCGTAAGAGCTTCTCAAATGCAATTCTTCTCCCACAGTTCTCCAGACCCCAACAAGCAAGTTCTCCATACTTAATCCACACTTGAGGAGAATACTGTGCCAGGACTCGGTCAAGAGTCTGTCTTTAATACCCAGGCTGAAGTGGGAGACAAAGTTCACAAATGCCACTCAAAAGCGCTTTGCAGGAGCCCCCTCCCCCCCTTGCGATGTTACCATGCTCATCTGAAAAACAGAAAGCCAGTTTTAAATGTGCTTCTCTCAGGTTTGGCGAATCTATCAGCTGTCACGCCAGAAAACCTGATTTACAGAGACGTTTCAGCCTTCCTGCACTTTACGATGCGTGTGTGCGATTTTTGGTCTTTCTGTTCCCTCCATGCAGACAAAAAAGAATCCGTTCCAGTTTCCCCCTCCCCTCTTTTTTAAAAAACACCCATCTCTCTCTGATGAATGCACTGTTCCTGGCACGGCTTCCACAAATGCATTACAATATAAGGTATGACATAGCCGTCCACATATCATCTCTTTCACTGAAAAATCTGAGTAATGTTTTTGGGAGCCATCCATTGAGAAGTTCTGCTGTGCAAGCACCACCGAAATAGATGCAGGTGTCAGGGCCCGTAATGGATATTGTTAGCGACCGTTATTCATGACACAGCTCCCTGCGTCAAGCCGGCACTGTCTTGTGAATATATATTTGAAAACTCCTCTGGAGTCTGCACACTCCTCCCTTCTCTGCTGGCTTGCACATCTAGCAGATTTTTTAAAAAAGTGTATGGGGGTTGGGAGAGAGGACAGCAGCGGGTAGGGCTGCCAAGTCTGGGTTGGGAAACCCCTGGAGACTTGGGGATGGAGCCTGGGGAGGGACCTCAGTCGGGCATAATGCCAGGGAGAGGAGGAGGAGGAGGAGAAAAAGAAGGCGAACGGGAAGGAGGAGGAGAACAAGGAGATGGAAGAGAAGAAGGAGGAGGAGGAAAAGGAGAATGAGAAGAAGATGGAGGAGAAGAAGGAGAAAAAGGAGAAGGAGAAAGAGGAGAAGGAGGCAGAGGAGGAGAAGGAGAAGAAGGAGAAGGAGGAGAAGGAGGAGAAGGAGGAGAAGGAGGAGAAGGAGGAGAAGGAGAAGGAGGAGAAGGAGAAGGAGAAGGAGAAGGAGAAGGAGAAGGAGAAGGAGAAGGAGAAGGAGAAGGAGAAGGAGAAGGAGAAGGAGAAGGAGAAGGAGAAGGAGAAGGAGAAGAAGAAGAAGAAGAAGAAGAAGAAGAAGAAGAAGAAGAAGAAGAAGAAGAAGAAGAAGAAGAAGAAGAAGAAGAAGAAGAAGAAGAGATTGGATTTATACCCCGCCCTTCAGTTGGAGTCTCAGAGCGGCTTACAAACTCCTTTCCCCTCCCCTCCCCACAACAGACACCCTGTGAAGTAGGTGGGGATGAGAGAACTCTGACACAAACTGCTCTTTCAGGAACGGCTGTGCCAGAGCTTGTGACTGACCCAAAGTTACATCAGCAGGTGCAAGTGGAGGAGTGGGGAATCAAACCCGGTTCTCCCAGATTAGAGTCCGCGCACTTAACCACTACACCAAACTGGAGAAGGAGGAGGAGAAGAAGAAGGAGAAAAAGGAGGTGGAGGAGGAGAAGAGTTGGTTTTATACCCTGCTTTTCACTCCCCCAAGGAGTCTCAGCATGGCTGACAATCACCTTCCCTCTTCTCCCTACAACAGACACCCTGTGAGGTAGGTGGGGCTGAGAGAGCTCTGAGAAAACGGTGACTGGCCCAGGGTCACCCGACAGGCTGCATGTGGAGGAGGAGTGGGGAATCCAACCCAGTTCTCCAGAGAAGAGTCCTGCCGCTCTTCACCACTACACCAAACTGGCTCTCAAAGCAGCCATTCCCCCCAGGCGAGCTGACCTCTGTCAGCTGGAGATCAGCTGCAATTCCAGGAGGTCTCCAGGGCCGGCATTCTGGATCAAGGCTGCTTCTTCTGCAACACAGCTCAACAGCCACATTTACTACAGGTAAACAAAATATCACACAATGGCTGCTGGACAGGATGCCTACTGGAGCATCACAGCCAATGCAGCAGTGGCCCGTGTGGACCGAGGCACGGGGAACGGATAATCTGTACATAAGTAATCTAAAGCAAATTGCTTCTTTACAAAACACACGCAGACACAGATGCTTAAGAAGAAGAGAGGGAGTGGGGGGGGGAAGGACAATTAATTATAAGAAATGTCAGGGGAGAGGAAATGGAAAGAAAAATTGAGTCTGAGTTATAAAAAAATAAGTAATTTTTTTTTGCCTACTTTGCAGGAGGCTTATTATATTAATTAAACATTATTACGGCGGATGAGCCGGGGAGGGTGACGGAGTCCGAGGCCGGCGGTAAGTGTTCTCTCCTGTAGCCCGAGGCTCCAGCCATCCTCCGATATTAATCTTCTAAAGCACTCTAAATGCTGAAGAGATAAACACTTGAAATATGAAAATGTTTCTCCCCTACCCCGGGCTCCCTCGTAGACTCTGTGACCCTGCGTCAACTTGAGATATAAACGAGAGGCCAAGACTGGCTTGTGTTTCCTTCCTTCCGCACTGGGCTTACTTTGTATGCTGTTCGGTTGCTTCAGGCCTCGCTGTGCGTGGAAGTGAGTTAAGAAGAAGAAGAGGAAGAGGAAGAAGAAGAGATTGGATGTATACCCCGCCCTTCACATGGAGTCTCAGAGTGGCTTACAAACTCCTTTCCCTTCCCCTCCCCACAACAGACACCCTGTGAGATTGGCGGGGCTGAGAGAGCTCTTTCCAGAACTGTCCTTGAGAGAACAGCTCCGACAGAACTGTGGCTCGCCCAAGGTCATCCAACAGCTGCAGGTGGAGGAGTGGGGAATCAAATCTGATTCTCCTAGATTAGAGTCCGCAAGCTTAACCACTACACCAAACTGGCTTGTTCCCAAGTGACGACGTGCAGCCCACGGAAATAACTCCCAGCAGCAAACACATGAAAATGCACACAGGTACTGGGCCATGTTACGCCCATCTACACAACATTCTCCTTGACCGTCCTGCAGTGGTGACTGTCCAGAATCCATCTGTCATCTACAGTTTCATCTATCCACTTATCTGTATAAGAACAACTACATTCGAGTTCTGTAGCACCTTACAGACCAATAAGATTTTTGAGGTATACGCTTTCGGGAGTCACAGCTCCCTTCATTAAGAGTTTTGACCAGTGTTCCCTCTAAGCTGAGTTAGGGTGAGCTAGCTCACAGTTTTTTAACCTCTGGCTCACATATTTTTTGCCTTAGCTCAGGGAAACTAATTTATGCAGTAGACAAATCGCTTGCTCACAATCAATGCTCCCTCTAAGCTGTGGAGTCTTGTGAGCAAAAATCCTACTTTGTGAGCTACTGGCATTAAAGTTGTGAGTGAGTGGTTTGGCTACCACATAAATTAGTTTGCTCTGGTGCCATCCTTCCTGAGCTAAGACAAAAATATGTGAGCTGGAGGCTAAAAACCTGTGAGCCAGCTCACCACTGGTCTGACCCAGCAGGGCTCTCCTTATGTTCTTAGGAAGGCCTCGGCCTCTCTGCCCTGTTGTTGGCCCTCCAGAGAACTGGCTGGCCACTGTGTGAGACAGGATGCTGGACTAGATGGACCCTCACTGGTCTGACCCAGAAGGGCTCTTCTTACGTTCTTTGAAGGCCTCAGCCTCTATACCCTGTTGTTGGCCCTCCAGAGGAACTGGCTGGCCACTGTGTGAGACAGGATGCTGGACTAGATGGACCCTCACTGGTCTGACCCAGAAGGGCTCTTCTTACGTTCTTTGAAGGCCTCAGCCTCTATACCCTGTTGTTGGCCCTCCAGAGGAACTGGTTGGCCACTGTGTGAGACAGGATGCTGGACTAGATGGACCACTGATCTGATCCAGCAGGGCTCTTCTTATGTCCTTATGCTGTTGGCCCTCTTCTTATGTCCTCCAAAAGCTAAAATTTGGCAAAAAAACAAAAATGCCAAATGCAGCTATAAACAAAGACAGATGCTTAACCATCTAAAAAGACAAATTAATAATCAGCCTATTTATATTTCATGCCCTTCTTTGTTCAGCCTAGCAGGGATACGCTGTCTTCAACCACCTCACAAGCTCAGTCAACCTAGTTATTAACGGCGATGAGCAGACAGCAGGGAGAAAAGACGGAGTAGCTTCCAAAACACAGGCCTATTAGTCAAGAAAGCTGAAGGGGAATCAATTGGCATTATCGAAATGTTCACATTCGTCACATTCAGATGTTACAGTGATCAGTGCTGGTGTGCTCAGGTAACCTCGGGGATAAAATGAAACAGTGTAAAAGATTCCACTCAAACAGCAGTCCCACTTCAAGTAATCCATGGATTTGCGGCGTGAAATCTTAATGCATATTCATGGGAAATGAGTAAGTACAGAGAAATGTTTCTCGGAAATCAGTAGGCCTCGCTTGCCCAGCCCCATCTCGGAGCGTTCGTTTCCAGATTCGTTGCAAGGGAAGCAGAGCTTCCGTTTAAGCAATTCTTACGTGAATCTATGAGAAGTGGCCTTGCATGAAGTCAGACGGTTGGTCCACGTGACTAAGTACCGTCTATTCTGATTGGCGGATTCTCTCTAGGGTCTTTCCCAACACCTGTTATCTGAAATCCTTGACTGGAGATGCCAGGAATTGATTCAGGGATACAAACTGTGAGGTCTACCACTCTACCACAAAGATTGAAGGTCAAAGAAGAAGGGGACGGCAAAGGATGAGATGGTTAGACAGTGTTATCGATGCAACGAACATGAGATTAAGCAAACTCTGGAGGATGGCGGAAGAAAGGAGGGCCTGGTGTGATGTGGTCCATGGGGTCACAAAGAGTCAGACTTGACTGTGCAACCAAACAGCTACCACTCCCTTAATTCACATCTCATATGGGTCTTACTCAGGGCTCTTTTTGTAGCAGGAACTCCTTTGCATATTAGGTGACACACCCCTAACATAGCCAATCCTCCAAGAGCTTACAGAGCTCTTCTTACAGGGGCTACTGTAAGCTCTTGGAGGACTGGCTACATTAGGGGTGTGTCGCCTACTATGCAAAGGAGTTCCTGCTACAAAAAGAGCCCTGACCTTACTTCACGCAGTCCTAAGGACCCTGGTGCTCTTGCTCCAAGGCAACAATCCTCTAATCTCCACAGAAACGTTAAGAAAGATTAAAGACAAAACAATAGGCATCTTCTTACACAGGCCCGTGTGACTTATAGCCCCACAGACTGAAGCTGAAAAAGCACACCAGAAACGCTGAAGGGCTACCCAAGCCACCTTCACATGATGCAAGCAGAAAACAAAAGCACATCATATGTAAAGTAATATGGGCTGAGATTCAAATGAGGACCAAACTTGTCTGAGTCTTGGGCAAACAAAGTGTCAAGTTTTCCGGCTGGCTATCTCCGAACCTACTGAAACTCCCAGAAAACGACCATGCAGAACTGTCCCCTCAGGACGGACCATTCAGTTCACCCTTGCGGGGAAGAAACTGCCTAGATGAAGGTTATCTCACAACAAAAGCTCCAAGAACATGGGAACACAAGATAGAAGAGTCCTGTCTGAATCCCCTCCTTGACTCATGGGTTTTCCATCTACCTTTTAAACCGGGTGAGCATTCAAACATATGATTCCCTAGGGTGGCGTACTGAGTGCTTTTTCTAAATGTGGGATTCCAAACTAACCACCTGTTCCTATCATTTTTGTTTTTTTCAAACCTATAATGGAATTCCTCAAGAGAGGCACCATAATTGTGGCGTTTTCAGTGTGGGTTACGTTTCTTAAAGGGTGCTTTAGTGATCTGTCACAGCGTTCCAAGTTCATGGTGCTTTCTTGCTCTCACATTGCTCTTTTTGTTGGAAGCGATGTTTTAAAATTTATGCTCCACCTGTTATTAGGCGCCTTGGGAACACAGGCTGAGAGGCAGGCCTCCCCCCCCCCCCAATTTAAACAAACAAACAAGCAGATGTGTTACACGGAATATATCTGTCCTTTTGTACATGAATTGGCTTACCCGGGTAGGCCCCGATGCCTGGTCCCATGTGGCTCGTCCAGGTGTTTCTTGAATGGAAAGTCCACGTAAATCCTGTAGATGCATCATGCGTCCAACCACAAAGGTCTCCGGGAAGATCAAAGTTGCAGTTGAATCCTATGGGGAGCTGGAAATCTTGCAAGAGGAACAAAGCGACATAGAAGAGCATCAGAGAAAGGCTAGCCACAAAGAAACAGTAACGAACGTATCTAACAAATCTTGAACAGTGAAACAAGCAGGAAGTTTCTCTGGCTGGTGCACACAGCCCCTCGGTCTTTCCGCTCCACAATACTTTTAGCAAGTCTCAAGTTTCAGCTGCTTATGAGGATCAGTCCCACAGTCAGAATCATCAAGATGAACACACCCCACATCCTTCATACCCTAAAACAAAGACACCAAATGTCTCCAGCCTCTCTAACCAGCACCTTCTTCACAAACTGCGTTTTAACTATCCAGAAGGATATGCCACACTCTTCAATTGCACTACATCATCCCGTGGTGCCAAGAAGACAGAAAAAAATCCCAGTGTGCCTTAAGATTTCTGGTTATTAAGTGAGAGATGAAAACACAAAGAGGCTGAAATCACAGAACCATAGAGTTGGAAGGGACCTCCAGGGTCATCTAGTCCTACCCCCTGCACAATGCAGGAAATTCACAAATACCTCCCCCTACACCCCCGGTGACCGCTGTTCCACGCCCAGAAGACGACAACAAACCTTCAGGATCTCCAGCCAAACCGGCCTGGATAAAAATTGCTTCCTGACCCCCGATACTGCTGAAGGATATAGAGTTTTCAAGGCAAGAGACCAGCAGAGGTGGTTTTGCCCTCGCCTGGCTCTGCGTAGCAACTATGGACTTCCTTGGTGGTCTCCCATCCAAATATCAACCAGCGCCGATCCTGCTTAATTTCCGAGATCTCACGAGATCAGTAACGTTACTTACAACGAAAACTGCCAGTGTGGATGCAATCTAGATATCTGTGCCTCAGAGCTAATTCACACATGCACCGAGTATGTATAAAATGTGCGAACAGCATCGGCTTGAGACGTCCTACGTTTGATCTTCGATGACAAGCAAGCTCTGATCGTGGCATTTGCGGTGCCCGTTTTATATGGGCTGTGCTGAACGATGCAGCCGCTGAATAATAAACTTGAATTTTATGAACTCGCCCCCCCAGCTCTACTGAAAGACACCTACAGCTTAAACCTCAATGATTTCAAAAGAACTGTACACAGATCGCTGTTTTCTGAACTGTGCCTTTAATCCAGCCGAGCTTCATAAGATTCAACAAAGAACCAGAGGGGGCACGGGGATGCCCAAGGACTTATTGACATGTACTGGCCTTGGGGAATCTCAGTTCCTCTTGGATTTCCTTGACAATGATCAGGTTTGCCAGCATCCATAAAGAACTTTGCCTGAGGAGCACAGTCTAAACTCCAAATAAAAATGTATGCAGCCGACTCCTCTGCAATATACAGGAAGAAGGCAGGAAGGCTGATTCTCATGTTATTATTTTTTTTGAAGACATAGGATGAATCCTGCGACTCACTGGCAAGGCATACTTGCACAGGCATAAACTACCTGAACATGCAACTGGATCCTCCACAGATTCAACGGTGGCCTTCATGTTCCAGATGCCAAGTCAGACACAGAGTCACTTGCGCTAGACATTTGCTCATGGATGGAGAAGTGTTGGTTTTATACCCCACTTTTCACTACCTGAAGGAGTCTCAAAGTGGCTTACAATCGCCTTCCCTTCCTCTCCCCACAGCAGGAACCTTGTGAGGAAGGTGGGGCTGAGAGAGTCCTGAGGGAACCGGGACTGGCCCAAGGTCACCCAGCAGGCCTCATGTGTCTCAAAGCAGCTGACAATCATTTTCCTTTCCTCTCCCCACAACAGTCCCCTTGTGAGGTAGGTGGGGCTGAGAGAGCTCTGAGAGAACTGTGACTGGCCCAAGGTCACCCAGCTGACTGCATGTGGAGAAGTGGGGAATCAAACCCGGTTCTCCAGATTAGAGCCCGCCGCTCTTAGCTACTACACCATTCGATTTCCAAAAAGAAAACAAATTTTAAGATTTGGGCCTCCAAGCTGAGCATGTCAGATTTTTAGGAGAAAGAAGTCAACTTCTTGTTTTTTAGGATGAAGGGCATTTTTGGTTGTGGCACCAAAACTCTGGAACTCTCCCCCACAGGGAGATTCATCCGTCCCCTCCTTTGCTGCTGTGCTCCACCAGGAGGGCCTTTCTGTTTCCTCTGGCCTTCTCTCAGGGATCACCTCTCCCTACCCTATATTTTAATCACTGTTTTTTATATTTTGTCAGGGTATCTTAGCTTTGGCTTCAATTGTTTTTATGGTGAACTTTTGTTTTTTTGTGGAATGGTTTTAAGACGCGTTTTCATAATGCTTATTTTACCCTGTTTGCCACCTGGGAAGCCCTGATGAGGGGCAGAAAGGTGGGGTATAAATTTGGTTAATAGAACTTTAAAGAAAAGATCAGTAGAGAAACTGGGAGCGAAAGAAGGATGAACAATTAAAGACTGGGATGCCCAGTTATAGCCAAAGCCGGTTCCCAGCTTTTCTGAAAAAGGAGAACATTTAAAAACATCAAGTCTACAAAGATAACTATCACCAGGAACAGGTTAATGACCCCTGTGATAGTCATCAGTCAACCACTTACGTAGAAATGGAAAGAACTTAGCCCGGCTCCAGAAACAATAATAATTAAACAATACTGTAATATTAATAGCCATGACTCCATTTATATTATGATTTAATCTAATTCTGCTTCTGAGGAAGGTAACGTTTTAGACTTCCATAAATCTGATCGTCCAGAGAAATGTGCACCATTGTTCGCAAACCCCCAGTAATTAAAATTATAGTTAAATCAAGAGAAAAAACAAAATGAACTTCTGGCTGCTTTTAAGAAATGTTTAAAAATTCATGAGTTTTCAGCATACAGATTGAAAACTTCATTTCCCTCTTGAGAGTTCCAGCACCTCTTTTTTCTTTTTTTTTCTTTTTAAGCCCTGGGATAACCTACATTGACATCTGGCCAAATGGGCATCAAAGCTTTTCACACAGGTATGCATGTTCACATATGCATATACAGGGCTCTTTTTGTAGCAGGAACTCCTTTGCATATTAGGTGACACACCCCTAATGTAGCCAATCCTCCAAGAGCTTACAGTGGTCCCTGTAAGAAGAGCTCTGTAAGCTCTTGGAGGATTGGCTACATTAGGGGTATGTCACCTAATATGCAAAGGAGTTCCTGCTACAAAAAGAGCCCTACATATACGTGTATATAGGTAGAGCAAATACCAATGTACACGTGTATGCACATACACACATGTCAAAACCTTTCTTTGCCCAGATGTCAATGCAGGTTATCCAATGCATGCAGATGTTCCCAGACTGTTTGATTAAAAGAGGCCTATCATCACAACCTACTCAATACAATCTTTGGACGGCTCAGAAGGATATAAGATACACACGCATCCATCAGGGCATCTGTCCAAACCCCATTCCTCTTCTTAAAAAGAACGGTCTCAACAGTGCAGTAAATCAATGCAGCGTTTTGTGAAGTCACTCACTCCTTAGTGTTAAATAAGATCCGACTTCTGACCAAGCCTCTCTAGAGCTTGGTCTGTCACTAGTAATATCATTCTGCAAGGCTTGGTGAGCGGGGGGGGGGAACACAAGAGCGATCACTTAGCTGCAAACTCATTATTGACAACAATATAACTGGAGTGGTCGAACTGCAGCTCAAGAGCTAAATGCTTATCTCAAGCAGTTCGAGCCTGGCTCTTGGCCAGTGTAAGAAAGAGGCAGCTCAAGGCAGGGAAGGCACCCTCGCCCAGCCAATTAAAGAGTGGGGCGGCAGATGGCAGAAAAAATGCACTCCCCACGGTGAGTTTCTCACCCCAACGAAGTCGTGATGGGGAGTAGATTCAGGAAAGACCAAAGGAAATTGCTCAATGAAATTGCTGAGCAGTCGGGTTAGAACAGATAAAAGGAAGTACTTCTTCACCCAAAGGGTGATGAACACATGGAATTCACTGCAACAGGAGGGGGTGGCAGCTACAAGCATGGATGGCTTCAAGAGGGAATTGGATAAGCACATGGAGCAGAGGTCCATCAGTGGCTATTAGCCACAAGGTATACATAGGAACTCTCAGGATGGGGCAAGTGATGCTCTGTATTCTTGGTGCTGGGGGAGGGGGGGGGCAACAGTGGGAGGGCTTCTAGTGTCCTGTCCCCGCTACTGGACCTCCTGATGGCACCTGGTATTTTTGGCCACCGTGTGACAAGAGTGTTGGACTGGAAGGGCCATTGGCCTGATCCAACATTGGCTTCTCTTATGTTCTTAAATTACTCAACAACTAATTATCAGCAAGATAATCTACTGGGCCTCCCCTCAATGAGTAAGATCTGTGTTACCATCTAAGGACCCAAACTTGAAATAGACGGCATCTGTGAGGCTTTAACTATGGTTTATACCAGAGGGATGTTGTTGTATTTTATTGGGGTTTTAATTGTTTTTAATTCTTTGTATATTGTATACTGGTTATTATGTTTGATGGAACCCGCCCTGAGCCTGCTATGTGGGGAGGGCGGGATATAAATCCAACAACATAAATAAATAAATAAATACATTGTGGGATTCACTGCCTGTAGCCATAGCAATGGCCACTAGCACAGATGGCTTTAAAAAGAGAGGAGGAGGAGGAGGAGGAGAAGAAGATTGGATTTATACCCCACCCTTCACTACCCAAGGGAGTCTCAGAGCGGCTTACAATCTCCTTTCCCTTCCCCTCCCCACAACAGACACCCTGTGAGGTAGGTGGAGGTGAGAGTCACTCTTTTTCAAGGACAGCTGTGCCAGAGCTTGTGACTGACCCAAGGTCACACCAGCAGGTGCAAGTGGAGGAGTGGGGAATCAAACCCGGTTCTCCCAGATTAGAGTCCGTGCACTTAACCACTACACGAAACTGGCTCTCAAGGCAGATCGATGGAGGGCAGGTCCACTAGTGGCTGCCACCCATGGTGAATATAGGTAACTTACACATCTGGAGACAGTAAACTTTAGAATTATACCACTGCTGGAAGGCAACATCAGGGGAAGGCCTTCGACTCGGTGCCCTGCTGGTTGACCCGCCAGGACAACCAGTTTGGCAGCTGTGTGAAACACGATGCTGAACTAGATGGACTCTTCTTATGTTCTACTCACAACACAATGATTGGGGTAGCCCACATTTTAAGCAATAAATGTTAAGGTGGCATACCAGTGGGCAGAGAACTTGCTACAGGAATGGACCCCGTGCTCTGGCCCTGGGACTGAGCAAAGTCAGGAGGTGGAACCTTGCTCTGTTGGGGACTCTGATGTGGGTTAGGAATGGATGAGAAGCTTGGAAAGTATGACTTGGGACCAGTGCTCCCTCTCAGCTGTGGAGTCTTGTGAGCAAAAATTCTACTTTGTGAGCTGCTGCCATTAAAGCTGTGAGCGAGCGATTTGGCTGTTGCATAAATTAGTTTGCTCTGGAGCCTTTCTTCCTGAGCGAAGACAAAAATGTTTGAGCCGGAGGCTAAAAAACTGTGAGCTAGCTCACACTAACTCAGCTTAGAGGGATCACTGCTTGGGACTTCTACTGGAGCTGTAGGGCAAGCATGAGATGCGGGGGCCCGTGGGAACCACTGGTGAGGATTTGAACGAGCCAAGCCTCATGGGCCTGGCCAACGGGCGAGGAGCCCGCGTCTGCCTTGCAGGAGATGGCAAGGAGGAGTTGTCAAGGATCAGGAGACCTTATTTTCCCTCCTGGCTTCATGGCAGGGGCAAGGCTCTGGCATTACCTCTATATAAAGGCTGTTCCTGGGGCTGGCTGAAGAGGGAGGAAAA
Source organism: Gekko gecko (assembly GCA_029375565.1). Lineage (NCBI taxonomy): Eukaryota > Metazoa > Chordata > Lepidosauria > Squamata > Gekkonidae > Gekko > Gekko gecko. The sequence continues at coordinate 23,992,140 of JAPDNY010000003.1, forward strand.
TAACTGCTGTTCCCTCCTTCCCTCCTTCCTTTGGGTGTGATTGATCTGGCTGAAGGAGTCTTGAAACCCTCACAAGGGGCAGGGGTGGCTTCTTGGCTTAAATTCCACTCTTTGCAGGCCTTGCATGGCGTAATCTAAACCATACTGTCCTGTAGAAGTGCTGTTTAGGCTCCGGGTTCCTATTAGCTGGGTTTTGACAGGTTGCTCGTTTTAATGAAGTTCCGGCTTTTTATAATTTTGTCACGTTTCTTTAAAAAATAATCTCCAGAACACATATTAAAATGAACCGCCCTAATAGCCCAGACTAGCCTGATTTCATCGGAGCTTGGAAGTTAAGCAGGGTCAGTATGTGGATGGGAGACCAGCAAGAAAGACCAGGGTTGCCAGGCAGAGGGAGGCAACGGCAAACCAGCTCTGTTCTTCTCTTGCCTTGAAAGCCCCATGAGGTGGGGAGTTCATGGGGTCGCCATGAGTTGGTTGGGACCCAATGGCACACTTCACCTTTAATGAGTTGCCTCAAGGAGGTCTCTGAAAAGGCAGCATATACATTTGCTTAATAATGAAATGGAAAAAAAAAATAGATACCTCCATTGTCCATACAGCTGTCCCCACATTCCGTGACTTCTTCATCAATGGGGAACTGTGTGGTGGTCTCCTCACTTTTCAAGGTGGGCTTCAGTGTCTCTGCAGTGGACTTGAGGTCTGCATTTAGAAGAAGAAGAAAAATGTGAGAATTCTCATGGGCTTAAGAAAAGAAGTCAGACTGGAGAGAGACCCTGTGTAGACAAGAGGGGGGCCTTCCTTTCCCATGAAACAACGTGCTTAAGGCTCCTCCTTACGCTGAGGCATTGCAGAATTTGTCCGAGCATCAGTCGCGGAGATTGAACGTTTAAAGCGCAAACACCAAGTTTTCCGTGTTTTGTGAGGCTGCCTCATCCCACAAGTTATTCACTGGACTGTTAATGCAGAACTATTTCTCAGACATCTCCAGCACAGGAAGCATCACATATAGTCTTAGATCAAGATGGAAAGCTGTGTTAAGTCTGTCTGTAGCAGCATAAAAGAGAGCCCAGGAGCACCTTAAAGATCAACCAAATTTGTGGCAGGGTATGTGCTTTTGTGAGTTGTTGCTCACTTCTTCAGATACAGCTAGAATGTGAGTCAATTTGTCTTAAATATTCAGAAAATACTTTATCAGTATTTTTCAGATATTGTTTCAGCTGGATACAGATTTGGGGTATTGTTTGGCTATCCAAAATGGCCAAACCCTGAAAATCCTGAAAATATTTGGGATTCTCGGGGTTGCCAGATAGTTGAACTTAAAGGGCATTTAAAGGGATTGTGGTCCCTTTAAATGCCTTCTCCAGGCTTTGTGGCTCCATGGTCATACCTTTAAATGCCTTCCAGGTCAACTCACCGCTTGGAGGTAGTTAAAGGGAATGTTAGCCCCATAAATGTCTTCGGAGTTCACTTGCTGTGGAGTCACATGGCTTGGAGAAGGCACTTAAAGGGACCGCAATCCATTTAAATGACTTTTGCCGCTTCCATTGAAAGCAATAGAGGTTGGGGCCACCTTCTTTGGGGCCTATAGAATTGGACCCCTGGGAGGGGGGTTGAGGAGAGGCACCAGCAGCTATGCTGTGAGTTTGGTGTGCCTCTATTTCAAAAAACAGCTCCTCAGAGCCCCAGAACAATTCTCCACTAGACCTTATGGGAACCATTGACTATAATGGTTCCCAGAGGGTATAATGGAGCTGAAAAAAAAATCAGGTTTCCCAAATATTTCCTAAATCTGTATATCATACCAGTATTGGGATTCAGGAATATCAGAAAATATAGATATTTTTCAGGTTCAATATACCCAAACCCAAAAAATACTGGGGTTTTTTTGCCCATCCCTACTGGAAAGTAGAGTGATTTCAAATGCCAAATGATATTAGCAGGCAAATGACAATAGCAGGTGTTATTGGATTAGGTATGATATAAAGCGGGGTAGCAAGCATGGAGAAATCAGCATTGGTAATGAGACAGGAAACCTAGTTCTTGATTCAGTCCTGGTGGATGCATTGTCTTGAGCCTTGTTATCAGTTGCAATTCAGCAGTCTCTCTTTCTAATCTCCCTCTGAAATTCCTTTGTAAGGTAACTGCTAACTTTAGGTCAGCAACTGAAGGTCCTGGAAGGTTAAAATGCTCCCTCACTGGTTTTTGAATGAATGCTGTGGTTTCTGATGTCAGACTTATGTCCATTCATTCTTTGTCAAACAGACTGGCCTGTTTGTCCAGTGTAGAGGTTGGATATCCCATTGTCTTGAACACAGGCACCATCACTGTAGAAGTATCAGGATGTATGGACTCCATCTGGAGACCGTACGTTATAAATACCCCAGCTATGTCCGGAAGGCATTTAAAGGCCCCTATCTGTTCTAAGATTCTATGGAGACCCCAATGAATGGAATGATATTTGGAAATATTTGATCCCATGAGCAGGAAGCATGCCTCGAAAGCAGACCGAGAAAGACAGATAAGAAACAGAACATCTGATGAACGTAAACCACCGCTTGAATGAATTCAGACTCACCGCATCTAAGCCGTGAAGCCAAAAAAACAAAAGCTTCCTTGTGCGCATGGTGATAAGGTAATGAAAGAAAAGCCATGAAGCTTTCCCACACGCTACAGATGTCAACATGGCTCAAATCACTTGTAAAGCTTGATTTACGGATGTAGAGGAAATAAGGGATTCTTTCATCTTTGGACTCCAGTGGACAACAATATCCTTTACACTTAACATTCCTACTGCGGTGGGTGTTTTTTTTTTTTTTTAAGCAAAGAAGTTTACTGAAATCCTAGGAAAATTGAGATCAGAGGCAACACATTCTTCTCCTTCGTAATAAGACAAAAACATGAAAGAAAAAGAGAGGCATAAACACCCCAATTATGCCAGTGCACAAGAATAAGTCACTGAACACGGCAAACGACGCACCGACAAAGGGAACCAAAAGGATCCCTAGTGTGTCCTGGCTCTGTGCCAGCAAAGCATCTGGTTTCACACTCTGTCTGTACATTTCCTCCCACCCTGACTCCACGACTCCAGGAACCTACCTAAAAAGCAGGTGTCGGAGGCAATTTCAGCCATAAAGGAGTGATATGAAGATCAACAGTAACTCACGATGCAGGCGACTGCCCACTTTTACATAACGAGAGGAAAAGAGTTAGGCTGGAATAAAACGACTCTGAGGGATCTTATTAAACACCTACTTTCTAGAAAGGTCTGCAAGACGTAACATATGCAGGACTTTTCAGACGCCCTGCTAAAACAAAAGTCCAAGGGTTGTGGTCAATGCTCCCTCTAAGCTGTGGAGTCTTGTGAGCAAAAATTCTGCTTTGCGAGCGACCGGCATTAGTGAGCAAGCAATTTGGCTACTGCATAAATTAGTCTGCTCTGGAGCCATCCTTCCTGAGCTGAGAAAAAATGTGTGAGCCAGAGGCTAAAAAAACTGTGAGCAAGCTCACACTAACTCAGCTTAGAGGGAACACTGGTTGTGATGGAAACACGAACTGTGGAGTGGGGGGGAAACCCATCCAAGAAAAAAAAGCTATGTAGATCAATGGAATGGATGGGATTTTGCATAAACATGCACAGTACTTTATTCTGAGACCAATAATTGAGGTTTTGAAAAACTTGAAAGGGACGGTGGCTCAGTGGAAGAGCCTCTGTCTTGCATGCAGAAGGTCCCAGGTTCAATCCCTGCAATCTCCAGTTAAAAGGACCAGGCAGTAGGTGGTGGGAAATGGCCTCAGCCTGAGACCCTGGAGAGCCGCTGCCAGTCTGAGTAGACAAGACTGACCTGGATGGGCCAAGGGTCTGATTCGGTATAAGGCAGCTTCATACGTGTGTTCATTTTTGAGCACAACAGAGAGACAGAGAGAGAGAGAGAGAGAGAGAGAGAGAGATGGGTGTCAAGCAGTGCTCCCTCTAAGCTGAGTTAATGTGTCTCAGCCCAGGAAGGAGGGCTCCAGAGCAAACTAATTTAGACAGCAGCCAAATCGCTCACTCACAACTTTTAATGACAGTAGCTCCCAAAGTAGAATTTTTGCTCACAAGACTCTACAGCTTAGAGGGAACGTTGGTGTCAAGGGCAGGTGGATTTTCTAAAGACAAGATTATGAGCTGGCGGAATAGAGAAGTGGATGTGTGCGTTCCATGGAATCGCCTTCCCAAGAAACCCACCATGGCGTAGTTGTTAGTGTCAGACTAGGATCGGGGAGACCCAAATTCACACCCCTACTCTAGCATGGAAGCTTGCTGGGTGATCTTCAGCCAGTCACTTGCCTCACCCTAACTGGTGGTCATGAAGATAAAACGGAGGAGAGGACAAGGCTGTTCTAAGCCAGTTTGGGACCCCGACAGGGAGAAAAGGCAAGTATAAATATCTAAATAAATAAATGACAGAGTTTGCAGTGAAGTTAGTAGGTGCGCCTTTGGCACAACATTAATGGAACCTCTGAAAACAGACCCTTCAAACCATTCCCCTCTGACAACCACGTTTGCTGTGTAAATCCTTGTGGCTCAGTTTGATGGAGCCTTTAGCTTCCAGTTTTGTTATCATTTTCAACATAAACATATGGAGCAGATAAACATGTGAAGCAGATGTCCATCAGCGGCTATTAGCCACAAGATATAGATGGAACACTCTGTCTGGGGCAGTGGGGCACTCTGTCTGGGGCATGGAGTTCTGGCCCCACTGGTGGACCTCCTGATGGCACCTGGTATTTTTGGCCACTGTGTGACACAGAGTGTTGGACTGGATGGGCCATTGGCCTGATCCAACATGGCTTCTCTTATGTTCTTATGTAATTATGTGAGCATCAGAGTACAATTTTGGCACAATCATATCTCACAGGCATGTTTTGCAGACCCATCATGAGACAGCAGCTACTCTTAAAACTGTTGGGACCCCTTTCCTTAAGAACGTCACAGTATCCCATCAGGTTACCAAGCTTTTAAAGACCTGTCTTCCAGAAGGCCACCGAATAGGATTTTTTGTTATTCCTCGGTTTTATTCTATTGTTTTTGCTGTTAAATTTTATGGTGTTTCTATGGAAAATTCTGTACTTTATGTGCTTCAACCTTTGCAACCTGACTAAAGTGTGCTTTATTCATAGAAGGAGTGGGCATTTACGATGACTGGATTGATAAAATAATTCATACCGGTCCACAAGGCAATTGGGCTGGTACATACCACCAAGCTAACATGTGGGACCAGATGAGCATGGGGTGAAACCTTCAACCCCCGTTTCATCACACATCCTGTGCAGCGTATAACAAATTGAGTACCTGACCCATTCTGCTCACGTGTTAGCAAAGGGACGTGTGAGTCTGCCCAACTGCCAAAGAAGAAAAACAGACCTGCAGGACATGGAGTCTTGGCTCCTTGACACCGGAGACGTTTGAGAATGCAAAACACCACATCAATGAAGATGTTCTGTCAAGAGTCTCACAAGAATTAAATCCAGTACTCAATACCGGATTCTGCATGAAAAGGACTGGCAATTAATATTTTATTCATTTACACCTACAGGTTATCATAAAAGTCAAAGGAAATTGTTCTCAACTCCTTGACTTCCATTCTGTCTTCTGCCCAGTACATGTTAAAATAACTTTCAATGTTCTTCCTCCCCCCCAGTTTTCAGGAGAATGCTCTGCAATGCCTAATCTGTAAGCTCAGTTGCCTTCTATGGCCACAAAACTCGAAAGGCATCTGAGAAAGAAATTACATGAAAAGGATTGTACTAAGTGACTCTTAAAAACAGCCGGTGAAAAAGAAGAAGCTCAGAGCTGAAAGGCAGACAGGCAGAAATGGTTTTCCCTTGCACACAGGGATTTACAGTAGGAGCACACCCGTGCGAGAGATCTTTGAACAGGAAAGCCCCGTACTGTGCCTGTATCCTCTGCTGGGTGTGCTTCTGAGTGTCTTCAGTGTCTTGTGTGGTCAATAGAGCTGTATAAGTTACATGGCAGGAGAAAGCGAAATTGCCACGGCAGCAAGCATCATGCTCTAAGCATGGAAAGAGCGCAAGGGATGGCTTCACTCCTGCCAGGAAGGGTATATACCGCAAGAGGCATCTGCAGTCCTGTTTCAAAGCTGCTGAGGAATGGAAACCAGATGTCTGCAAGTTCAAAGGAGGGAAGACCAGTCACGAGCGAATGTTCGTCAATCTCCAGAGCAAAAAATAAAATAAAATAAAATGCTGGCAGGTCCTTGAAACAAGCCAGCTGTTGACCTACCGCTTCAGTTTCTTCCCCCCCTGCCCACTAGCTATAAACGGTGAATTCGGTCCTGAACCTAGCTTCTAGTAGGGCTGCTCCAGAAATTCCTTCTTGTACTCAGAAACAAATCCCTCCTACAAAAGTGCAAATACACACGCTAGGCCTGTCTGTTAAACGTCCCAATTGATCAAAAAAGGCTAGTCGATCAATAAACAAAGCCAAGGTATGAGTGTGGCTCGGTTGCACAGAGACACCTAGAACTGTGCGGTGAACCTGTCCCCTCAACAGGAGTTTTGGGGTCTAGAACCCAAATTTATTTAATTTATTTATTGATAAATCGGACTTTTAGAACGCCGTCCCCTGTACACACAAGGCTCAGGGCGGTGAACAACAATGTAAGAATACATTCACAAATCAGTAAAACAGCTAAAAACAAAAGCAATTTAAAACTCAGAGCTGAAAGGCAGACAGGCAGAAATGGTTTCCCCTTGCACACAGTTTCAAAACAATTTCAGATGGCGCTAAAGAATACTTGAATTATACTGTTACCCCCATGGGGGGAGGGGAAGAAAGGAGGTGCCAGGCAGGATAGAGACCGTTGTTGTCATCAACCATAGGCCTGGTGGAACATCTCTGCCTTACAGGCCCTGAGGAACTGCATTAGGTCCCATGGGGCACGAATGTCATTCGGCAGAGATTTCCAACAGATCGGGGCCAGTGACAAAAAACCAGTCTCTGGTTGAGGACAGACAGGCGTAATGTTCTTTAGGGGGGTACACCAGGAGAGGTGGTCCCATAGATATGTAGGTCCCAGACCATTTAGGGCCTTAAAGGTCAATACCAAAACCTTGAACCTGATCTGGTACTCCACCAGGAGCCAGTGCTTGGATATGTGCTGTCTGTGGGGTCTATTTGGGGACCCGCACCGCTGCATTCTGAACCCATTGCAATTTCTGGGTCAGTCTCAAGGGTAGTCCTGCATAGAGCAAGTTATAGTAGTCTAGCCTGCAGGTGACTGTTGCATGGATTGCTGTGGCTAGGTCAGGCCGGGACATGCCCCTGAGTATGTTCACTGAGAAAATAAACTAGCTCAAAGGAGGAGCTCCTTGCTTCATCTGCCCACATGCCGGGGAAGTGGGGTCACATCTCCCCCTCTTTTTTGCTCTTTGTTCAACCAGAGCTCTTCCCTCTGAGAATCTTAACAAGACAGTATGCTGATAGGACCCCTATTCTTCCCTCCTCTTTTTTGAAACTTCCCTCCCTAGCTGCATGATAAGCAACCGCGGGCAATCGGCATGTTTTCCTATGATGGTGACATGTAGCAACTGCCAAAATCCCTCCTCCTCCCTGGACAAGATCCACATTGGATTGGCAAAATACACACACAGAGATCATAAGGGTAGTCTAGACCACATGATTACTTTCCAGTCTGCCATGACGAAGGCATGTTGATAGAATGGGAAGTGCCCACATGGTCCCCTGGGTGGGAAGAGAGAAGCTTTGACATTCAAGTCAAGTTTGGGTTTGTGGTGTAGACATTCCCAGTAGGATAAGTAAAAGCACTCAAGTAGACTTCCACTTGGCGGTAGAAATTCCAAAGAGGAAGTCTAATATTCTGAAATTGTGCGCCAGGCAAATTACTGATATGTGTTTCAAGCTTTTAAGTCTCCTGTTATTATTTATTATTTTGTTGTGTTATAATTCGATGATGGATCCTTGCAGGAGGTTATCTCGTACAGGATATTTATTGAAAGGGTAATAACAATCTGGCGAAAGGCAAGGCGTGGACTCTCTTGTTTTGAGCTCCTTGTGGCAGCCCGTTCAAAAAATGCTTTTTACAGATGCGGTTTCTAAATGGAAATCAAGAGGCTTTGCCACAGCCATCTGGAAAGCAGATTGAAAGTTAAGGACATCTTAACAAAATAACAGAGAAAGAACTGCTTTTGGCCCTAACAGTCAACAACCAAAAAAAAGATTTTTCTGCTGCAGTTATATTGTCCTTTGGGCTTTTGTCATTTCAGATAAGCACTAGAAGCTAGAGGGGCTAAATTCAGCTGATAGCTTTCATAGTTTATAGCTGGGAAAAGGCAAAGATGAGCATTTCACATAATAAAATTGTGCGGAGAACGTGTAGGTTTCTCGGACTGAGAAGTATTGGAACCATATCTCAAGACCTCTCCGATGTGAAACTTGTGCTCTGTAGTCCACAGAAGAACAATAACTCCTCCCTTTAAAATCTGCTTGTCTCTGTAAATCTATGTCATTCTCTCTACCAGTTTTTTAAATTATTCAGTAGGTTCTCTGGGGGCAGAGACTGTCTGGCGTTAGGATGTCTCATGGCATCTAGCAGAGATAGGTCCAAACTGGGATAGATTTACCAGATGCTCCCTGAACTACAGACAGACAGACAAATACAGCACTCAGTTTGCTGTCAGGTATTTGAAACTGAGAATGTCCAGTTTGGAAATGTCAGAATTTTGTGAGAGTTCTGTTACTGGTCCCAGTCTTTGTAGCCAGGTTTCATATATTATAAAGAACTGCCAAACCAGAGCAACATTTTATTCGAATTAAGTTCCCTAAGTTCTATTATTTTTTTAAAAAAGACCCTTAAATCATATGGCTGGAGTAATCCATTTATTCACAGAAGCCTTACCTGTCCAGTCGCACCCCAGGACCTCCAAGCGCATCCCGATTCCCGCTGGGGACCATCTTTCCGGATGAACCCTGATGTACTGTGCTGGAACAGGATCAAACCTTCGGACGTCAGGGGTATCATAGTGCATGTTTCCTTCGAACATCTTAGAGAGAGAAACAGATGTTAAGTATGAAACAGGTTAATATGAAGCTTCCTGGCTTAATGCAGCATTCTAAAAAAGGACTGCAACAGGCCTTTTCAACCACATTCCTACTTTGCATTTGACCGAGTAACACAGCCACGCCTGCTGAACTAAATTAAGACAACCTGAATGCCGGTTGTTACAAAACAAATTGCTGGAAGAAGCAAAGACAGGAATCCTGAAAAGGAACTTAACGGGAATCATGGGGTAAGTCAGGATGCTATATTTAATGGAACCAACTCTATTTGTTTAAAAAAAAAACCCCACAAAAAACCCTGATTGGATGGTTTTCATATGGCACAAATGCTTCCCCTCAAGCACAGATATTTTAAAGCCCAAACCAAACTACTCTGAAGTCTGTGTTATTTATACGTCCAGGCACAGTATTCTGTCATCAGGCTGAGCTGAGAAAAGGGTGGAGGGAGTGAGAGAACCCTTTACAAGCGTCGAAGAGACTGCCACAAAAAAGGAGAAAGATTTAGTACAACCGTTTACCCACTCACTGCCCCTGAGGCAAGGTCAGAAACCAGCAGGTGAAATCTGCACCAAGATCGGCTTGGAGTATCAGGAAAACGTCTCCTGATCTTAGATGCATAAATGAACAACACAACCATGCCGCTCAAGGAAACTGGAGACTGCCTTTCTCCGAAGGTTTATTAAGCCGAATCCTGCAGTTGCTTGGAACCAGATAACCAATGACATCCCCCTTGACTATATTAGTCTCCACAACTGAACGCTGGCCAGGCTATGCTAATTTAATTATAGTTCACTTTGGCTTGTCTGTTGCAGGCAGAATGCTACAAGATCAGCACAACGAGCTACACACACTCTTGGCGCCGGTTCCGTTTGAGCAGAGTAGATCCCACAAAAGCATTACAGTTGCCATGCTGGCAATTTATTCCATGGGAAAACTTGCACCGCGGTTTAGTCATGTTCTGTACTTTGCAGAGGCCGGCTATACGGAGAAGGGTCAGGGAAAAACAATCCCTACAGTACTGTACCTATACCGATAAAGCTTAGAGTAGGGGGTCTCCAGCCTTTTTGTGCTTGTGGGCACCTTTGGAATTCTGGCAAAGTGGGCTGGGCACAAGCACAAAATGGCTGCCCCGGGAGGCGGAGCCAGTCACAACAGAACTGCCGCAGGAGCCGGGGCCAATCACAAAATGTCAGGGATCAAGGTGATATACAACTCTAATAGTAATTCTTCAACATTCCAGGTAGAAACTCTGTTTAACAGGATTCCTTTAAATCTGCACAGCCAATCAGAAGCCTTCTTAGGGGGAAAGCCCCGCCTAGCACCACCCACTTTCTAAAAGCACTTGGTGGGTGACAGGAAAGGTGTCGGTGGTAGGGTTCCCAAGTACTTACCGTCTGGGGGCGGGGGACGAATGCTTCCCGGCCGGACCAGTCTTCCTGGTAACGCACCATGCCGTCGCCAGGAAGGGACGGTAGGTGACGCTCTGGCAATGGGGCTGAAAACTCGATGGTACCATCGAGTTTTCAGCCCCATTGCCAGAGCGTCGCCTACCGTCCCTTCCTGGCGACGGCATGGTGCTCCGCGCCTCTCCTTCCCCTGGGGATGGTCCTGCGAGGACGTATCCATCCCCCGCCGGCACGCGGTAAGTTCTTGGGAAGCCTAGTCGGTGGGCATCATATTGGGTACCCTGGGCTTAAGACCGTCACCTTTAATAACAATCTTTTATCTGGAGAGGCCGCCCAGACTCCAAAGTCTAGCCGTGTAACTTTGCATCAGGCTCAGACAGTGCTTCCTCCCCTTATTCAACCTCTCTTGCAGGCTTTGGCACCAAATGTGCTTCCTCTTAACCAGATCTTGATCCCAGATAGGCAGAGACTCAGACCTGATCCAGCTTTCCTGATTTCTTGTACAAACAGAATCAGCTCCTGGCTTTCGGTATTTAATACTCCCTCTCTCTCGCGCACACCCCCCCCCCAATTTCCAGAGGAGTCCAAAAGGCATCTCTCTTTGAAGCCACTTGTACCGATTCAAGGAGTAAGCCCTTAGGAACGCGGCCTTGTGTTTTTGTAGGAATTAGACCTTCAAGCCCTCCTGATTTGTTGGATTAAGCTTATTACAAGGATGCAAGAGTTCAGCCAGCAGATAAGAATGGTCATACAGAGGGAAATGGTGCAGAACATTCTTTCCCCCTCAAGCGTTCCCTCACACATGGCGCTTACATTCTTCCATCGTATAAGGTGTGTATGTTCACTAGCTTGGAACCCTACAAGGGCACAGCATGAGGCATGTCCTGCTTCTACTACCTTTTTTTTTGTTTGGGGGGGGGATGCTGATTGGTTCAACAAGACCCTTAGAAGAAGAAGGAGGAGGAGGAGAAGAAGAAGAGCAGGTTTTTATAGCCTGCTTTTCTCTACCTTAAAGGGTCTGAAAGTGGCTTGCAACCGCATTCCCTTCCAAACAGGCACTCTGTGAGGCAGGTGGGGCTGAGAGAGTCTTGAGAGGACTGTGACTGGCCCAAGATTGTCCAGAAGGCTTCACGTGGAACAGTGGAGAACCAAACCCGGTTCTCCAGATTAGAGGCCACCACTTTAAATAATAAGAGTTGGTTTTTATACCCCGCTTTTCTCTACCCTAAAGAGTCTCAAAGGGCTTACAATCGCCTTCCTTTCCTCTCCCCGCAACAGGCATCTTGTGAGGCAGGTGGTGCTGAGAGAGTTCTGAGAGAACTGTGACTGATTTCGCACAAGGAGCTGTGCTGCCGTTACGCCTCCCTTTGCCCCGTTTCCATTGGTCGATTTTCCACTTGAAGCTGCACGGCTGCATTTTGACCCGACTTCCCCCACGGTTTCCTGATCCTGTTTTTTAAGGATCACGAAACCACGGGGAAAAGCGGGCACAGCCACAGGTCAAAATGCTGCCATGTGGCTTTGAGTGGGAAATTGACAGAGGTGGATTAAGGCCCTAAACACTGACCAATCTTGGTGCCCCGCTCTTTTCCACACTGACCATTTTAGTTGTTGTCCCGTCTGACCAGATATACAATGCAGGTTGCAGCAATACAAACATTTATTCATATGGTAACACAATATACTGTACAAACTAAGCCAAGCTTTGGCTACCTAAAGTTCTACAAAAATGCAATACAACATCTGTTTTAATATTTCACAAGTTAAATGTATCAAAGTTCCAATATTCATGACCTGAAAGGCATTTTTCTACATTTTTTCACCCTTTTCCCAGCTTTGTGATGCCCCCTTTGGCCCTGGTGCCCTAAGCACATGCTTAGTCTGCTTAAGGGTTAATCTGCCACTGGAAATTGACCAATGGAAACGGGGCAAACGGAGGCGTAATGGTGGCACAGCTCTTGTGTGAAATCGGTCTGTGACTGGCTCAAGTTCACCCAGTAGGCTTCATGTGGAGGAGGGGGGAATCGAACCCTGTTCTCCAGATTAGAGTCCATTGCTCTTAACCTCTACACCATGCTGGTTCTCAAAAAACACTGGAGCCCTCTCTAGAAGAAATATTGAGGCCCTATAGAAAAACATCTGTCTGGGCTAGTTTGCCACTCACCCTCTGCCTATATGTATGGACTGGTAACTTCTATTCCAATGTATCTGAAGAACTGTGCATGCACACGAAAGCGTATTATCTTGAATAAAATTTTGCTGATCTTAAAGGTGGCACTGGACTCGAATTTTGAAATGGGAAATGTTAAACTCTGAGGGTATACAATAGTCAAATATTAAGTTTTTGTGTACACAATCAATGGAAGTTTATAATTAATGTCTGTTTTACTACTGTTTCTATTCCTCCCCCTCACATCTCTGCAACGATAACTAGAAAAAAGAAAACAAAAGGGCTATTGTCCTGTAACTGATGTTGTTCGAGTGGTCTATTGTATAATCACATCTATTGGATCTTGAGTCTGAGCAGAGTATATTTCTGTACTTTTCTGAGCCAAGAAGCAACATTTTTGGCACTGGCCCCACCCAGCTTGAGGAGAGAGGTGTGTATCCCTTGAGCGGATGGAGCGATGTCTGTGTAACCTCTACTTAATTCAAACTCAAAGATGAATCTCGAAAGAATCCTTCTCCAACACTTCTGCCCCTTGGGGGAGTCAGGATTACATCTGCACAAAAGGGGCCAGGTCTCTTGCTATAGCTGGAGAACTGTCCCCGCCCCCTCCAATTCCCTACCACCACTTGACCAGCTGATGGGAAGAAATGGGGAGGGGGTGCTCAACATTGCATCAATGTGTGATGTTACTTCTAGCACGAAACCAGAAGTGATATCATTATGGCTGGGCGATGCTCTAGGATCCTCCTAGAGTGGCTGCCTCAGTGTGATGATGTCACTTCCAGTTTCACTCTGGACGTGAGATTGTGCATTGGAGCAATGCTGAAGAGACTGTCCCGGGGGGGGGGGGGCATTCTGCCAGCTATGGTCTGCAACTCTGGTCCGTCCACTTATTTCTTCATTAGATGATGCAGCGGGATGGCATCTGTTCCTAGGAAGGAGAATGAGTTGAGCACCAGTTACAGGTAAGCAGCCTGTTCTTCTGTCTCTGCACTATGCACACCTATGGGAAATATTAGCAGGCTGACCTCTCCGGTGGAATAAACCGGTGTTGTCATGAAAATAAGATAAAATGTGCTGCTTGGCCAAAGTCTGCATCTTTCCTGGCTCTCACATCCAGGCATAATGCTTCACAAAGATTAATAGCTGAGCCCAGGTTGCTACTCTGCAGAGTTCTAGTAACAGGATGCTGAAAGCAGCAGACGCAGTGGTTCCCTCTTGCCAAGTGTGCTCCAATAGTTCTTGGGAGTGATTGCCATGCCAGTTTACTGCATAGTGTACTCATCAGAGCCGTGTTCCAGTGACTGGGGTGCTAAGAAGATACCCAATTATTTCTACACGATCTGCCATAACAAAGACACAAGCTGGAGGCCTTTTCTAAAGGCAGCAGCTTTATCCATATAGAAAGGTATCTATACTGGCTTGCAGGCTTGTGTATCAGGTGCCAGAAATCAGGCAGATCAGAGTTGTTCAGTCCAAGGTCAGAGGTGCAGAAGTCAGAGAAGGCAGACTCAGTGGCTTAGTGTCTATTGTACACGTTGCATCCACACCTAACAGCCTCTCTTGGCTGGTTTTATAGCCCCAGACCTAAGGGTCACACTTGCAACCAGTTGCTCAGAAGCAATCCTGCAACTACTCATCTTCATTATCAGCAAGCAGCTGACATCGGGCCAGGAGGCATGCGCTTTGCCGTCTTGCTTGTAGTTCTGTTCTCAGCCTCCGTTTGCGGCGCTCTAAGAGTGTAGGTGATACTGGTGAGGCTGGGAATGGCTAACTGAGGTTAACCTGCTGAATCAGGGCTGGAGGGTGTTACCAGCTGTTGGCTATGAATCCTGACAAGTCTGCAGCTCATTTTCCTGCTAGTCAGTTTCTGTTAACTCAAGGCTGACTACACGGGGCTCCTCTTCTCCTGAGGAGTCCCTGCTATTGCTGAGTTCTGCCTGACCCATGACAATATGACTCTGTTAGGCACCTAATCAATGTGATAGCTTTTCAGTTTTGAGCAACAGGTTTTGGAAGTAGATGAGTTTTAGATGTAGATGGAATCTTGATACCACTGTCTTGGCGGTGGTAGAGAGATGAAGGAATGACATGTACAGCATACTCACTGGCTGCACATATAACAGCTACAAGAACTGCCCCTTCAAAAGGCAGGGGAGACACACTGCCAACATCTTGAAGGGGGGTTTCATAAGCTTCAAGATAAATAAATGCAAGTTTCACAAAGGAGCAGGTGCCTTTATACATCTGTTTCAGTCTAAGTTGAGAGAAAAGAGATGGGCCTGTGATGGCTGGGCAGGATGCTAATATGGCCATTCGGAGGGACTCTCATTGAGGAAATCCTTCAAAGTCTAAATGGAACAAGTATTCCAAACCCAAAGCAACAGAACAATTTAATAGATTCTAGCTGTGTGACTCAGTCAACAGGCGGATGATCCACTTTGAGATGAACATAGCATGCAGGGCTTTTAGGAGAACCTCCTGGAAGTGGACTTATTGATCCCAGAGAGGATTATTCACCATGCCATGGGCTCACTGTGTTAATCTCCAGATGCAGTATTTTGAGCTAAGAGGTCTCTGGCCAAAATGGGGTCAACAGGATACAATTTGTATTATCCTGCACTATTGTGTTGCAATCCCAAGGTATGAGGGATAGGCAAAGGAAAGATCTATAGAAGTTCATCTGACCAAGGAGACATGACCTCTCCCTGGCTTGGTACACTTGGTACACTTGGCATTGATCATGGAAATAGGGAACAAAATAATGTCAGAAAGAAGCAAGCTTTAGCTTACAAATTCTTACAGTTCCTCACAATGCTACTGTTGTGGAAGCTGAAGAAGAAATGAGTGGAAAGGCACAGCTCCACCCACTTGAGGCATGCACACTGGGAGTCACTCTGTTTTATTGCTGGTTCTAGCTCAGCTCTGGAAAACACCAAAGGAAGCTGTGTGCAAGCTCAAGATCACACAGATGTCCCTTCACGAAAGAACAAAAGCAGCCCTTCTCCCTACATCTACCCTGGTTTAGTTGGCTCTTTCTCTTCATTCCCATTCATTCTGTTGCACATGGAGATTGACATCGAATTCTCAATGAGGTGGCAAGCTTATGTCTGGTCTACACAGTGAACATTGTCTAGGTCACCTACACACCAAAAACTGTGCTCCATGACATGTTAGTTTCCTATATGCAAGAATTCTTTGTAAGAAGGAGCAGTCCATCCTGAGATCCCCCACATGTAGTCTGAAGTAGTAGAGCCCCCCCACAAATATATGGCGGTATATATGGGGGTCCAAGAGCAAATGGACTATTTCCTGCATGTTTCCCTAAGCCTATGTTCTCACTGGGAGTGGTCTTAACCAATGGGCAAGAGGAGCAGCTGCCTTGGGCCTTACCTCTCATGACCCTGCCCCCCAATGGAAGGGGAGACAACCAGCAATGGTTTTTCACACCCACCCCATCTGGGTCTCAGTCCCTCTACAAGGCAGAGGCTCACAGCCAGCCTATCTGAGGCCTGGGCAGCCAGCTTCTGGTGGCAGCAGTGTCTCCTATCCACTACCTCACCCAGGACAAAGGCCACCTCTTGCTTAGACCTAGGGATGCCATTCCCCAGTTGGGGGCAGGGGATCCCCTGTTTTTTCAGGCTCCTGCCCATCGATGGCCAGCTGGGGGAAATCCCGCTGCCAAACATGGCATGCTGAGGTCACGCGGAAGCGACATCATCATGCTGGTGACGCTCTGTTTTTTGGGCAAAACTCTATGGTTTGAGGGAGCTTTTACCATAGAGTTCGCCGAAAAACCAGACTGTTGCTGCGGGACATTGCGAACGTGATGACATCACTTCTGAGTGATGCTAGCACACTGAGGCATTCCACCCCCACTCCAAAAAGTCCCTCCACCTCCCCTGCTGGTGCAATCACTGGACTTGGCAACCCTACTTAGACCCCGCAGGCAGGCTTGGAGGGGGATGGCAGTGATTCTGGGGCCCCATCCTGGATTTTTGTCCTGGGCTCCAGAATCACTAAAACTATCTCCGTTCTCACCCAGACGGTTAGTGTCACCAAAGAAAGCTGTCATCAAGGCACAAGCAGGTCCACGTTTGTTCCTTCTGGAAAGTCCTACCTTAGGTTGCATCGTCTTGGGGTCTTGAATAAATTCCCAGTCCTTCCCATTCAAGCTGTAAGCCACTTTGAACTTCCTCACAAAGGCTCGGGCTTCTGCCACACTGATGCTGTCTCCTCCGCGAGCTCCTTGAATAATCACCCCTTTCACGTTCTTCGGCACTCCCAGGTCTACTTGCAGCCACTCCTCCCCGGGCTGTGCTTGAGGTATGCGTGGGAACCATCCTGAGCGGCTGCTGACAAGGCGTGCTACACTGGGGGCCCAGTGATATTCCCTGATAGAGGAAGCTGAGATCTGGGAGTCCGGGATGAGCCCCGAAAGCATCCCCAACATGTTCGAGCAGGGCGAATCTGTGCAGAAAAGAAAGGGGCGGGGGCATGAGTGGCTAAAACACAATAATAGGTTTAAGATGTAAGTACCAAAACAGCACGGGAGGAGTAACAACCCACTGCGGCTAACTGCTAGGTATGAAATGTCAAAACACTTAAACCAGCTGTGCTTTGCTTTATAACAGCTATCATGGGCTGCAGGGGCCCCTCAAATGGACGCTCAGTACATCCTTACTATGGCAGCCTCCATACAGATTGCTCGATGCTTCCAGCTAGCTTTGCTTCCCCAGCCCCCAGTCCCCTAAGTCAGTGGAAAAACATCAGGACCATAACAGTATCCTGGCTGCTGCTCCAGGCCTCCTTTAAAAATAAATGCTAGTTAAGTCCGTTTAAATGAGAGATAAAACACAACTGGAGGCAATAATATTAAACAGTACAGATGAGACGTTGGCTCAGATGTCCTTCTCAGATGGTGGTAACATACCACTGAAGCCACGGCCTGATGTGCAGAATGGGGAAGGGGAGGGGGGTCAGGCCTGCAAATATTCCAGCAAGTCTGCAGTATACATCATGACCCCCGTGCAGAATTTTCGGGTAATTCTTCGAACTGCAGGATGAGCTACAGTCTCCCAATGTCAGGGCTCTCAAGAGTCTCATTGTAATGGTGAAAGAAGCAAGCTGTGATGGCTTCACAGTATTGCCGGCTCAGACCAAAATGGCACCTGAGTTTGGACTGGCTGAACATGAATTAAGTGATGCTTTTGCATGAGCAAATCGGTAGTGTTTCTATTTTAAAAAATGAATTGTCATCACAGATCATTGCAGACAGAAGAGCCCAGAGAGTCTTTCCCTTTGAGCTGAACTTCTTGAAATATCTGCAATACCAGTCATTGAGTTGGATCCCACTGATAGTTTCTGCTGCTGAAATACGCCATTCTTAGATTTCCCCCTCAGGCTGTTCCTGGGGGTCCCCTGTCCCCCCCCCGGTGCAACAATTCAGGTGCATTCTAGGGAGACAGACATTTTCAACAAGATCCTAGTAATAGTTTCAGCAGTTCACCCCTTACATTCAGTATTTCTATCTTCTTCCTTATATTTTAATGAATTTTTTGACCACGAAACTTGTTGGGGATTTTTTTTTAAGGTTACAGACTACGAGATTGCAGGAGCTGGCCTGGCTCTCACAGAGGCTTAGTACTTTCTTACGAATCTGGTCTCCTCTGAACTGCTGCACGATCATGCATAGGCTGGACTGGCACCAGGGATAATTTACCGAACTTCTATATGGCCTCACTTCACCTGCGCCATTTCCACGCAGGTTATCTGTCCTAAGTTCAATGCTTTTGGGTAGTGTTTCCCCATCCTGCTCCCCACAGCATTGTGGTGCATTTGTGCAGCTCTTTTCTCTGGCTTTCCTTCAATCTTTCTCAAACGTGCTTTGCTCCAAAGTTCCGGGGAAGATCACAATAAAGCCTGATGACTGCTGTGTAGGGTGTGAAAATTCAGCCATTCTCACTGACCTGGTCCCCACCATTTCCTCCCTCCCCCCACCACTGGGGGAATGATTTTTTTGTTTGTTTTTGCTTTAAAGTCATCACTAGAATATTGTTATGCTGATAGGCCATTGTAACAATAGGCATAGAAGGTTCTTGGAATCCTCAACTTTCATTACAAAGCTAGTCTTTAGCCCCCTGCCTTACTACACCTGTTGTTACAACAGTATATTGATCGATGATATTCTAGTACCATTTTTAAAAAATTGCTAAAGCCCTGGTGGCCCAGAGGAGTGAGGGTTGCACTTCTGGGACAAGGAAACCTGCTGCAAGGAAGTTCCATTGCTGCTGTGCTTTATGTCCGGACCCACCAGCAACAGGGGAACCACGAAATACTGCCCCCGTGTGGAAGCCACCTTTCTCCCAATATGAGCACTGAAGCAGTCAAACAACTAGAGTTAAAGTGAGGTACTGCACATGCAAATTGGAACTGTGTCTATTACTAAAGCAATGAGAATATTTTCTCTTTTCTGCAGGAAATGGCCGCTCTCAGCAGATGCACGTTTTGCTCTCATGCTCAGTGCCTGACATTAGCATACTGGAGATCTTGAAGGAACATCTCCTCGGGTCATATTGGCCAGTATCTGAGAAGAGAAGGGGAAGCACGATTCTTCTGCTGACAGGTACCTTTGGCATGACTCATATTCCTTTCTTTTGTCTTCTCTAAGTGGCATATCATAATCAAGGAGATACAAGGTGATACATCCAAGCAATTTCAAGATGGAGCATCCTATCTCAAAGCCAAGCAATGGATTACATCTCATCAGCAATACTGACTGCGTCCAGGGATCTCTTTCTCTCCTGCCATCATATTGTTTCTTCCAAAGGAGCAGCCTAAATAGCCCAACTTAGCCTGAGCTTGCTGGAACTTGGAACCTAAGCAGGGTTGGCCACAGTCAGTACTCGGAGGGGAGACCACCGAGGAAGGTGGGGGGTGCTACATGAAAGAAAGTGAGGGCAAAGCTCCTCTGGTCTCTGCCTGGAATTTATTTATTTATTATTTATTATTAATTTAATTTATACCCCGCCCACCCCACCAAAGCAGGTTCAAGGGTGGCTGACAAGAACAACATAAAAACAGTAATAATGTAAATAAAATCGTTCAAAGACAATTCGAAATGCCCCACGGATTGCCATGAACAGGTTGTGACTCCATGGCATGTTCTTCTTCCAAAGGGTTCGGGATAGTATACACAGCACTTCTCCACATTATAATGATGTGTCAAATAATAATTTCCCCCATTGGCTGGTTGTTCCAATAAGAAGAGTTAGCATTTATCTTGCAGCTTGTGTTGGAAATGTGTCAATACGTTGTCCCAGTAAATCTTACAGCCGTTTGTCAGGAAGCTAAGAACTATTATGCTCCATATCACAGGAGGGAAATGGTGTTAAGGCTGAGAGCAGGGCCCAAGAATGGGGGTGGCATGGGTACATTTCACCAGAACCCAGGGACATCTTGTGTATGGGGTTCAATAGAGTTTTGAACTCGGGACTTCACAGCTCATTCAAGTTCTACATTTAGGTAAAAACAATTGAATTCATAGGTATAGAATTCACCCGGGTGTAAAGGTTCTGAGTAGGGTTCAGAGTAGACCCACGCAGGATGGCACTATTAGTGGCAGTACATGTAAAAAGGATGCAATTGATCACAAGAAAGCCTAATGCAATTTTAAGCTGCATTAACAGAATCCTGGTGTGATGTGGTCCATGGGGTCACAAAGAGTCGGACTCGACTGTGCGACTGAACAACAACAACAGAATCATCATATCCAAAAAGTAACGATTCCTTCCACTCTGTTCTGCGCTAGTCAGACTTCGTGCACAATACTGTCTCCAGTTCTGGGCATCGCACTTTGAGAAAAAGGAAGACAAATTGGGCAGAGGAACAAAGATGGTCAGGAATCTGGAAAGTCCTGTGCGAGAGAGGCTTAATGAACTGGGTAAGAATAGCCTGGAGAACACTAGACTGAGAGGAGACACGAGAACTCTTTAAATACCTGACGGCTGTCACATGTCTCTGCTGCTCTATAGGCCAAGAGCACATCTAATGGGCTTAAGTTCCTGGAGGGTAGATTTTAGCCAGAGATTAAGAGAAAACTTCCTGACAGTAAAGAGCAGTTCGACAAAGGAACCCATCACATAGGGGACAGTGGGTACGCTCTACCTGCCTGGAGGATTCTTCTAAGCAGAGAAGGCAGAGCTGTCTATAAGGGAATGCTTCCATTTGGATTTCCTGTATCGAGTCTGAGTAGCTGACCTGTACGGCCCCTTACAACATGATAATTCTTTGGTGCACCCCCCTCTATTATGGAACAAAAGAGAAAAGGCCTCAACGGAGCTATATGCAGCATGAGAGCTATGTGCCTAGACTAGATGGCACCTGGAGGCCTCCCGAACCCGCCGTTCTATAAAGTCATGTTATCAGTTGAGCGCACCACTGTCAGTAGTGCTCCAGGTCGTTTCAGCTGTGAGATGGGGGTTGCAGCTAGTGTGAAATTTCACCGTTTGAAATGTTTTAATGACTTGATGTTCGCCGGGTTTGGGACCCTATTCAGGTGGAAAGGGGGCATATCACTTTCTAAACAAATAAATAAGTTTTTGCATCGACAAGCAGACTCCGAGACCGACTGTGCATTAGATGCAGGAAAATCTGGATCAGCAAAGACAAGGCATCCAAAAATGCACACCTGTGATGCGGCAGCCGTAAAGCTCCAATCGGAGGGCAATTCCGCTGTGCCAGAGTTGGGGACGGATCCGTACAAACCGAGTCAACACGGGAGCGTGGAGTTTGTTGAGAACCACCTCCAAAGCGTCAGTGTTCGCCTGGAATACCTAGAAAGGGAGAACAGCCGAAAATTCAGCTTTTTGCGTGTGTAAAGTCATAGCCACCTTACAGTGACCCCAGCAATTTAGTTTTACCCTTTCCTAATTAAAACAGAGAGAAAGAGGAACGTTAAGTATAAAAGGCACCCGTCCAAGTGGTAGCACATAATGACAGAGAGGAGAATGGGTTAGGTCAGACACCCACCGACCCCCGGCCTATCCCTTTAGCAGCCTCTACAGATAGAATAAGTGATGTTGTTCTCCCAATTGATTTCTCCCAATCAGGCTGCAGTTAAATGCAAAGAATAGGGTGTGTGTGTATGTTTTCCTTGTCATTTGGCAACCACTAAGTACAAGCGATGGATCCTCCACTCTGTCCTTTTTGGTTATGACAACAATTGAAATACAATCTTGGGCAAAATCAATTAAGCAGAAAGCGCTTCTGAGTTTGGATGGACAAGTCTGAAACACCCTTGGCACAATTCCTAGGAGAACAGAATGTTCAAAACACTCCTAAAAAAAAAACCCAACCCCCTAGATCTCATCTGCCTGAAACAGAGCATACAAGCAGAAACTAGCAGTATGGGTTGAACTAATGACTTTATGCATCCGTACTCCACTTTCAATATTTACAACGTGGGCGTAGGAACGATTATTCCCTTTTTTTCAACTGCACTGATGCAGATTCATAGCTGCTTGTTCATATCTGGTTACTGAAGCCCCGTGGTTTCCTCCGTGCAAGTAACAGTTTCTCCAAAGAGAAGCAAACCACTCACTTCCTTTATATGCACACCCCAGATATAAAACATTTTTTTTAAAAAAAACGAGACCTTCATTTGGTGCAACGTATGTTGCAGTATTATTCAAACAAACTGCTGTCTCACCAGATGGCCATAATCAATAATTACCATATGGACCTTACATTTCTCCCTCCCCCTTCTTCCTTCCATTATTTTAATCGCTTGGTAAAATGTCAGCAAATTTTGTTTCTGTCTTTGTCTTTGATGTAACAGGGTGGAACAAGAGGAAAAGACAAAAAAAAGTTCAAGAAAGGAAACAGCCACCGCTGTTTCGGGGTGCTCAAGTCTTTGGGGGTGGAGCCAACCATCTTCAAAGGAGCCTCCCACCAGCTGAAGGAATTCTACTCCAATTTAAGTCATTCGTCCTCCAAAGGAAGGGCCACTTAAGTTGGACAAAGACCTCAAGCTTTGCTCCATGGAGTGGGAGAAGAGGGGTAAGGTCCAACCGAGTGATTCCCGTATAAAGTGAGACACTTTCTTTGTGTAGCAGCCCCAGTAGCCCAAACCAGCCTGATCTCATCAGAGCTTGGAAGTTGAGCAGGGTCAGTCCTTGGATGGGAGACAACCAAGGAATTTGGAATACTGTGTACAGTTCTGGTCGCCACATCTCAAGAAGGATATTATAGCATTGGAAAAAGTGTAGAAAAGGGCAACTAGAATGATAAAAGGGTTGGAACACCTTCCCTATGAAGAAAGGTTAAAATGCTTGGGGCTCTTTAGCTTGGAGGAACGACGGCTGAGGGGTGACATGATCAAGGTTTATAAGATTATGAATGGGATTGAGCAGGTTGAGAAAGAAGTACTTTTCTCCCTTTCTCACAATACAAGAACTCGTGGGCACTCCATGAAATTGCTGAGTAGTTGGGTTAGAAAAGGAAGTACTTCACTCAAAGAGTGATTAACATATGGAATTCACTGCCACAGGAGGTGGTGGCAGCTACAAGCATGGACAGTTTCAAGAGGGAATTAAATAAACATATGGAGCAGAAGTCCATCAGTGGCTATTAGCCACAGGGCATAGATGGGAACTCTCAGTCTGGGGCAGGTGATGCACTCTATTCTTGGTGCTGGAGGGGGCAGCAGTGGGAGGGCTTCTAGTGTCCTGGTCCCACTGCTGGACCTCCTGATGGCACCTGGTATATTTTGGCCGCTATGTGACAGAGTGTTGGACTAGATGGGCCATTGGCCTGATTCAACATTGGCTTCTCTTATGTTCTTTTTTTTTTTTAAACAAGATCTTTATTGGAATATATTCAACATTTTTAAACATAATTTCCAATTCAAGTTATAGATTATATCCCTTCCCCCCTTCCCCCCAATAGGCTTCTCTTATGTTCTTATGTTCTTAAGGAAGACCTTGCAGAGGAAGACAATGGCAAACCACTTCTGCTCATCTCATGCCTTGACAACCCCATGTGGTGGAACTTCATGGGGTTGCCATGAGTCGGTTGCAACTCAAGGGTGCACACATTACCTTCTGCTTTCTTTGAATGCAAGAATGTAGGATCCTCGTGATGAATGCATCATGTGTTTCAAGCCGGTGAACATCTCTCCTACTATGTTGCCAGGGCTGAACACTGAGATAGTAATTGCAGATTCTCCTCTGTCACCCTTCTAGGTTAGAGCACCACAGCCAAGAGAAAGAGAGCCATCTATGTAGATGCCGCCCACCCTTGGGAATGCCCTCATGTTGGAAGGCCACAAGGCACCCCCCCCCCCGGCTGACTTTCGGTAGCAGTTGAAAATACACCTATTTGGACAAGCACAGAGCTGAGTGTTTTAGATCCTCCTTGTGTACTGTTTTGGTGCCGACTGCTAGCTTGCATGCTGACGGCTGTCATGTTTATTGATGGTGTCGTACTGTTTGGCTTTACTGTTAAGCCACCTCAAGCACATTGTGGAAAGCCAGGATACAACTATTCCAAGTAAATAAATGAATTCCACTCCGTCCTCTGCTCCGCTAAGTGCAGAAGTCTCCGAGGAGTTCACATTCAGCCTTCCCCACTCTCTCCCCTATGCAGAATCTAGGTCCAATGCTGACTGTGCATTAACTAGTGCTGACTGTCAAGCAGAAGTTAAACTGCTTAATCCCGGAGTCTTGGGATTCGGGACGAGGCGCTGTTTGAAGGTCCAGAGCATTTCCCTGATATTCCAGGGGAGCCGGCCTTAAAGGGATAATACAGATGTTTCCTGGGTTTGGAATAATTAACTGCAGTTATCTTGGGGCAGATGGAGTTTGCCAGAGCCTATGTATCACAAGCACAGTGTCCTCTACATGAACTTACTCTCGGCAAGAATGCTTGGGACAGCCATTCCCCGGCACGAAGCGTGGGAAGAGAGGCATGGAGAGATCGTAGCAGGCAGTTTTTGTGGGGCTCTGGGCAGGAGGCTAGTCCCACTTAGCCCTTAAGCACATGAAAGCACCCTCGAGGATGTACAGTGCTTAGGCTCAGACAAATGTCACTGGTGTTGCCGGCCACACACACAGGCGAAGTAGAGCTGTTATTATGGAAGTCACCCATAAAGGGTAGTAAAGGTAAAGGTTTCCCTTGCCCGCAAGCCAGTCATATCCAACTCTAGGAATGTGGTGCTCATCTCCATTTCCAAGCCGAAGAGCCAGCGCTGTCCAAAGACATTTCCGTGGTCATGTGACTGGCATGACTAGATGTTGAAGTGCACGGAACACTGTTACCTTCCCACTGAAGCGGTACTTATTTATCTGCTTGCAATTTCTTGCTTTCGAACTGCTAGGTTGGCAGGATCTGGGACCAGAGACGGGAGCTCACTCCGTCATGCGGCACTCAGGTCCGAACTGCTGAACTGCTGACCTTCCAGTCTGCAGTTCAGCGTCTTAACCACTTGAGCCATCGCAGCCCCTCCATAAAGGGTACGATCAGATATAATTACCCCTGGAAAAATCAGAGGGAATAATCATATACAGATCTTCAGCTGGGTATGTACTTGGCCCAGGAGAGGAGACGTTCTTCACAAACTCTCTTCATGGAGTTCAGGGACTTGTTATTAACTTTCCTTGAAATGCACAAGCCTGCAGGGAGGACTCGTTAATGCGTCTCTCTTGGAGTCCGGCATGTTGATGCATGGAGATTGCATTAGCAGACAAGAGAATAATTCAGCGCTAAAATCCATGACGGCGACTTCCCCGCGTTAACAGCAGTAGCGCAGCCGGGGCAAGTGGCACACAGTGGTAAACCCCTGCCTTAAGTAGAGCGCCGTTAAGTGATAGGGTAGGAAGGAAGCCCTTCCCTGCAAATCTGTGTGGATAATTGGGATTTGGAGCAGATTTAGAGCCAAACAGAAATGCTAATCCAGAGAATATAGATCATGCTGGTACCGTTTAGAAACACAGCGTGGTTGATGGGTTTTTAATATCCTACTTTATCCCTGCAGACCCCCCCCTTTCCCCTCTTCTCCCCTTGCTCAGCAAGTCACCAAATACCCTTTTCCCAGCAGGAAGGCTGGAAGCATCAGTGTCTGCTGTGAGTGGCCCTCATGTGTGCCAGCATCAGAGAATGTGCAAATATTTCAACCCCGAAGGAAAAGGCCGCTGCTTCGTGTCAACCCACAAAGCTGATCTGTAGCGGGTCATCCAAGAACCGAAAAGAAACCCTCACCTGGCCCGTAGCCCTGACCTTGATTCATTCTCTCTTTTGACCCCATGCTGCCGCTCTCTCAACTTCTGCTTCAGTCTCTTCCTTCTCCAAACACACATGTAGGTGTCGCTGAAATCACACACACACACCCCGCACCTTGGCCACCTTCGCCTCTGATTTGTTCCATATGGTGACTGCGGCCTACTCTGGCTTGGATTCCTTAGTGTCACGTATAACTTAACATCAAATAAAGCTCCAAAGTATTCCAGTTCTTCAGCTATTCTTATTATCTGAATATACTGTTCGAAGCAATTAGTACACAGACAAGGTTAAGAATCCGAAGGAAACTTTACAGTCCCAGAATAGACTTCACAATTCCAAAGTGGAGAAAGGACTTCAGGATTCCAAAATGGAAAGGCACAAATGTCCATAGAGCAAGTAGGCAGTTCATCATTTATTGTTTGCCTCAAGTCTTAAGGACTGGATTTACCTGCTCTAGGGACATTTGTGCTTTCCCAGTTTGGAACTGTGAAGTCTGTTCTGGGATTGTAACATTTCCTTCAAATTCTTAGCCTGTGTACTAATTGCTTTGAATAGTATATTTAAATAATAAGAATAGCTTAAGAACTGGAATACTTTGGAGCTTTATTTGATGACAAGTTATATACGGTCTGCACCAATTCATCAATTTCCTTAAATTGTTGTATGGATTCCTTAGTAGGGACACTAGTTCTGCTTTTAGCCAGCGTGCAAAGGATGGGGGCTGATTCTTACTCTGAATCGGGTGTGTGTGTGTGGGGGGCGTCAAACGATTTTAGAAACTCACACCTTTGTGAGAGAAAGGTACAGCCTGGTGGCGGAAGTTTTACAACTGTACCTTTTTCTTTTTTTCCTAAAAACCTGTCTCCTTACAGCAAGGCTAAATGGCAGCCCTCGGGTTACCTCTGATAAGACTCTTATTTCAAAGAGAAAAAGTGCGAAACAGCCTTTACACGCTGAACCACCTCTTCAGGCTACGTTCCTTCATTACGTTCAGGGGGGATTCAGCCAGGTGCTTAATCGTATGCCTAATTCCAAACAGATGGGCACGGCCTTGAAGATTTCTTTTTAGCCTTGTGCTTTTTCCTGCAGAAATTGGAAGGAATTAGGGACGTGTAACTTGCAATAAAAAAAAAAATCAAGTGGAGCACTCCTAGGCAGATGGTGTCGTTTTAAAGGCCAGGGACCAAAGTAATGGTAGCCGAGGCTCTGCCCTTTCCCTAGCAATAACAGTCTCCTTGCTACTGCACAGACAGAGCAATACAGAATACAGCCTCCAGACTGAATTACTTGTCGTATTTCTTTCGAGGGCTCTAAATGGCAACAATACTGTCTCCTGCATTCCACATAGCTTTAGAATCTTGCCTGAGCCTCTTCTTGGTGCTTTGCCGTGAACTAATGACTCAAAATACTGCCGCCCCCCCAGACCTTCTTTTGGTCACATTTCCTAAATTTGGTCCTGTGACTCAATCAAGATATAAATGAGTTTATAGAGCTCATGCCACTGATGAGAAGAATGTAAGAACATAAGAGAAGTCAGTGTTGGATCAGGCCAATGGCCCATCCAGTCCAAAACTCTGTCACACAGCGGCCAAAAATACCAGGTGCCATCAGGAGGGAGGTCCACCAGTGGGGCCAGGACACTGGAAGCCCTCCCACCGTTGCCCCACCAAGGATCAAGAGTAGAATGCATCGCTTGCCCCAGCCTGAGAGCCCCTATCTATACCTTGTGGCTAATAGCCACTGATGGACCTCTGCTCTGTATGCTTATCCAATTCCCTCTTGAAGCCGTCCATGCTTGTAGCTGCCACCACCTCCCATGGCAATGAATTCCATGTGTTAATCACTCTTTGGGTGAAGAAGTACTTCCTTTTATCCGTTCTAACCTGACCGCTCAGCAATTTCATTGAGTGCCCACGAGTTCTTGTACTGTGAGAAAGGGAGAAAAGTACTATTTTCTCTACCTGCTCTATCTCATGCATAATCTTATAAACCTCAATCATGTCACCCCTCAGCCATCGTTTCTCCAAGCTAGGAAGCCCCAAGTGTTTTAACCTTTCTTCATAGGGAAAGTGTTCCAACCCTTTTACCATTCTAGTTGCCCTTTTCTACACTTTTTCCAATGCTATAATAGCCTGTCTGAGGTATGATGACCAGAATTGTACACAGTATTCCAAATGAGGTTGCACCATCAATTTATACAGGGGCATTATGATACTGGCTGATTTGTTTTCAGTCCCCTTCCTAATAATCTGCAGCATAGCGTTGGCCTTTTTTATTGCAGTCACACACTGTCTCGACATTTTCAGTGAGTTATCTACTACAACTCCAAGATCTCTCTCTTGGTCAGTCTCTTCCAGTTCAGACCCCATCAATGTGTATCTATAGTTAGGATTTTTGCTCCCAATGTGCATCACTTTGCACTTGGCCACACTAAACCCCATTTGCCACGTTGACACCCAGTCGCCCATCCTTGACAGATCCCTTTGGAGTGCCTCACAATTCTCCCTGGTTCTCACCACCCTGAACCATTTCACATCATCTGCAAATTTAGCCACTTCACTGCTTACTCCCAACTCCAAATTACTAATAAACAAGCTAAAAAGCATCGGACCCGGTACTGATCCCTGCGGTACCCCACTGCTTACCACCCTCCACTGAGAAAATTGTCCATTTATACTCACTCTCTGTTTCCTATTAATTAGCCAGTTTTTGATCCACAAGAGGACTTGTCCTTTTATCCCTTGACTATTGAGCTTACGTAGGAGCCTTTGATGAAGAACTTTATCAAAAGCTTTCTATAAGTCAAGGTAAACAACATCTATTGGGTCCCCCTTGTCCACATGTTTGTTCACTCCCTCAAAGAACACTAACAGGTTAGTGAGACAAGATCTTTCCTTACAGAACCCATGCTGAGTCTGCCTCAATAGTTTTTGTTCCATCAATGAGCCTACTAATTCTTTCCTTAATAACAGTTTCCACCAAATTACCAAGTATTGACATCAGCCTGACTGGCTCTGGAACCCCTTTTAAAGATGGGAGTGACATTAGCTACCTTTCAGTCCTCAGGAATGGAGGCAGATTTCAATGAAAGATTACATATTTTTGTCAGGAGATCCTCAAGTTCATATTTGAGTTTTTTCAGACCTCCTGGATGTATGCCATCTGGGCCTGGTGATTTAACAGTTTTTAAGTTGTCTATCAGTCGTAGGACCTCCTTTCTCGTCACCTCAATCTGACTCATGTCTTTCAACACCCCTCCTGAAATCAGGGGTTCCGGAGTGGGCAAGCACTTCTCCTCTTCCACAGTGAAGACAGAGGCAAAAAATGCATTCAGCTTCCCAGCCATTTCCCTATCATCCTTCACTACTCCTTTTACCCCTTGGTCATCCAAGGGTCCCACTTCCTCCCTGCTTGGTTTCCTGTTTCTAATGTATTTTAAGAAAGTTTTATTGTTGGTCCTTATGTTTTTTGCAATATGCTCCTCATATTCCCTTTTTGCCTGCCTGATTACAGACTTGCATTTTATTTGCCACAGCCTGTGTTCCTTTTTATCAGTCTCACTGAGACTAGCTTTCCACCACTTAAAGGAATCCTTCTTACCTTTTACAGCTTCCATTACTTTGTTTGTTAACCATGCAGGTCTTTTTCTATACCTATTTGTGCCTTTCCTAACCTGCGGTATATATTTTTCCTGAGTTTCTAGGATTGTAGATTTATAGTCTCCAAGCTTCCTCAATGGTTTTGACCCTTTCTACTTTTCCTTTCAGTTTCTTCCTCACATGTCCCCTCATCCCAGAGAAGTTACCCCTTTTAAAGTTAAAAGTGGTTGTGTTGGTCTTTTTGGGCAACTCCCAATTTATACAAATATTGAATAACATTATGGTCACTGTTCCCAAGTGGTGCAATCACTTTTATATTTCTCACCAGGTCTTGGGCATTACTTAGGACCAAACCCAGAATCGCCTCTCCCCTGGTAGGTTCTGTGACCATCTGCTCCATAGCACAGTCACTGAGAGTGTCTAGAAACTCAATCTCTGCTTCTAGACATGAGGCAATATTCAAGTCTGGGGCACAATTTGCTTGTTTGGTGCAGTTGACACCTGTCTCACACACCACAAAAGGGGCACGGTAAGTCCTATGCAGACTGAGGGTAGTTTGGACTAAGGACTAGTGGGATTGGTATGCGTTTCGCAGCCCCAAACTGTGATTGTAGTACAAACTAACCCAGTTGAAAGAGTGACCTGATGCAAAGGATAACAAGATTACCCCATTTCCTAAACAGCTGTACAGGAAGAAGAAGAAGAGGAAGAGGAAGAGATTGGATTTATACCCTGCCCTTCACTTGGAGTCTCAGAGCGGCTTACAAACTCCTTTCCCTTCCCCTCCCCACAACAGACACCCTGTGAGGTAGGTGGGGCTGAGGGAACTCTAACACAAACTGCTCTTTCAGGAACAGCTGTGCCAGAGCTTGTGACTGACCCAAAGTCACATCAGCAGGTGCAAGTGGAGGAGTGGGGAATCAAACCCGGTTCTCCCAGATTAGAGTCCATGCACTTAACCACTACACCAAACTGGCTCAAAGAAGAGATTGGATTTATACCCCGTCCTTCACTCAAGAGTCTCAGAGTGGCTCACAAATTCCTTTCCCTTCACCTCCCCCCAACAGACACCATATGAGGCAGGTGGGGCTGAGAGAGCTCTGAGAGAACTGCTCTTTCAAGGACAGCTCTGACAGAAATATGGCTTGCCCAAGCTCATCCAGCAGCTGCAAAGCAGAGGAGTGGGGAATCAAACCCAGTTCTTCCAGATAAGAGTCCACGCACTTAACCACCAGACCCCTGCAAGACACACTTCACCTACAGGAATTCACCTGCAAAATTCACCTGAAGCTGCCATATACTGAATCAGACCATTGGTTCGTCAAGGTCAGTACCGTCTACTCTGACTAGCAATGGCCCTCCAGGTTCTCTGCTGGGTGTCTGTCATACCACATACTAGTTTTCAGCAGGATACACCAGAAATTGAACCTGGGACCTCCTGCTTGCCAGTCAGATGCTCTGTCTCTGACTCACACCCCCTCCCCCATTCCCCCTGTATAAATCTATTATAAGGTGTACAGTGTCACAGGCTGGAGCGCGGGCAGAGCGAGAGGGGGATCGTCCGGGTCCAGTCCAAGGTCAAAAACCGGGAGGCAGAGAAACAGGAGCCGAGTAACAGAGTCCAGAGCACAAACCAAAAGCGTAGTCCTCAAAGCCAGAGTCGAGGAGCCAAGAGGTCAGAGCAGGAAACAGGAACCGGGAACACAGGCAAGGTGGGTGCAGAGCGTCATCAAACTGACTCGCTGCTGGCACGAGGAACCAACTGGGAGTGGGAAGCTAAGTACCCCTCTGGGGCTGTTGTCAATTAGTGGCCAGCATGTGTGTCCCAGCTCCTGTTAGAACGCAGAGCTGAGGGACCACCTGTTGTGCAGGCGCACCTCTCGCTGCTGGGATGCCAAGTCCCACCAGCGCTGGTCTCGCAAATGGGCCACCGGAGGGGGCGAATCAGGGGGGCTCTCCGACGTGCATTGTCCCGCCCCAGCCGTTGCCGGAATGGGCTCCACGGCTTCATCGGGGTCAGGTGTAGATTCTGCCGGAGCCGGGAGCTCATCCTCAGCAGTACTCAGGGCTTCAGCTGGGGCTGGGAGCTCATCCTCGGCAGTACTCGTGACATACAGTCGTCCTGTACTCTTTTGCATCTGGATCACCCTATTCGTTGGTTACCTCTTCTAATTCTCCTCCCTCCAGTTCTGTTTGAACGCCACAGCGTAAACGCAGATTTAAGAGAAATCAGCCATCTGCCTGCCACCTAAGGCTAGAGCCAGATGAGAATTTTGACAGGCGAGAGAGCTGAAAGTGATAGGCTAGGCCCAGGAGGGCCTGTGGAGTTTTCACTGCACAAAAACACACTAAAACCCCTCAGCCTTCCCCCACCCCACACACACACACAACCTGTTTGACCAGAAGCCAAGAATGAAACAAAGAAAATGACAGCACACACCACGGGCATCAGTACCTCTATGAAAAATTAAGAACGGTGTTACGACGTTATGTTATTGCCTTCTTATAAATATTTTTGTGGTGTTCTTACGGATTTACATTTGTGCCAAAAGCTGAAACAGATAAACAAATAAAGAATTACCCTGTTATATTGTTACTGCCATATTGGGAGTCGTGATGCAGTCACAAATCCGTCCCTCTAATTTAATTCTGCCCTGATCTGGGTGGCCCAAGCAAGCCTGATCTCGTCAGATCTCGGAAGCTAAGCAGGGTCAGCCCCAGTTAGTACTTGGATGGGAGACCACCACGGAATTCCAAGGTTGCTTTGCAGAGGCAGAACCTGCCTCTGTTCCTCTCTTGCCTTGAAACCCCTATGAGGTTGCCATAAGTCAGCTGTAACTTGATGGCAATTTCCATCATCACTTTACATCTCCCTACACAGCTGCGGTGGCTCAGTGGTTAAGATGCTGAAGCTGCAGACCAGAAGGTCTGTAGCTCAGCAGTTCGAGACCCGAGTGCCACATGACAGAGTGAGCTCCCATCTCTGGCCCCAGCTCTTGCCAACCTAGCAGTTCGAAAGCAAGAAATTGCAGGTAGATAAATAGGTAGCATTTTGGTGGGAAGGTAACAGCGTTCCGTGCGTGTCGATGTTTAGTCATGCTGGCCACATGACCACGGAAACGTCTTCGGACAGTGCTGGCTCTTCGTCTTGGAAACGGAGTCGAATTCAACTGGCTTTCAAGCAAGGGAAACTTTTACTTTTACCTTTACACAGCATAAGGGAGGGAACACAGCATGGAACAGCCTGAGCTCGTCAGATCTTGGAAGGTAAGCAGGGTTGATACTTGGATGGGGGAGCGGCAAGGAAGGCTCTGCAGAGGAAGGCAATGGCTAACCACCTGTCAAACAGTGGGTTTAACACGGCAGAGGCGAAGGCAGAGTGATTTCAGCAAGCAGCAGTTTATTGCACCTCAACAGGAATGCTTTACATGGGGCAACTGCCCTGACTATATACCCCTAAGCCACTCCCAGCCCCCGTGCGATTGGTGAGTTCAAATGGCCTCCAGGCTCCAGATTGGCTGGCTGCCCTCAGGGGCCAATCCGCAGGCAGGTTCCAGGATCCTGCCTGCCTTTATTCTGGGGCTTCAAGCTCCAACTAGGTGGCCTGCCCAGACAAGCCCAGACATGCCTGCCCACTCTCCATCTAGCTGGCCTGCCAGACAAGTCCAGGTATGTCCAAACATAACACCACCTCTGTGCCTCACTCACTTTCAAAGTCCCCTGCTGGGGTCACCATAAATCAGTTGTGACTTGATGGCACTTGAATGCGTACAAACACAGCATAAGAGGAGGCAACGTCTTCCACAAAATCCTTCCTGGGTTCTGCTGGCCAGCGGTAGCCCTCAGTCCAAACTGCCAACACAGCAATGGGTGAGATGTTGCCATCTCAGGGTGACATGCTGAGGGTACAGATAACACTTTACAAAGCCCTTGTGTCTGCTGGGTGGGGAACAGCGTGAGGACGTGTGATGGGCATCTTGTGCCTCACAGGCACACACCAGCTCTTGAGGCTTCAGCACCTCTCCCACCCAACACTATTTTCGTGTCCTGCCTCACAGAGCCTCTATCGGCCCCCTTATTAAAATCCCCTCTTCCGTACATGGCACCATGTAAGTGTGATGACTCCGTGAGGCAGTTTGCAGATGTGAAAACAGCTGGGTGGGGCGGGGAGGCTGAAGCTGCTTGCTCCCTGCCTGTTTTGGTCGGGGGCCTGGGGAACAAGAAGCCCGGTGAGGAAAGGCTGAGGGACTTGGGAATGTTCGGTCTGGGGAAGAGGAGGTTGAGGGGGGACAGGATGGCACTCTTTGCAGTATCTGATGGGCTGTCGCTGAGAGGAGGGCGGGGAGCTGTTCCTGTGGGCAGCACAGGAGAGGACTTGCAATCATGGGTTCAAATTAAGGATGGGGAGGTACCGGCTGGATAGGAGGAAAAACATTTTCACAGTCAGAATTGTGCAGCAATGGAATCCGCTGCCTGGGGGGGGGGTGAGCTCCCCTCCCTGGGGGTCTCGAAGCAGCGGCTGGACAAGCACTTGTCAGGGATGCTCTAGGCCAGGGGCGGCCAAACTTGCTTAACTTAAGAGCCACACAGAATAAACTTCAGATGTTTTGAGAGCCGCAAGACACGAACCAATATTACACATGTTTTTACAGGAAAATATGCAGATTTGCTTTTTATTAACATTGAATGAGACTGCCAAAAATAAAAACAGAAGGGGTAAAAACAGATGTTGATAATGATATTTATTTATCCAATGATACTTGAAGGCTGGGGGGGGGGACTTTGAGAACACATTTAAAGTTAAAGTTGCTGTCTTTCTCTGCTCCCCCTGCCACCGCCTCAAGCCTCCCAAGGGAGGGGAACACTGGCTGGGGAAGGGAAGACCGAGCAGGGAGGCATGCCTCCCCTTCGCTTCCCCAGCCACCCTGCCGGGAGCCACGTAATATGTGTGAAAGAGCCGCATGTGGCTTCTGAGCTGCAGTTTGGACACCCCTGCTCTAGGCTGACCCTGCACTGAGCAGGGGGTTGGACTAGACGGCCTGTAGGGCCCCTTCCGACTCTGGGATTCTAGGATTCACTGGAAAAGGGCTGCTGGGCATCTGAGAGGCACACAACTCCACGTGTGATGTCATGTCCTCATGCTGTTTCCTGACAGACACAAGGACTTTGCTGGACTCTTAGGCATCGGCATACTTTTAAATTCAGACTATAATGATGTTACACGGCAATATAAAAAGTTGACTTTTGTCTATGAGATTTATATTTGAACTTTATTGAATACATTTGAAATTGTATTAGTAATCTGGTCACCACAACTTGTGTTTTTGCGATGCTATGGGCTCTTATACTCAGCATGCAACAGAGCAATTACCACCTGCAGCCCACACTAGCTTTAATCAGGCAGAAAGCATACAGTTGCCTATACTCTTGTCTCTGTCTTGGTGAAGCCCGTTTAGCTGAAGGGAGAAAATTATTGAAACAAACTGGCTCCTAATTTGACATGATGGCTAGCAAAGTTTCAGAGCCTGTAAAGACTTTGCTCTTCTCAGGCTTAAGGTTCAATTCATTGAGAATAAGAGGATGGTTTTAAGCTCCTTTAGATGGGCTGGAAGACCCGAGGCATGTTTGAAAAACACAAAGCTCCATTTCTGACTTTGGAGATCTCTCTACAAAGGATCTTCTGCTGAAAGCGCACTGCACTGCCCCAAAGTTTTTATTAGAAGTAAATGCAGTTAGGCAACTTCTCCAGTAGGGCTGTCAGCTCCAGGTTCAGAAATTCGAGGAGATTTTGAGGGAGGAGCCTGGGGGCAGAGGGGTTTGGAAAGGGAAGGGACCTCATTGAGGTATAATACCACAGAGTTAGAGTTCCCAGATTTTCAGGGCTTCTGTTCATTGCCAGCCAGCTGACTCACAGGGGAAGCCCTGCCCCCAACAGCGACATCACACGGCAAAGTCCCTGACGCGATGATGTCATGTGGAAGTGATGTCGTCGTACGGTGATGCTCTGCTTTTTGGGCAAAACTCTATGGTTTGAGACCATTTTTAACCACAGAGTTTGCCCCAAAAGCAGAGCACCAACACGATGACGACACTTCTGTGTGATGTCATCACGATGGGGACGTTGCCGCCTGGACCGCCACCCAAATTTCCCTGCCAGCACGATTCTCAAAGCAGCCATTTTCTCCAAGGGAACTGATCTCTGTCACCTGGAGATCAGTTGTCATTTCAAGAGGTCTCCAGCCACTGCCTGGACGATGGCAAGTCGATTCCCAAGGCGCAAACAGCTCCAACAAGCTACATTATTAAAGGAAACTTGTGAGGTTCAACACTTCTAGAAAGAAGCTTTTTGTGGTCATCATATAAGCACGGAACTTTTGAACTTCACACTCTTGCCCCAGAACTGAGATCTTTCACCCCAGCCATCATATATTCCCTGTCAGCCACTTCACGCTCGTTTCCCTGGAAAGCCCAGCACACACCAGTGAAAGCGGAGGCCACAATGAAAACTTGAAAACACACATTCCCAAGTTTGCAATGTTTGGTAGACAAGGCACATGAAACTTTGGCTTTGGGAGAATTGAAGAAAGGTGAACAGAAGTGAAGGGAGCCCCTTGGTGAAGGCCAAATGCAGACCACCTGTCGGATATAGTTCGGCAGTTCGAGACCCGAGAGTGCCGCATGACGGAGTGAGCTCCCGTCTCTAGTTCCAGCTCCTGCCAACCTAGCAGTTCGAAAGCTAGAAATTGCAAGTAGATAAATAGGTACCACTTCGGTGGGAAGGTAACAGCGTTCCGTGCGCCTTGGTGTTTAGTCATGCCGGCCACATGACCACAGAAATGTCTTCGGCTTTGAAACGGAGATAAGCACTGCAACCCTAGAGTCGGATTCGACTGGCTTTCGAGCAAGGGAACCTTTACCTTTAAGACCTTGATGATTCCCTAGCCTCTATACATGGTTGGAGGCTGAGCTCAGCTTGGTGGCCTACCAGTGGTGCGTGCCAACTTAGAGAGTGGGGCAAATATACAAGAGAGTCTTGCCCTTCCAGGCCTTCACAGTCAGTTGCATGCTGTGATCAAGGGAAGCAGAAGAGGAAAAGAAGGGTATGGAGCAATGCTCCCTCTAAGCTGTGGAGTACTGTGAGCAAAAATTCTACTTTGTGAGCTACTGGCATTAAAGTTGTGAGCGAGCGATTTGTCTACTGCATACATTTGTTTGCTCTGGAGCCACCCTTCCTGAGCTAAGACAAAAACGTGTGAGCCGGAGGCTAAAAAACTGTGAGCTAGCTCACACTAACTCAGCTTAGAGGGAACACTGGTATGGAGGTGCTGCCCACAGACCCAGAGAATAAGGATCCCAATCATGGTCAAGCCTTGGTAGGAGAGGAAGCAGTGTTGTCTAGATACTGTGGAAGGAGAAAATCTATACAGGATGAAATTCTACATAGATAGGAACATAAGAGGAGCCATGTTGGATCAGGCCTATGGCCCAGCCAGTCCAACACTCTGTGTCATACAGTGGACAAAACCCAGGTGCCATCAGCGGGTCCAGCAGCGGGGCTAGAACTCCAGAAGCCCTCCCACGGTTGACCCCCAAGCACCAAGAATACAGAGCATCACTGCCCCAGACATAGTGTTCCGTCTATACCTTGTGGCTGGTAGCCACTGATGGACCTCTGCTCCATATGTCTACCCAATCCCCTCTTGAAGCCGTCCAAGCCTGTAGCTGCCGCCACTTCCTATGGCAGTGAATTCCACGTGTTAACTACTCTTTGGGAGGGGACTAAAGTCGAAGAACACGATGCTTCGATCTGTTAGCAGTTATTTCGTTTAGTCGCCTAGGGAAAGCAACTTTTCCCCACAACTGCAACACCAGGATCACTAAGTCAGCCCTACAGCCAAGGTGCGGGGCATCCGTTCCTAGGTCTTCCCAGTCTGACACTCTAATCGCTACACCGCACTGTCTGTCAATATGCACATTCCGCCCCGGCCTCATGCAGACACCATTTACTTCCTTCTTAGGCCAGCGGTCGGCAGGTCTACATGCAGAATGTATTGGGAATCAATGAAATCTGACCTATGTAATTAATTTGCTCTAAGACACCAAAGGAGTAGAGCAAGTGACATGGGTGGATGGGGCGGGTTAATCCTCTCCCCTTTTCCCCCTTCATCCCAGCTCTACTTCACTGTAAATCAAACTTGTGCCGCTCTTCATGTTAAAATGTTCCCTTGTCAGCTCAGGGTTTTGTGTGTGTGTGTGTGTTTTAAAGCTGCATTAGTTCCAGTGAATGTGGGAACCCTGCCAGCTGCAGCCGGGGGGGGGAGAGGAGCATTACATCCAAGAGGCAGTTTATGATCCCGAAGACCCTTCACCTTATTTATTTTTAGTGCCGCTTTTGTTGTCAAGAGTTTCTTAGAATGTTGAACAGAAAGAATTTGTATTTTCCGGAGCGGGGGAGGAGGAGAGGCTGGGAGAAACGTCTCCGCGTGCCTGCGTGCTCGCGCCAGTCTCTGTGGACCGTTTAGATTTTGTGCACGGATTATATCGCTCTCTCCCTCACACACACCCATGCTAACAGGATTAGGGGGTTCAGATTCCAGACGGAGAAGCATGAAGGATATTTTTTTTAAAAAAGAGGAAAGCTTGGGGAGATTATATTTTTTTTGTCAGAGAGACGGAACTTCGCATGAGTAGCGAGGTGAATGCGAAGATTCGGAAGGGAACACGAAATGGACCCAGCCTTAACGCGGATTCCTACGTGACGTCTGAGCGCTGATCTGCGCCGTAATGCCTCCCATAAATGGCCTGCTTGCACAAACTTATACAACATCACAGATCAGCTTCTATCGACACTGCAAGGTTAATGTAGTGCACTACAGACATTCTCTCCTCACCGACCACGTTGCTTGTTGGAGAAGACCTCTGGTGTGAGTTATTATGCCAGTATCAGTGTCATGTGCGGATTGGCCCTTACCCACTTGCCAGGAGAACACCATTCCTTCCTTCTCCTTCTTACCCCACATTTTCGGAATCCCCAGTTTTAGTGAGTTCCAAAAATGCAGGGAAGGAAGGAGAAAACTTCAGGTTTGTGCCTGGTGAGGAAAAACCTACTGTGGAAAATTTCACATAGCGCACAGTTTTAAAACTGTCAGCGTGGGGAAGTTCACTACTGTGGAAATGGTCTTAAGAGCTATTCGTTTGGGCAAAACTTCAGAGCAGCAGCTAGGGTTGAGAGCCTGACAGGGCACCTTAATTTTGTTTCTCAGGAACCTCCCTGTGTAGAGCTCTGTGATGCACTAAGAGGTCTGTTGTGCTACCATCGTCTCTCGGCTAACTAAGCTGGCTTGTTGGTTTGGCAGGACTTCTTGGAGGGTTGCAATGGAGTTGCCTTTTGGAGGCAGGGTAGGTTCTTAGAGGCCAATTTTCAAGTGCCGTGCAATCGGACACTGTCGGCAGAGTCAGCTTTACCGTTGTGCGGCCAGAGGTGTGCCCGGATACCGGTTTAGGCAGGGGTCTCACCTTTCTAGACTTTCCCACCCGCTTTAGTGGCTGTACATTACGAGTTAAGCGGCTTGGCAATTCTACTGTTGCACTTTGGGTGTGGCAATATGGTTGTTGCCCAGGTTATTAATCCTCTGACAGCCCAGTGTCCTTGAGCAAAAAGACTCGTGAGCGAATCTGTGTTGCACTGTTCGAAGCTCTGTGTTTTGTTTGTGGCACAGCATGTATCTGATCTGAATAACAGCGCCACTGATGCTTTATCTCGCTTCCAGGAGGACTGCTTCAGAGATCAGGCACCCGGGGCAAATCACAACCCCGATCCCGTGCCATTAGTGCTTAGGAAAAGACAGGCATGCAGAGCAATCCAGGCACCTATCAGAAGAGACTTCTACACTTGGAATCTTAAGAGATTTTCAGCAACTTAGAGGCAGACAGGGTGACTAGAGGCGCTCTCAATTTCCAAGACCGTTTAATGCAATACACAGAGTGTCTGAAGTAAGCGTGGTGGTGAAAAGTGCCATCCAGTCACAGCTGACTTATGGCGACCCTGTAGAGTTTTCAAAGCAAGAGATGTTCAGAGGCGGTTTGCCATTGACCAGCCTCTGCGTAGCAACCCTGGACTTCCTTGGTGGGTCTCCCATCCAAGTACCTGTTTGGTGTAGTGGTTAAGAGCGTGGACTCTAATCTGGGAGAACTGAGTCTGATTCCCCATGCCTCCACATGCAGCTGCTGGTGTGACCTTGGGCCACTCACAAGTTCTCTCAGAGCTGTTCTCTCAAGGACAGTCCTCGAAAGAGCTCTCTCAGCTCCACCTACCTCACAGGGTGTCTGCTGTGGGAAAGGAAGGGAAAGGAGATTGTAAGCTACTCTGAGACTCTGAGTGAAGGGCGGTCTATAAATCCAAACTCCTTCTCTTACTCCTCTTCTTCTTTTATGACAACTACTAGCCAGGCTACCCCGGGCTATCCGGGTTAGGGCACAGGGGCTGGCTGTAACAACCACTGCTGCTCATTTGGAGGGGGTAGGCCTTCTATGCCAAATGACAGGGTCTCCAGGATATTATGGATGGGTTAGGCATATGTTGGAGGGTTGGTCTTGGGAACTTCCATGCTTGCAAGACAAGAGGTGGCCAATTACACCAGGCACAAGTAAGTTCTTCTTGGGAGCTTTTCAACACATCCATCATTCCACACGGGAGGTCTGCTTATTTAGGTCAGCAGCTTTAGTCGTAATAGTGGGAGGGCTTCTAGTGTCCTGTCCCCACTGCTGGACCTCCTGATGGCACCTGGTATATTTTGGCCGCTGTGTGACAGAGTGTTGGACTGGATGGGCCATTGGCCTGATTCAACATTGGCTTCTCTTATGTTCTTATGTTCTTATGTCAGGGCATTCAGGATTGCTGATGTTTTGGAGACGTCCAGAGGGAACAGGCTGGTACAGCCCTGTTTATTTATTTATTTGATTTATACACTTCCCTCCCCATAAACGGGCTCAGGATGGTTTACATCAATTGGTATAACACAGTTGACGGAGGACATTAGTCTGAGCCCCGACTGAGTCTTATTTCGATTGCATTTTTCTTTTGTATTTTTTATGTGTGCGTGCGCACGTGTGTGTACCTGGAAGTCATGGTGACCTCTGGTGACTGACCCCTACTGGGGGGCCTGGAGGATATTCAGAGAGGTGGCTGAATAAAGCCTGCCCCCGCCTCCCGACTGCTGGTATTCCTTGGAGGTCTCCCATCCATCTACTAGCCCCAGGGTCAGCCCTGCTTAGCTTCCAATATCTAACGAGATCAGGCTTGCCTGGCCTACCCAGCTCAGGGCAGAGAACCTGCAACTGATGCCTTCCTCTGCAGATCAGTTGGACCCACCCATCACAGCCCCCTTCTTTGAGCAGGGCAGTTGCAGACTGAGAGGGGGCCTGTCCCTGCAGGCAGCATCACAGACCATATTTCTGCCCTTCTACTCGAGGCTGGCAATTCGTGCTTCAAGCAGAAGGGCTGCAGGGGGGTCCACAGAGGTAGGATGCATGGCTGGGGGAGGGGGAAGAGGGGAAGGAAAAGGAGGAGGGAAAATCTTCTCCCTCTTTGGTCTACTCCTCTCTCTGCAAAACAAAACAAAAAAAGAAAGACCTTTTTTTGCAGGTTCCCCTTACTGCAATGTATATGCAAGCCGCTTGCTTATTCCACCAGTTTACACAATAAATATGCTTAGAATCATACAGACCGTCTAATCCAACCCCCTGCCCAATGCAGGACCAGCCTAAAGCATCTCTGACAAATATTCGTCCAGCTTCTTCTTCAAAGCTGTCGGTGAAGGGGAGCTCACCACCTCCCTGGGCAGCTGATTCCACCTTTGAACCACTCTGACCGTGAAGAAGTGTTTCCTAATATCCAGCCGATACTTTTTCTGTGTGTAATTTAAACCCGTTTCTTCGGGTCCTCTCCTCTGCTGCCAACTGGAACAGCTCCTTGCCCTCCTCCAAATGACAGCCTTTCAGATATTTAAAGAGAGCGATCATGTCCCCCCCCCCCCAAATCTCCTCCAGACTTTGCAGGGAGTGGAAGACACACAACCAATGCTCCCTCTAAGCTGTGGAGTACTGTGAGCAAAAATTCTGCTTTCTGAGCCAACAGCATTAAAGTTGTGAGCAGGTGACTTGGCAACTGCATAAGTTAGTTTGCTCTGGAGCCGTCCTTCCTGAGCGAAGTCAAAAATATGTGAGCCGGAGGCTAAAAAACTGTGAGCTAGCTCACACTAACTCAGCTGAGAGGGAACACTGCACGCAACCGCATTCCATATGGGCAAAAGGCACCCTTCTCCACCCTTCTCATTTGGCGGAAGCCAGGTTGGAAGAATTCAGTCATTTCTGGTCAGGTAATGCCTTTCCAGACACCTCCCCTGTCCGTCTCCCCAAACACAGTCCTGCTCATATGAATGAAAAACAAACACAGACCCGGTCCCCCACTGCTAGAAACTCCCATTCATCTTGCTTCTTCCTCCTCTTTATTCCACTTATCCCTATTCCCTCGCCTTTGGTGTACGGTATCAACACGGAGAGAAGCCCGGGAACTGGAAGTCGACTCGCCAACGTCCTACAGAAACGTCCCCTGTTCTTTCCCCCTCTTTCAGAACCAGCGACAACTGAAAAGGGGGGGGGAGGAGGCCGCTTTCTACTTTCTGAAGAAAATATTATCTTTCTTCTCCAGCACTCCTTCACGCAGCTCTTCCTGTCTCTCTGACGCTCTCTCTCTCCCTCCCTCTCTCTCAATTTCTTTTATGAAGATGTAGATGCTAGCTGACCTGTCGGTAGCACCAGTTAAATTTGGCTGTGAGCCCACCTTCCAGATTCAGCACAAAAGGGACTCGCTGCAGGCTTTAGCGGTCCGACACACACTTGCATGCATATATCCATCTCAGTCTACGTGCATAAGTGGGATTTGACAGAGTCCTCCTCCATCTTTCCCTCTCCCCCCACCCCCCGCACTCCATGGCACCAACTCAAACTGCGGCAGAATTGACAAATCTATTTGGCATCACTGACTCAACCGTTTCGGTTTGAACCACGCGGAGTGCCGCACTGATGTTACCCCACACACACAAGGGGAAAAAAAACCCAAGCATGGAATCTGCGCATTAAAATGTGGACGTTTGGGAGCTTCCCTAAGAAAAGGAGTCCTTGAAAAGAGGAGAAGAAGCAGAACCGGTTTCCCCCCAAGAAACCGAGGCCGTTTTCACAAGTGGCTCTGCAATCTGGTCTGGGTTGCGTTCCCTGTCTCAGTATTCAGCAATTTACTTAAATTTTTTTGCTGCCAACTCGCAGCTGACTTTGGCGACCCCTGGAGGGTTTTCAAGGAAAGAGATGTCCAGAGGCGCTTTGCCATGGCCTGCCTCCACCTCATGACCCAGGCATTCCTTGGGGGTCTCCCATCCAAATATTAACCAGGCTGACCCTGCTCAGCTTCTGAGAGCTGATGAGACTGGCCTAGCCGGGGCTATCCAGGTCAGGGGAGTAGATATTTAGTCAATAATAAATGCGTACTTCAAAAATTTCAGTACTATAATCTGCCTTGAGTCACAAGGAAAGGCAGGATATATGGACTCCTACTTTCAAGCCCCCGCTAACAATTCTAACGATGGGCACCTTCCCCTTTCAGAAGGCAGCCAGAGTGTTAGTTGTGAGAACACCCTGAGATGTGCAGTGGGGCCTGAAGATGGAAACAGCCAGCTGGCATTTTCTGTATTCCTCCGGCCTTACGCACGGAGTGGAGAGAGCGGATACAGAGAACTTTTTTCCACCCACTCCCAGAACGATACAGCTCAGGCCCCCCCAAAGAAATCAATGGGCAGTGGCTTCGGAACAGACAAAGGAAAGAACTCCTTTACTCAATGCAAAATGAACTTCTTGTGGAACACCAGGCCGCGGGATGACCACTAGCATAGATGGCTTTAAAAGGGAGTTAGACAAATTCAGGGAGGCTGGGGTCCACCAGTGGCTGTTAGCCATGACGGCTCGTGGGACATCCACGTTTGGAGGCAAGTTTGAAATGTGCAGGAGGTTTCTGTGCCCTCGCTGTGGGCCTCCCGAGACAGCTGGGTCAGACACTGTGGGGGACCGGATACTGGGTTAAGTTGACCATTGGTCTGATCCAGCATGGCTCTTCCTATCTTCTTTTCCTGCAACTGCTCAACCACCTGACTCCCAACTGGGAAGGGGGAACAAATGAGTTTGCTCTTTTGTAGTTGCTTCATTCTGTCTCTGGATCTTCTCCTCCACCGCACTTTTGCCGGCTGACTCATCCTGGCTCCAACCAGGTTCTCCTTAGGCAAGTGAGTAGGGAGAGCCGTTGATGCTCTTTTTCACCCAGGCTTTTAACCGAGGGTTTTAAAGGGTTCCCTCCCCCTACTGTTGTGCTCTCAGGTGGATATTTTTTTAGCCTTCTTATTGTTTTTTTACTCTTTTTTATACATCTGTGTCACCTTGCCAATCTGTATGGGCTAAGAGAGATATTTTTTGAAAACAAACAAATAATATGGATGGTGGTGGGAAGTGCCGTCAAGTTGCAGCCAACATGAAGATAAAGAAGACGAAGATGATAAAGAAGAAGAAGAAGAGAAGAAGGAGGAGGAGATTGGATTTATACCCCGCCCTCCACTCGGAGACTCAGAGCGGCTTACAAACTCCTTTCCCTTCCCCTCCCCACAACAGACACCCTGTGAGGTAGGTGGGGCTGAGAGAGCTCTGAGAGCTCGGCTCTTCAGAGAACAGCTCTGAGAGAACTGTCGCTTGCCCAAGCTCACCCAGCAGCTGCAAGTGGAGGAGTGGGGAATCAAACCCGGTGCTCCCAGATTAGAGTCCGTGTACTTAACCACTATAACCAAACTGGTGACCCTGTAGAGTTTTCAAGGCAAGAGGTGGTTTGTCGTCGTCTTCCTCTGCATAGCAGGGCTTCCTCTGTTAGTACACACCCAGAATGGTTTTAGGCTCCAGAAATAAGACCTTCTTGGTGGTCCTTGGCCTAAGAGACATCTGGCTGCCCCCAACTAGCGACAGGGCTTTCTCTACCCTGGCCCCTGCCTGACAGAATTCTCTGCTGAATAACATCCGTGCCTTGCGGGACTTGTTGCCATTCCGCAGGGCACGTAAGGCAGAAATGTTCCGCCAGGCATTCGTTTTAGGACAGCGACGGTCTTCCTCAGCACTCTTTCTCCTCTTTCTTCCCCACCTCCCTTCTCTCTGAGGCAATGATATTCCGCACATTATCACCATCAGATTGGCTTAGCCTGCTGCAAATTGTATTTTATGTGTTATTTTAATTTTGATTTTTTTTTGTAAGATCGTAATTTTACCACTGTTGTATGCCGCCCTGAGCCCTGTATTTCAAGGGGAGGACTGCGTAA
The DNA here is from genome assembly GCA_029375565.1 of Gekko gecko. Classification (NCBI taxonomy): domain Eukaryota; kingdom Metazoa; phylum Chordata; class Lepidosauria; order Squamata; family Gekkonidae; genus Gekko; species Gekko gecko. The sequence continues at coordinate 24,037,076 of JAPDNY010000003.1, forward strand.
AAGACAAATTTAATAAATAAATAAATAATAGCAACCCTTGGTGGCCTCCCATCCAAATACTGACCAGGGCCGACCCTGCTTAGGTTCCAAGATCTGATGAGATGGGGCCACCCAGGTATCAAAAGATGATGGAAAGGATCATTATTCCGCTGACGTCCCCGGCTTTACCCATCTCCTCACCCTTCCTTCAGCATGCCAGAGGAAAACATGACATTCCCATCTCTGAGATTGAATGTCCAGCTTTGCCCAGAGGTTCGCATAAAAGAGGAGAAGATTTTGTTTGAAGGAGAAAATTTCGAGGGGGAATAAATAGCCCACTTTGCACCCCCCTTGGGGAGATGGGCGGGGCCTGGATGAACTAAATAAAATAAAAGCGAACGAAATTATTTTTGCGGACCGTCTTTCCAAATAACAAGTGAAGCTGCGCAGCTGCGATAAATCGGCATTATAAAAAGAATTGACTCGTCTGCTATGGCGGGCTACTCTTGCCCAGGATGGTGGCTCGTTGGCTTACCGTGTCAAATGGGTACGAAGAAGATAGCAAGAAGATAGGCCAGATGTGACAAGAAAAGTCTTATCAAAGATCCACCTCACTTCTCAGTTTGCTGCGAATGGCAAATTTCCTACAAGTGACAAAGCCTTTGTAATTTATGGCCCTTTTCTTCCTGAGCACGATTCTAACTATTCCCCAGATCCATGAGCACTGCAGATATAATCTCACATGAATCATCTCCCTCTGCTGGAAACTGAAACTTGGCTCTGGTTCAACAACAACAACAAAAAAGAAACTGCTGAGGAGTTTCTTTTTTTAATCTTTGGAGGTCTAGGATGAGAAATACTTGGGCCCCCTATGTGTAACTAACACAAAACAGAGACAGGTGGGAGGTCAACAGGTGGTGGTTCTCTCAGCGATCAAAGATGGGCACCAGAAGAGTGTGAGGGAGACCAAGTCTACCTCAGTCGGCTGTGGAAAACAAAACAAAACTGAGAATGCACACCCAAAATGGACCAGAACCCTGGGGGAAACTTACCCTTTAAAACAAGGGAAGAGAGAACAATGAATTTCTGAAGGAAGGGCGGGATAAAAATGTGACAGACAGATACAATGCCGGCTGGACCTCTTCAAGAAGACCAATCTCTCATCTTGAGAAATGCCCTGTTTCCTCTTCTTTGTCTGTGCTGCCATTTGTCCAAAAGCACAGAGCCGGGAAGAGAGCTTTTGATATTTTAACCTCTTACTCCCGGGGTTGGGGGCAAAGAGAAACAATATACAATTATATAGGCGGATGGGCAGCCATAGCTCAGTGGTAGAGCATCTGCTTGGCACACAGAAGGTCCCAGGTTCAACCCCCAGCATCTCCAGTTTAAAGGGATCTGGTAGTCGGTGATGTGAAAGAGCTCCGCCTGAGACCCTGGAGAGCAGCTGCCAGTCTGAGTAGGCGATACTGACCTTGATGGACTGAGGGTCTGATTCAGTAGAAAGCAGCTTCACGTGTTCATGTGTTCAACTCCTCCCCCGTAACAGTGAACAGAATGCCTCCCAAACATGCTCCCAAGTCCCACTTCTAGATACAAACTGGGTGTAAGGTTGCGAAGTCCAGATTAAGAAACTGATGGAGATTTGGGGGTAGAGCACAGGGAACGCAGGCTTGAGAGCCAGCTTGGTGTTGTGGTTAAGAAAGCGGACTCTAATCTGGAAGAACTGGGTTTGATTCCCCACACCTCCACGTGCAGCTGCTGGTGTGACCTTGGGTCAGTCATAAGTTCTCTCAGAGCTGTTCTCTCAAGGGCAGTCCTCGAAAGAGCTCTCTCAGCCCCACCTCCCTCACAGGGTATTCTGTTGTGGAGAGGGGAAGGGAAAGGAGATTGTAAGCCCCTCTGAGACTCCTTTGGGTAGTGAAGGACGGGGTATAAATCCAATCTCCTCCTCCTCCTCCTTCTTAGGGAATGAGGAGGGACCTCAGTGGGCGTGAATGCCATAAATTCCACCTTCCAAAGTAGCTATTTCCTCCAAGGGGACCCAATTGCTGTGGTCTGAAGATCAGTTGTAATTCCACAAGACCTCCCCCCCGCCCCTGGCAAGGCTGTCAACCCTAACTGGGGTGAGAGGGCAGTCTGCAAATGCTGGATCGCAATGGGACTATTCGCCACTCCTTTCTCCCTGAAGACTTCAAGGACTGAGTGGAATGAAAGGGGAAGCTGAGCCTCCTGGATCGACTGTCAAAGTCTTCTTCGGGGAGGCCTAGGGAGAAAGATGAAGACATCACCCCGCCTGGCCGACAGCTGCCGCCATAGAGATTCTGTGTTCACTGCCACAAGTTTTCTTCCTCCCCCCCACCCCGCCCACCTGGATGTGAGGCAGTTTACTGCGAGCAAGTTTGAGAATTCCTTTTTCCACGGTATTCTGCAGGCAGAGCACGCGGGGTCACTTCAGAAGTGCCTTCCCAAGAAAAGTGGCGCTGACTGACAGCTGCCTCCCTTTCCCAAGAGTGGTTACGGCTTTATTATACGCAGCTGCACTCCATACGGCCAAGCGCGCTCTCCCGCACACCTGCCCGGAGCACAGAACAAGTGCCCCCCTCCCCCTTTTGCTGAGCACACACTAAGTATTTTGAGGTTCAGGGATCAGCAAGGGTCAACACAGCTGTATTTATAGACAAAGAAGACGCAGGCACGGAGCGCTCGATGCATCACTGCCAACCGCCGCTGCGGCTACGGATCCCCCCCCTATCCTTGACGAACCAAATTGTGCCTCATTATTTATCGCCGGGCTTTATTCTCTAGGACGTTGTGATCTCCATTCAGGATTTGTGCCCTTTCATTTTCCGAGCCTCAATAATTCCCAAACTGCAGTTTCGTGTGGTTTTGTGATTGTTAACCCAGCATGGGGATGGGGCTCGGGCTATAAATGCTCAATGAATCTTGCATGGGGTGGGGGGAACATACACCATAGGTCTGCAAAAACATTTTCTCCTTCATTTGCCATCGAGGAACATATCGCAGACACTCCGCTGAGCGGAAGGCACAACGGAGGCCGGGCTTTCCCAGGAACACCGGCTTCCTCATCTCTCAAAAGAAAGATGACTCGGGGAGAAAATAGATCCAGGTGGTCAGCCGCGTTAAGAGTCCAGCGGCACTTTTAAGACCAACAAAGTCTTATTCAAGGTATGAGTTTCCATGTGTAAGCACACTTTTTCAAATATTTCAAGTGTGCATGCACACGAAAGCTCATACCTTGAATAAAACTTTGTCGGTCCTAAGAGTGCCACTGGACTCTAAATTTGTTCTCTTGGGGAGAAAAGACTTTGACCAATTTCCCCCAAGCAGCTGCGCTGCCCTCGCTCTTCCTTTCCCCCCAATTGTATTCATCGCTTTCCTTGTTTTTTGACATCGAGAAGACCCGGGGAAGTCTGGTGATGCTGCAGGTCAAAATTTGGCCACACAAATACAATTGGGGGAAAGGGAAGAGCAAGGGCGGCACAGCTGCTTGTGGGAAATCAGTCTTTGAGTTTTGCCTCTCGGCGACAAACCACATCGACAACCACCAAAGAAAGCTCCCCAAATCTGCTTTATGATGGGGGTCCAGTTGATTTAAAGCCTTCTATTCCACCATCGATCCAATCTTTTGCAGGCTGGAATTTGGCATGGGTGGGGGAGGAAGGAGGAGAGGCGGGGAGAAACCTGCACTTACTTTATGGTTCTTGCCATGCCGATACATCATCCAGTCCTCCCCGTTCGTGCTGACCTCCAGCTTGTATGACCGGACGTAGTAGCCATTTTGTGTCTCTCGAGAGATGGCGCCCTGGGTAGCGATGGCTGTCAGCACGGTCAGGAAGCGAAGATCCACCTGGGAGGGGAGCAAAGAACACCCGGGAATGGGAAGTGGAATTATAGGTTTTTTGAAGGAGAAGATTATCCCCTTTACTTTATACATTGAGTGTACTTTCCTAGACGTTTTTGCTCGAAGCATCTTCCAAACTCAACCAGGGTGCAGGCCAAAGATGCTGAACACCAGGAAGCCAACCAGCGCAGAGCTCGCAACAACCGCATTGCTCCGTGTTCCCTCTGGCTGACCTGTGGTGGGTCTCCGATCCTCATTACGGCACATAATAGCGAAACCATCGTGTGCTATGCTAAAGGCGTTCTCTGGGACTGGTTCATTGAGCTGCTTCAGAAAGGGGCTGCCTGAAAGCAGAGCTGAGGATTGGGGTGCTCAGCTGGTATGAATTAGCACAACAGTGTTTCATTTGCACCAGATCGGCGTGTCGCAGCTGTAGCTTTTGCCACTGGCCACGCTCAGAGTTGCCTGTTCCGTCTCAGCTCCGTTCCAGTATAAGAACTTAATAGGATCAATTTCCAGACCAGCCGAGTTAACATTCCTGGATGCGGCTGCAGTGTGAGCCATAGAAGGAAATGTTTTCGAGGCTGCCTTGGTTTTGTTACAGTTTTCGTAAACTGAGGGAGGGCAGTGTGTTTTGGGATTACTCATTTCCCTCCCTCGCTTTGCCTCGCTGGACCCTGCCGTAAACCTCTCTGAGATAAGATCTCCACGAGGCTTCTCTTGCAAAACGCTCAACATGACTTGAGTCCCAGCCTCCCTCGCAATATTATGATGATGATGATGATGATGATGATGCACTGGCATGGAAGTAACTGGAGTATAAGCAAGGCCGTGTATTCCTTTACTAGGTAAAGGCAAAGGTTTCCCTTGCTCGAAAGCCAGTCGAATCCAACTCTAGGGTTGCGGTGCTCATCTCCGTTTCAAAGCCGAAGAGCCAGCGCTGTCCGAAGACGTTTCCGTGGTCATGTGGCCGGCATGACTAAACGCCAAGGCGCATAGGACGCTGTTACCTTCCCACTGAAGTGGTACATGTTTATCTACTTGCAGTTTCTTGCTTTCAAACTGCTAGGTTGGTAGGAGCTGGAGCCAGAGACGGGAGCTCACTCCGTCATGCGGCACTCTCGGGTCTCGAACTGCTGAACTACTGACCTTCCACGGCCTGCAGTTCAGCGTCTTAACCACTTGAGCCATCGCAGCTCCCTTTACTAGAGCATCATTAATCATATAGAGTTGAACCCCTGACATTTCACTAAGTTGACTGCAAGTAAACACCAACAGATTTCAGCAGTGTATTATGGTGGGGCAGGTGGGGGGAACGTGGTTTTGAATTCAGGCAGAATATCTGTTAGTATACGAGAGAGAGAGAGAGAGGGGGGGGGGGAGAGAGAGAGAGAGAGAAACCCTGAGCTGAATAACCAGTTTGGTGTAGTGTGTTTGGTGTAATGGTTAAGTGATTTGGTACAGCCAGATTGATGTAGTGGTTAGGACAGCGGACTCTAATCTGGGAGAACAAGGTTTGATTCCCCACTCCTCCACATGCAGCTGATGGTGTGACCTTGGGTCAGTCACAAGTTCTCTCAGAGCTGTCCTCTCAGGAGCAGTCCCCGAAAGAGCTCTCTCAGCCCCGCCTGCCTCACAGGGTGTCTGTTGTGGGGGGGGAAGGGGAAGGAGACTGTAAGCCACTCTGAGACTCTGAGTGAAGGGTGGGGTATAAATCCAATCTCTTCCTCTTCTTCTCTTAAAGGACTTCAAAACTTCACCCCCCCAACAGTAAAGTCAAAGAGCCCAATCCACACAATCAAACAATGGAGACTTCACCAAAAAGGGGATTCTGTGCTGCTTGCAGTGGAACCGAAGCCAAGATATGTTTGGGGGGGGGGTTGTATGCATGCCTTATTTGGCAAGCACAGTGAAGTCATGAAGTCCAGTTCATGCTTCCCAGAGATTTCTTAGGGATGTAGATTATAAAAGGTCATGGCCTTTAACTCTCCCATGAAGAACTGGACATCTGCCGCAGCCGATGACCTTTTAGTACTTCCAGGGCCGAATGCCCTTTAGCACTTGCCACCCCACAGAGCTCCACTCAGCCCACATCTCTTTGGCCCCCACAAACTGGCTCTGTGCGGGCCCTGCTAAAGCCTTTTTTCCTTCTAGCCTTCCCGCCGGAGCTCCCAGCTGCTGGTACGTGTTACAATTCCCCCAGCAGAATAAATATTATTCTAGCTGCACTCTGCCCGGTGCATGCAAGAAAGTCCGGCTCACTTAGATCACCTCAGAGTCAACTGCGGGGCTTGTTAAGTAGTAGCCCTTCTCTCCCTCTTTGGCCTCTGGAAAGTCCATCAGGGTCCGGGGGATGGGGGCACGGGGGTCAAGCCGAGACTTCTGCTGGAATGTTAATGGTTCGGCCGGTGCTGCCTTCAGCTCACGGAGGAGGCAGTGTCAGGCCGTCCCTCTGCCAAATAGCAGTTCAAGGGTCCCCCGCTGTCTCCCAGCAGGTGACAAGAACAGCAAAGCACTCGAGAAGCCTCATATTCCGGGGTCAATCTAACAGCGTGATAATCAGTTTGGTTCGAGAAGGGTGGGGGGGAGAGAGGGAGGGAGGGGAACCCGAAGGTCTGAAGGGTAGTGGTAGTGGTCCCCTGCCAAGGTAAACAAAGAGGCTATTCTCTCCCCTACCATCGCTCTGCCAAGACTGCTTCCATGGACGCACAGCACGCCTGCCCATGCCAAGCCAATCTTTTCACAGAACAAAATGCTAGCTGGGGGCTCTAGCGGGCCATGTTTTCGACAAAACAGACTTAAACATCAGATCGCGCCAGCTGTCTGGCAGCGCAACTGTTGCTAAGCCTGATAGGAGGGCTTCCCAACCCTTCCTAAATTATGCCGGTCTCCTTGCTTAGTTGACTGAGAGTTTCAGTCCCTTCCTTCCCGGCCACTGGAGCGGATCATACCTGTAAGTACTCCTTGTTGTTATCTATGTTGGGGGTCCACCCGTTGTCGTCGCTGTTCAGCCGGCTCTGCTGCGGGGTCCACCTGCCGTCAGAGTAAGTACTGGAGGCGGTGATCTGTTCGTTGGAGATTCGGCCAGACTCCATCCCCAAGGGAATGTTGCACTGGAAGTCTGGGGAAAGCAGAAAGAGCAAAAATGCAGAGAGATCTCTCTACGGGACCCATGAATTCCACTCCTGACCAAAAACACTGCCACAAACTGCCTCCCGGCATCCTATGAAAAGAAGCCTTTTTGGCTGCAGAAATGAACACAGATTTCTCTCTTTGAAGACTCCCAATAAAACGCTGATGTCCAGAAATGACGTTTGAAACAGCTCACTATGAAACCCCTAAATTGGCGATGATTCTAAAGATGCAGAAATCTCTCACAGGTGACCTGCAAAGAACCAGGAACGTACGTACGTAAGTGCTGTCAAGCCCCAACCGAATTATGGCAACGCTAGTAAGGGGCTAGGAAATTGGCACTAAAATCAAAGAATCTTGCTGAAAACTTTGATTTTGCAAATATAGATAGTGTGCATAACTAACTTTCACACTGTCTGTGCATACTCTTTTGTATACTGTTTCACTGCTTGGAGGATTATCTAACTATCCTAGCTAATAGATCTATCCTCCGTAAATTTGTCTAATTCCCTTTTTAAAGCTATCTGGGCCATTCCTACATCTTGTAAGAGTGATTACAGAAGGCCTACCCCAGGACTTTGGGAAGTTCCATCCTGGCTTTGTTTACTATGTATATGGTAACAATTGTGAAACATCACAAAGGAAAGGAATAACTTAATATACTTCTAACCCCAGGAGGAACAGTATGGTGGTGATATTCCAACTCTTCAAGTTTGTAAATGCTCAACATCAGAAGGCTAGATGGCCATCTGACAACAATGTGGATTCTGTGAACTTAGGCAGATCATGAGAGGGAGGGAGGGAAGGAAGGGTTGCATTCGTGCATAGTTCTCATGGCCCTTTCTTACATGCCCAGGGAAATGCGATCGCCATTTTGGGGTCAGGAAGCAATTTTCTCTAGGCCAGTTTGGCCGGGGATCCTGGAGGGTTTTTTGCCGTATTCTGGGCATGGAGCAGGGGTCACTGTGTGTGAGGGGGAGGTATCTGTGAATTTCCTGCTTTGTGCAGAGGGTTGGACTAGATGACCCTGGAGGTCCCTTCCAACTCTAAGATTCTATGGTCGGGGAAGGCTATGCCCCGTTTGTTGTGTCCGTCCCCCCCAGGGCCACTGATTGGCCACTGTGTGAAACAAGTTGGGTTGGACAGCCCACTGGTCTGATCCAGCAGGGCTCTTCCTATATCCTTAACATAGATTTAAGTGCCTGTCTGCCTTCTTCCATAGACTATACCCTTCAAACTGTTTTACAATCCTGGAACTTGAATGCTGAAAAGAAATGCTGAAGACGCTATAAGATTTCAAACTTTTAATTTTCTACATTTCTACAGTGCCCTCGAAAATATTTGGCTGCTTCTCCTTGATTTGTGTACTTGCATTAAGAGACTGGGGGATTCAGGGAGAAAGCAATCACATAACCACAGCTCTCTGATAACTTTCAATGTCCAGCAGTGCCTTTAAGACCAACCAAGTTTCATTCATGGTATACGCTTTCGTGTGCACGCACACTTCTTCAGATACAATGAAATGGAAGTTACCAGTCCATGCATATAAGGAGAGAGTGAGCAGCAAATCAGCATACAGTATAATGAAGATGTTTAACAGATTCAGTGACCAAACAGGAATAACAAGCTTGGTTTTATATGTAGACTTGGAAATGTGGATTTGGAAATGCAGACTGTTCAACCTGCCAACTTACTTTCTGGCACCTCCTGCTGAACCAAGTAATAGCGAGCCGAAAAGCCATCTTTAGCCACTGCCAAATCTGTGTGGAATGTGAGCGACAGGATGCCGGTCGTCGAGCGGATCTCTGACGGGGTTTTGGTGCCACAGTACCTGCCAATTAAGGGGCCAACTGCAACAGAAACAACAGGAAAACACTCCTTTATGGCTCATTTTGACAGACCAATCATCAACGCCCATTGGCAGAAAAAGCAAATCATATACCAAACCAGGTGGGAGAAAGGGAGACGAGACACCATGTTTACTGGAACTATCACTAATTTTTAAGAACTGTTTTTGGCAAGTATGGTAATGCACATCTGTCTAAACAAACATTTATGCTTAGTATCACTGAGTTGGAAGGGGCCACAGAGGCCATCTAGTCCAACCTCCTGCTCAGTGCAGCAACAACCTAAAGCATCCCTGACAAGTGTTTGTCCAGCTGCTGCTTGAAGATGCTGGTGAGCAGCCTTGTAAATACGTCCACCAAATATTGCCAAACTACAAAGAATATGAGTAGCCTGGTCTACCCACCAGCCGCAAAGTACTAGAGAGCCGACTTTTGTAAAGCTTCCCTGCCTGGTCACCTGGAGGTTGTTCTTATCCGCTGCACGCAGCAGGCAAATGCCACTGATAAATCCATGGCCATTAATATTTCTAACATATTTCTCCTCTCATTGGCATAAAGGACCATAAGGAATTATGGTTGCCTTATTGATGGACTGATAATAGTTCTCAGCTGCTTCTTCACAAAATTGGGGTCAATAAGATGTATGAAACCATCTGCTAGGTCTCCCAGTATGAAATAAATTTAAATTTAAGAAATCTAGCAAAGATCAGAACAGTCCAGCGACTCAAAAGGTTCCGGTTTTCATGTCCATGATCTGGTTTATAATCAGGCTGTTCAAAGCACATTCTGACCATCTCCTACAGTTATGTTGAATCAAGAAGGGCGGAGACTTACGCAGGAAGTATGAAGGAGTTCTACCCCCATTCCATTTAATGTCTGTCCTCAGCTAAGGATGATAACACATTAGCCTGGACAGAGTTGTGAAGAGTTGGCTATTCATGACCTTTATAGAAATGTCAGGCCAAAACAGTTAGGAGGAGGAGGGAGAGGGAGAGGGAGAGGGAGAGGGAGAGGGAGAAGGGAGAGGGAGAAGGAGAAGGAGAAGGAGAAGGAGAAGGAGAAGGAGAAGGAGAAGGAGAAGGAGAAGGAGAAGGAGAAGGAGAAGGAGAGAAACTGGATTTATACCCCGCCCTTCACTCAGAGTCTCAGAGCGGCTTACAAACTCCTTTCCCTTCCCCTCCCCACAACAGACACCCTGTGAGGTAGGTGGGGCTGAGAGAGCTCTGAAAGAAGCCAGTGTTGCGCTCCCGCTTGTCCCCCTATTGGAGCCGCGCCAGTAGCCATGATGCTGGGCGTTCAGGGGGAGGTGGGTCGGCCCTATGAACGAAAGCCGGCATAAGCTGGTGCAGGGTGGAGAGGCTTCAGAACGGCAGGGGATGGGGTTGGCTTCACCCCTGGCGTCCCTCTGCCATTGCGTCATGGAGTCTGGTGCTTGGGCTCCCTCTTGTCTCTCTCTCTGTCACCCAGCGTCTGAGTCCGTGCCTTGTTCTTCCTCCCCGGCCCCTCCGGCCCCGCCTCCTCTTATCCTCCTGGCCCCACTCCCAGCATCGCCCCTCCCAGCTGCCTCTCCCCATAGCTGAGCCCCACCCCCCTTGATATCCCGGGACGCTCTCCTGGCGTCAAGGGAGAGGCAGCGGCTCTAGGGGCTGGACTGCAGCCCCGGCACCTCCCCCCAATGCTCTCTGCGGGGCACGGCTCCGGGGTTGCGCCCGACCCTTCTCTGTTTCCTCCCCCGTGGCCTTCGGGGGAGGCTTTCCCCAGGCTGCCGCCCGAGTCATTGTCCTGATGGGCAGGGTCACCTGCATTCCTCTTGGGCTTGCCGTTCGCCGGCAGGTAGGTGGTTGGGCCGTGCTGCGGCGCGGGGGGATCATCCTCGACCCGGGCCTGGAGGACTGGGACAGCCAGTATCCTTTGAAGTAGCCTGACCAGGACTCTCCATCATGTTCTGAGGAACTTTCCTTTCTCTTGTCAAACATACTTTATTTATCTATTTATTTAGGTAACATCCAACCTGAAGAAGAGTTTCAGAGAACTCAAAAGTTTGCACACCCTCTTATATGTCATGCAGTTGGCCCTCATCAATATTATTATTTGGACCACGTTCAAGATTTTTTGCAAAAAGAAAAGATATACCACTTTCATCCTTACCTTGAGGAATACCATCCCAGATGTCCAGCCAATCATACTTGCAGTCTCCCTCCCCGACTTGTAAAGGGTCATTTTCGAGGTCGAAGGTTAGAAATTGAAGGATGATCTCCATCTTTGGCTTAGCCATGATGGTGAAAGTGCAGTCCAAATTATGAGGATACTTATCGGGAAATCCCGGGGATTCAATGGTACCGTTCGAGCTGGTGAAGTTTCGAGAACAATCTTCTGAACCTGCAACAAAAGACAAGGGGGATCCCCCCCCCCAAGTTAAAAAAACCAAACAAAAATGGGACTTTAATATACTACATTGTCAGCTGCCTCACTAACAGTAGCCAGACGGAGAGGCATAATTCATAATTGTTTTTAAAGCACTCAAATCCCTCATGCAGAAAATTGCTACAGCCTTGCAAAAGTATTAATTATTAATTATTACTGTCCCCATTTTATTTTCCATCAGAGTGGCAATTAGCAGAGCTGTCTTGCTGATGTGACACCTGAAGTCTAGCATCCTAAGAGCCACACAATGACGCACAAACAGCCTCGAATGTCACAACGGCTCAGATAAAAAATGTTTGGGATAGGAAGGGTGCGTGTACGCAGGATTTTGTTGAGACAAGAAACAAGAGTTGCCTTTCTTACTTGTCCCCATTATTTACACCAGAAATGTAAGTTATTTCTCTCCTTAAGAAACGCGCTCTGGCAGCCAGCCGTGCAGACAATATTGCCACTTATTTAGAGATGACCCCAACACTGGCCTCCATTGTGCCCCAGCCAGCTAAGTGCCTCTGTTTCTTGCCGACCCAAGGTGCCTGGGGGAGAAAGAGGTTGCATTCTGTTCACGCTATGACTCCACTGAAACTATTGCTCTATAGGGATCAGACAATTAACAATTGAATTCCCTACTCTACGGGTCATTCGGGAGGGAAGGGGGGTAGGGGTAGGGAATGTTACAAGACCCCTACAGATTCACTGCTGTAACAAAGAATTAACTTCCACAACTCTTCTGACTTTTATTATGCAGAACCAGTTCAGAAAACGCACCTATTCTGAAAAGGCTTCAAATGCATTCCCCCCCCCCCCCAAAAAAAAAAAAAAAAGGATGGAGAAAAAAGTATATGGGTATTTGGTTGTGCTTTCTAAAAAGAGCTGGTCCCTTTAAGGAACAGGGGGGAAAAATAAATGATGATGTTATACTAATGGCTATGGAAATTTATTTAAGCAGATGACTTCAAAAATGAGTGGGACCTAATTGGATGACCTGGAACTGTAGGCCTAGATTGACTGGCAGAGGTAGATGCCTCTGAAAACAAATCACTGAATTTGCCAACACAAGAGACCTCAAGTAACTGGCTTCTTCTCACCCTCATTTCATTTAAAGACACTTGTCAAAGAATACTGAATGGAAGAGCCCAATATATTCTGAATGTGCAAGCCAGAGATAGTGTTCTTAGCAATGAAATCCACACCATTTTGTATTCCTGTATTTACTGTCATCCTTGGGGCATAGTACATCACAATATGTGAATATATACCAAGGAATTGCGAAGATTCACCCCTTTCTTTGCTTTCTGGAGTAAAATTAAAGTTCTCAGCCACATGAGCACCCTTGTTGCCATTTTAGTACTGAACCACCACCCTGAGTAATGCATGCACCACTGCACATTTGAGGCAAATGCTACCCAGGAAGAAAGGATAGTGGTCCTCTGTTATTCCCTTTCAGCATCAGCAAAGAACCAGCTGTCCTGAATTCGTTTACTTAAAATATTTATATGCCTGCCTTTCTCCCGAGCATCACAGTACCCAAGGCAGGAAACACTCTGGACTGATGATATTCAGTGGCCTCAAAAACAATCCCCCTTTACAAAAAAACCCAAAACACAACACAAGCCAGGGATCCACACATTTTTTTTGAGCCTGCGGGCACCTTTGGAATTCTGACATGGGGTGGAAGCTGCAACCACAAAATGACTGCTGAAGGTGGTAGAGCCAATCACAAAATGACAGGAAATGAGGTTATACGTAACTCTGGTAGTAATACTCCAACATTTCAGGCAGAAGGTCTGCTTAACCGGATGCCTTTTAAAGCAAACACATTGCTTAAAAATATTTTCTTGCACACGTACAGCTGATCTTCAGTTTTGCCAGTCAGATCTCCAGTGGCCAGGGCTCTTTTTGTAGCAGGAACTCCTTTGCATATTAGGCGACACACCCCTGATGTAGCCAATCCTCCAAGAGCTTACAGTAGCCCCTGTAAGAAGAGCTCTGCAAGCTCTTGGAGGATTGGCTACATTAGGGGTGTGTCGCCTAATATGCAAAGGAGGTCCTGCTACAAAAAGAGCCCTGCCAGTGGCCAATCAGAAGCCCTGTTGGGCAAAAGCCCCACGTGACCATTTTTCAAAAAACCCTTGGCCAGCATGAGGAAACGTGTCAATGGGTTCCACTGGGGAGCCCTGCCATAAACTAAATGAAAAAACAGAGAGGCAGCTCAGGCAGCAGAGATTTTGGGGAACCTGCTCAGTCAGGAAGGCAAGGGGTTCTTATGAACTCCCCCCACACACCAGTCCATCAAGAAATTCTCCACCATGTTGGAATCTGACAGCAAGCTGAGATTTTAGTTCTGTCGTCACATTTTGCCCTGAACAGCAGAAAGGAAATGTGGGTCTTGCAGTGCAAAGAACTTCCTGAGAATTGTAGCCTCATCCAGCAGCTTTGAAGAAAGAAACATACGGAATTGTCTCTGGCAATTTTTTTTTTTTTTTAATATTCACACTTTTTCTGGCCCTGTTGCAGAGAGCGCATGTTGTGTCACACAACGGCATAGGGTACAGCAAGCACCCTGTGTACTATTCTAGCCCACTTCTGCCTTGTCTCCTATATGAGCAGAAAGACGACTCACACCCTTAGTCTGGGCAACAGCATGAAGGCTAGGGCTTTCTAGGGCCATCATTCTAGGGCCATCGGTCCATCAAAGTTAATACTGTCTACTCAGACTGGCAGTAAATCTCCAAGGTCTCAGTTAAGACTTTTCATATCACCTACCACCAGTTCTTTTCAGCTGACAATGCCAGGGATTAAACTTGGGGCCTTCTGCATGCCAAGAAGATGCTGTCGCATTGAGCCATGGCTCCTACCCCCTGTGGCTTTGATACTTTACCCTCAGACAATGGAAATCGTATTCATCAACTGTGGTGTTGGGAGTTTTTACTGGGAGTTGCCCATAAACATATTTGCCCCTAGCCTTATAAGGACAAGAAAACAGCAGGAAGAAGGCTGAAGTTCTTGGAAAGCCAGATTCCACATTCAGTACTGCATTCTGTTCTCCCCCCGCACTCCTGTGCAGTACATACTGCCCTATCCAATGTTGGCTACAAAATGGCTCTAGAATGACTAGCCTTCATGCTATTGCCCAAACTAAGGGTGTGAGTTGTCTTTCTGCTCATATAGGAGACAAGGCAGAAGTGGGCTAGAATGGTGCACAGGGTACTTGCTGTACCCTATGCCGTTGTGTGAGACAACATGTGCTCTCTGGAATAAGGCCAGAAAAAGTGTGAATATTAAAAAAAAAAAAATGCCAGACATACGAAACCAGAAATATGCAAAAAAGTTATTCCACTGAATTCAGCATTTACTGGAACAAAATGTGGGCTGTCTTGGTACACAACTGCAATTTTTCTAGCACAGACAACATTTGCTTATCTCTTGCTTTGAAATAGAACAAGCCTTGCTGAAGAAGGATCTGCAAGGCCTCTACAATGGGTAGTCCTGTCTCGTCACCTTCTTTTGGAGATCTTTGAGAGAGGATCAACAAATATGTGAATACAAGACTATGTGCTCAAACTTCTAAAAAGCTTTTGATATAGTTGTTCACCAAAAGCTCCTGAGAAAAACGTAACAATCATGGGACAAAAGGATGAGCTCTCGCATGGATTGATAAATGGTTGAAGAACAGGAAGCAGATGGTAGGAGTAAAAGGATAATTCTCACAACAGAGGGAAGTAATCTGTGAGATTCCCCCAAGGATATGCGTTGGTACTGATGCTTTTGAAACCTATTCGTAAATTGTCTGGGGTGAGGAATCATATAGCCAAGTTTGTAGAATGCACCAAATTATTCAGGAGGGCGAAAACTCATGCAGATTATAAAGAACTTCAATGAAACCTGTTCAAACTCATCAACAAAGTGGCCAATGAAATTCAGTGTAAGTAAACAGCAAGTGGTCCTGACTTGGGTAGCCCAGGCTGGCCTGATCTTGTCAGATCTTGGAAGCTAAGTGGGGTTGGCCCTGGCTAGTATTTGGATGGGAGACCTCCAAGGAATGGCAGAGTCATGACATGGAGGGTAAGTAATGGCAAAGCCACCTCTGAACATTTCTTGCCTTGAAAACCCTATGGGATCGCCATTAGTGAGCTGCGACTTGATGGCATGTTCCACTGCCAAATGGAAAGTGATGACCACCAAGGTAAAAAAAAAATAAATCCTTAATTTCACATATACCTTGATGGAGATCGAACCAGGAAAGTCATTTTGGGTAATCACAGATTTTCCACAAAAACATCCACTGAGTGTGCAGCACTCAGGGGAGGAAAAGAGGTATGTTTTATATTTCAGATTATTAGGAAAGTGACTGAAAAAAATGGTGTGTATACTGCCTTTATATATTATTATTATTGTAATTGTTGTTGTTATTATTATTATTATTACTTATTAGACTTATTGGTCGCCCCATCCCAACTGGCATTGGGCTCTGGGTGATTTGCAATACAGCATTAAGCCTTAGATACAATATAAAAACATCAAATATCATAAAATTGATGACATTAAACCAATTTAAAAACAAACTGAAATTTAAGATGTCATCAGTAGCAACTGAAGGGTTTTTTTGGGCGGATGAGTACCAGCCACATTGGAAAACCGTCGCTGTCCCTCACCAAAAGCCTGGCGGAACATCTCTGCCTTACAGGCCCTGCAGAACTGCATGAGGTCCTGCAGGGTTCTGACTGTAGTAGGCAGAGAGTTCCACCAGGCTGGGGCCAGGATCGAAAAGGCCCTGGCCCTGGTCAGGGACAGTTGGACTTCTTTGGGGCTAGGGGTCACCAGTAAGTTGCAGAGTGCAATGCTCTTCCGGGGACATAGTGGAGGAGACAGTCCCGTAGGTACGTTGGTCCCAGAATACTCAAGGCCCTGAAGGTTAATACCAAGACCTTGAACTTGACTTGGTATTCCACTGGAAGCCAGTGCAATTGGCACAGCACCAGTTTAATATGTGCTGTCCATGACATTCCCATTAGGACATGTGCTGCCATATTCTGGATCATCTGGAGCTTCTGGGTCAGCCTCAAGGGTAGGCCAGTGTAAAGCAAGTTACAGTAGTCTAATCTGGATGTGACCATTGCATGGATTACTGTGGCTAGGTCAAGGTGTGACAGGAAAGGAGCTAATTGCCATACCTGGTGAATCTACTTTATATCTCCATTTTTTTTGTATCCTGCCCTCCCTCCACAGAGCTCAGAACAGCTTTGGAAGAGAGACCTAGACTTAAGGTCAACCAACGAACTCCATGGCTGAGTGAAGGTTTGAAGCTGAGTCTTCCCTTTCAGCCAAGACCATGGCTGCTTCCACATAGCAACAGTTCTGTTGTAGCACATGGCAGGGTACCTGTTGGCCTACACGGACATCTTAAATCTGAGGGCTTCAGCAACAACCCAGATTCTTTTAAGGAATCCAAAACTGCTCATTGTAATCTTTCACTGGAGTGAAAATTAGAGAAGTGCTCCCTTGCAGCAGGAACCCTTGCTGTGGTTTTTAGTTAAGAAAAGAGTTAAAGCGATAGACTATGGATTCCTAGAGACACTTTCCCCCTTAAGCTTCCCCAACACAAACACTCACACCACATATGCCTATATGTGTTTGTATACCATTATCTCCCTTATTTTTTTCTTAACTTTGTGTTTCCTTAAATATGTTGAGGGGCCCCAGGGAAGAATCTTTGTCTGGAGGCCCATGGTGGGTCTTCTTGACAGCCCTGGAGAGGTTAAAATGGACTCCTGATCTGACCCATCAGGGCTCTTCTTAAATCTCTAATGAAGGACTGAAATAGGATTGAGGTGTCTAGGTAAAGAAAAATGAGGCTACCCAGGCAAGATTCTATGCCACTAACCATCTTCATAAATTAAAAATACCCCCCATGGGACTAATGAACAATTCTGTGATGCTCTACTGAACCACTTGGAGACCATGTGCTCTACTGCCTCTTATTTAATAGGTCAATTTCTTAAATGTGTCCCAAGGAATCTACAATAACACTCTTCAAGAGGGTAGGAAGGCAATACTTTCCAAAGAAGATGGTGGTACTTGTCAAGACTTACTCTGCTCTCCTTTTCTCTCAGCTTGGAAAAATATGCTGGGATTCTACTGTAGCTAGAGAAAGGAGAGAGAAGCTAGCTTGCCAGCATCTCATTCTGAGATCTAGCTGAAACATTCATTTGTCCTATGCATAAGCAGGTGTCTATATACATATGTTCCTGGGATGCAAGATCACTACAGACAGTGACTGTAGCCATGAAATTAAAAGACGCCTGTTCCTTGGGAGGAAAGCTATGGCAAACCTAGACTGATAATAAAAAGTAGAGACATCACCCTGCCAACAAAAGTCTGTATGGTCAAAGCAATGGTATTCCCAGTAGTAATGTATGGCTGCGAGAGTTGGACCATAGGGAAGACCGAGTGCTGAAGAACAGATGCTTTCAAATTATGGAGAAGACTCTTGAGAGTCCCTTGGACTGCAAGGAGATCAAATCAACCCTGACTGTTCCCTGGAAAGCCAGATACTGAAGCTGAAACTCAAAGACTTTGGCCACCAAATGAGAAGGGAGCACTCACTGGAGAAGACCCTGATGCTGGGAAAGATTGAAGGTCAAAGAAGAAGGGGACAGCAAAGATGATGGTTAGACAGTGTTATCGATGCAACAAACATGAAATTAAGCAAACTTCGGAGAACAACAGAGGACAGGAGAGCTGGCATGATGTGGTCCAGGGGTCGCGAAGAGTCGGACTCGACTGTGCAACTGAACAACAACAATAGGAAAACATCAAGTGTTAGGGCTGTCATCTGATTAAATAAATCTTAACCAAATGACATGCATATTTACTCTGATGGATTAAATCTGCATAAATGTGAGTGAATGCAATTGTTCAGAAGAAAAATATTTCCTTTTTTAAAAACAGACAATGCAAGAACACTTTGCAGGGTTTTTTTAAAAAATTAAAAATAACTGAACTTTTAAAAAAGTGTGCTCTGATCAATCGGAGGCACTTTTGAAAAACTGATCTAAAAGTTTTTAATTGATTAGCCTAAACGATGGACTAAAGTTTGCTGCCCTAAATAGCAGAAGCGAGATGAAAACAGCCAGTAGGAGGGAAGGCGAAGGATTGCACTAGATCCAAACTCCAGTCATTCATTCCATATGGATCAGGAATTCAAGCCATCCTAAATGTAATTAGAAGCCAACCCATACATTCCAACACTAGAATCACCCCTCTAAGGGTATCCATGCCTGAGGCTGGATCCCACAACCCGCAGACACGAGGGTCATGGATCGTTCTTACTTCCCTCTTCACCAGCAGTCTTTTCGGACCCCGGGGAAGTTGATTCCCAGAACTGCAAGGTCCATGTGGGCTAACAGCTGTGCAGCTTGGGGGGCTGCAGTGGGGAGGAGGTGGGGCGAAATCGCTCCCTTCCTCCTCCTCTTCCATCAGTAGAGCTGCCCCCTGCACCCTTCCGAGCTGCGTGGCTGTTACTCCGCATGGAGCCCATGACTCTAGGAATAAACCTTTTGAGTTTGGTCAGAAAGGATTGCTGGGGGGGGCGGGAATCTCAGAAAGATCCACAACCATCACCGCCATCCATGACACGCTGTGGGTTCCCAAGGAAATGTAAGTTGTGTACATATCTAGTCCTTAACCTTTCAGCTTGGTTCCAGAGGTCAGTTGCACAAATGTGAATCGAGATTCTGAGATAAAGCATTGGACTTAGACCGGGAAGAACTGATAACCACTTAGCCAGGAAGCTCACTGGGTAACCTTGAAATAATTACGATTTCTTACCTGTGCCCACCTAACTCTCAGAGTTATAGGGTTGTATTCCTCCGGTGGTGCTGGGGAAACACGCAATTTTCAGGGCTTCAGCCCACCACCAGCCAGCTGGCTGGCAAGGGAAGCCCCACCCCTAAACAGGGACAGCACCATGTGACATCCCCAATGTAATGACATCACCCAGAAGTGATGTCATTGCGCCAGGGACATTGTGTGGGGAACACTCTGATATTTGGGTCAAATTTGGTATTTGGTTTTGAGGCCGAAAAAACCATAGAGTTTCCCCAAATACGAGAGCGTCCCCGCTCCCCCCTGGACCGCCCTCCAAAGTCCCCCGCTTCGGCCAGGGTAAGACCTGGCAACCCTACAGAGTTATGACAAAAAATGCAGGGGCGACAGAAACACAGATTAGCCTGAGCTTGCCTGCAGGAAGGCATGATACCAATGTAATAACTGTATAAGCATGATGAGTTATTTTTACACAAGACAACCCATGGACGTGATCTCAGAATTACAAAACATACCTGTGTGAGTTATTTATTTGCTCCATTTATACCCTGGCATTTCTCCCCAGTGGGAACCCAAAGTGGCTTACAACGTTCTTCTCTCTTCCATTGTATCCTCTCAACACCACTGCAAGGCTGGTTAGGCTGAGACAGAGCGACTGGCCCAACGGCAGCCAGCAAGCTTCCACAGCAGAGCGGGGAGTTCAACCTGGGGCTCCCATATCCTACTCTGATGCTTTAACCCAGACATGTCAAACATATGGCCTGCAGGCCAGAATTGGCCCGTGCAGGGCTCTTATCTGACTCGTGAGCAACTGAGGAGAAACCAGTCCAAATGCAGACCAGAAGGGCCTATACCCCCTGCTGAGGTCCCTCCCTTCCCCAAATCTCCCAGATATCCAGGGATTGCCCAACCCAGATTTGGCAGTCTTAAAGGGCAAAAGGGCTGGTTTGACTCCAAGCTCTGTGCAGCCAGCCCCCTTGAAGCCTGCTTGCTGATCTTGGTCGAGGCACTGGGCAGGGATGACCTGCCTGCTGCCACATCCTCCGGCCAGAGCACATTGGGCTCTTGTGTCTGCTGCTGGGATGCTGGAAAGATGGCTGGCTGTTCACGTGTGGCAGCCAAAATCTCTTTGGCCCCGCCTCCCCGAGCCCAGCCAAGTGGCTTTCCACTTGTAGGCAAGCCCAGGGACATGAACCCATGGGGACACGTGCTTGTGGAAAGCTGCTGGCCAACTCGCCAAACCTGTGAACGGAGTGACTGGCTGGGCCAAATGTGCTGTGTGCAGCAGCCTGGGCAAGCGAGAAAAGCCTGGCACTAATGTAAGGGGTGCCAACGTGAGCAGATGGACACTGAAGGTCGGAGACAAAGGATGCTCACTGAACCAGGTGAGCCGGAGCCTGCTAACCCCACTAACCCAAATGTGTGTGGATCCTCTCCTGCTTCCCTCCCTTGGCAGCATGGGGAGGATTAAATAAGAGGCAAACTCGGAACACATGCATGGTCCCTGGGCTCCCTTAGAATTGACAGGTCTCTACCTGGCATCCAGCAAGGGTTGAAAGCTCTGTGTCCAGGAGCTTCACACACATGCCGTGATGACGTCACCCAGAAGTGACATCATTGTGCCAGGCATGCCGTCGAGGGACATTCTAGCATTCGGCTTTAAAACTCTATGGTACCCTACCATGGAGTTTTAATACCGAATGCTAGAGTGTCCCCTGTCGACATGCCTGGTGCGATGACATCACCACCGGATGACTTCATCGCGCCGGGCCAATTGGCCCAATTCCAGCACTTTGGGGGAAGGGTTCCCCCCGGTGGCCAAATCCAGGCTGGCAGGTAGGGGCCCTAGAGTGGGCAACCCCTCCTCAACCCCTGGGGGATCTGGCAGCCCTACGCTCCATGCATGCAAATGCTGTCTCACCCCCCCTCCCCAAAGCCTATTGACCATAGCAGTTTCTTTAAGGCAGGGCTTGTTGATGCCACTTGGCCACCTGTTGATGCCCTGGTTGATGCCACTTGGCCACCTGTTTCTGGCTGCCACACCTGTGGCAATGGAATGCAGCCCTTCAAGCTCCTGTTCATCAAAAGCTTCTGAAATGGGTTAGTCTTTAGAGAGCCATTAGAGTCTCTGGCTGTTGCACCTTGATTGACAGGCAATCGCTCTCTGTTCTGTGCAAAAGTTCTTGTGCATATCAAGTAAAGGGTAGTTAGGTGCTGAAGAGGTCACAGGCCAATGGTAAAATATCTCTGGTACCTGGTGTTACATTTTATGGTACACATGGCCTGGCCCAACAAAGTGACATTTACGTCAGAGCCGGCCCTCGTAACAATGAGTTCACACCTCTGCTCCAACCACCACACCATGCTGGCTTCCAGATGAACCAGGAAGGCTTGAAGCCTTGTTCTCTTCAGCTCAAGGCAGCTAAGTTACACCACAGTTTGAGATCTTACACTTATGATGGCGAATATCCTCCACATTCTAGAAACAAACCAGAGGAATACGTCGCCCCTGTGTGCCGAAGCACACTGTTTAAAATGGAGATCTGGCTGCCTCAAGTCCATCATATGCAAATCTGTGCAAGATCTGAACCCACGGCTCTGGAAGGTTGGTGCTATCTGGAAGCGCCTCTATTTGCGGTGGTTTAAATCACTGCGGGAAGGGGTGACCAGACAGTGCACCCTGAAGTGGCTTCTCTGCATGCCAGTCTCCCAGTGAAGCATCAACATTACCGGCACCTCAACCATGGAGCAAAGCCCTCGCTGGCAATGAGTCGTTCATACTCATATGTGCTTATGCGGGTGGAATAAACACCTACAACTGAGATGGAAGTGACCGTTCACACTTCCCATCCGACATCCGTTCATGTCAGGGGGATTCAGACTTTGGGGAAAGCAGAGTGGAAGCGCTGGCATACATAAAGATCGGACATTCCCCAGTGTCAGCAAACTCCAATCCCGGGACAGGCTGGACCTGGGTGCCGACGATTGGGGCACAGGAGGCAGATGCTGTTGTCTGATCATGCTCTTTAAATCCACAAAGCTAACACAACCATATCGGCGCGAACTGCTTGTGTGACCGCAGCCCATGTGTTTATGGGCACCCATAAGAACATAAGAACATAAGAGAAGCCAATGTTGAATCAGGCCAATGGCCCATCTAGTCCAACACTCTGTCACACAGCGGCCAAAATATACCAGGTGCCATCAGGAGGTCCAGCAGTGGGGCCAGGGCACCAGAAGCCCTCCCACTGCTGCCCCCTCCAGCACCAAGAATAGAGTGCATCACCTGCCCCAGACTGAGAGTTCTCATTCTATACCCTGTGGCTAATAGCCACTGGTGGACTTCTGCTCCATATGTTTATCTAATTCCCTCTTGAAACTGTCCATGCTTGCAGCTGCCACCACCTCCTGTGGCAGTGAATTCCATATGTTAATCACTCTTTGGGTGAAGAAGTATTTCCTTTTATCTGTTCTAACCCGACTGCTCAGCAATTTCATAGAGTGCCCACGAGTTCTTGTATTGTGAGAAAGGGAGAAAAGTACTTCTTTCTCAACCTGCTCAATCCCATTCATAATCTTATAAACCTCGATCATGTCACCCCTCAGCCGTCGTTTCTCCAAGCTAAAGAGCCCCAAGCATTTTAACCTTTCTTCATAGGGAAGGTGTTCCAACCTTTCTTCATAGGGAAGGTGTTCCAACCCTTTTATCATTCTAGTTGCCCTTCTCTGCACTTTTTCCAATGCTATAATATCCTTTTTTGAGATGTGGTGACCAGAACTGTACACAGTACTCCAAATGAGGTCGCACCAATGATTTATACAGGGGCATGATGATACTGGCTGATTTGTTATCAATTCCCTTCCTAATAATCCCCAGCATAGCGTTGGCCTTCTTTATTGCAGCTACACATTGTGTAGACATTTTCAGCGAGTTATCCACTACGACTCCAAGATCTCTCTCTTGGTCAGTCTCTGCCAGATCAGACCCCATCAACGTGTATTTATATTTAGGATTTTTGGCTCCAATGTGCATCACTTTGCACTTGGCCACATTGAACCCCATTTGCCACGTTGACGCCCACTCACCCATCCTCAACAGATCCCTTTGGAGTGCCTCACAATCCTCCCTGGTTTTCACCACCCTGAACAACTTCGTGTCATCTGCAAATTTAGCCACATCACTGCTTACTCCCAATTCCAAATCGTTAATAAACAAGTTAAAAAGCATGGGACCGAGTACTGATCCCTGTGGTACCCCACTGCTTACCACCCTCCACTGAGAAAGTTTCCCATTTATACTCACTCTCTGTTTCCTATTTATAAGCCAGTTTTTGATCCACAAGAGGACTTGTCCTTTTATCCCATGACTATTGAGCTTACTTAGGAGCCTTTGATGAGGAACTGTATCAAAAGCTTTCCGGAAGTCAAGGTAAATAATATCTATTGGGTCCCCCTTGTCCACATGTTTGTTCACTCCCTCAAAAAACACTAACAGGTTAGTGAGACAAGATCTTCCCTTACAGAACCCATGCTGAGTCTGCTTCTGCACAGACAAAACAGCTATGGCAAAAAACACTGGACGAGTGTGTTTGGTGGGCCAGTTTGGTGTAGTAGTTAAGTGTGCGGACTCTAATCTGGGAGAACCGGGTTTGATTCCCCACTCCTCCACTTGCACCTGCAGCTGTTCCTGAAAGAGCAGTTTCTGTTAGCGTTCTCTCAGCCCCACCTACCTCACAGGATGTCTGTTGTGGGGAGGGGAAGGGAAAGGAGTTTGTAAGCTGCTCTGAGACTCCAAGTGAAAGGCGGGGTATAAATCCAAACTCTTCTTCTTCTTCTGCACCTCTGTTTTTTCCCACCCCTTCGCAGTACAGAAGTCCCTGTTTTCAGAAACATCGCTGGCTCCCTCCTTGCCCTTTTGCTTCTCCGTGTTATTTGTTTCATGTTCTAAGGGTGATGTAAACCTTCTGCGGGTTTCCATCCAAGATGCTGGCAATGGAATGTGGGCAGGCGGCCGGGGTCCCGTGACCCAGCAGCCCCCGCTATCCTGTGCGGGACGCAGCCAGGGCACTCCCAGAGCACACAAAAACATTGTCTTGCCCACGCCAGCAGGCCACAAAACAAGGCTATTTTTATTTCCCGATAAGTCTCATCCCCACGCACACCAGATCTGACAAATATTTAGACAGAGCCGATTTAAAAAGGCCTCTGATTGGCTTCCCCCCCTCCTGCTGTTGCACTTTCTCCAAGAATAGTTTTGCATTTAAAAAGTCACGATGAATAGTTCCCCTTATATGAGGTTCAAGAGGCGCCCGTCTCGTACCCTTGATGGCATCGCCAACAGCCCTCTCTTTAGAACCAGCAGTACTACGCACCAGTTGGAAAACCCTTGGCTCTTCAAAAAGAGAAACACACAAGGCTATTGACCAGCGCTTTAATCACATAAGACGCCCGGGCAGAGGGGGGCTGGGGGGGGGAGAGAGAGAAAGGAGGAATCTCTATGCTGATCTGAGAGAGGGCAGTTGTTGCTTAGCTTTGACTTTAATGAGTTTTTTTAAAAAAATATGTGAGAAAAGATATACTTCTTGTACTTCTGGAATATGTGCAGCCATTTAATTAAGAAGCCTTCTTTTGGTGCCAAAGCAGATTAAAAAAAAAGAAAAGCGCTGCTAATATGCCACAGAAATATTTTACCTTCTTGGAACTGTTGATGAAACAGATTTGGAAAGGGGTGCAGCGTGGAAGAAGGAGAAGGAGAAAGGACATCACGGAGGATGTGCCGAAAACATGATGGATGGGAAGTTCTAATAGGATAAGGACTCTCATACACAGCTAAGATAAGGGGTTCTCGGGCGTCAGTCTCACTGCGGCCCTCTCTGCACTCTCTCCTTTTGATCCATGTTCACCACGGCGTCCTCCAAGCCATTCTGCACTAAAATCAAACTCAACCTTCTTTTTAATACAGGTTTTGCCCCCCTATTCTGCACTAAAACAAAGTTCGACCGTCATTTTAATCTGGGGTCCCCCCCATTCTGCATTACATCCCCTCCCTTCAGTGGTCAGCCTGGTTTCAGCCTGCTGTTGCCCCAAGTTATTTGGATACTGTTTTGCCATCGCCTTAAACTGCCTCGACTCGAACACTGAAAAAATCCAGAGTGGCAGGCAAATGCCGAAATGACCTGAGGGCTCTTCTGCATTATCATTTTTGTCACTTGTTTATCCCTATTGATTTGGGTCGTCCCCCCGCTTTTCCACATGTGTTTTGCTCCCTCTGGGACTACTAGAGAGAGCAAAACACATTTGGGGGGGAACCCTGAAGCAGGAGCAGAAGAAGAAGAAGAGGAGGAGGAGGAGGAGGTTGGATTTATACCCCACCCTTCACTACCCAAGGGAGTCTCAGAGCGGCTTACAAACTCCTTTCCCTTCCCCTCCCCACAACCTGTCAGGTAGGTGGGGCTGAGAGAGCTCTGACGGAGACTGCTCTTTTGCAAGAACAGCTGTGCCAGAACTATGGCTTGCCCACGGTCATCCAGCAGCTGTGAGTGGAGGAGTGGGGATTGGGAATCAAACCCAGTTCTCCCAGATGAGAGTCCGCACACTTAACCGCTACAGACACCAAATAGGGACAAACGAGTAACAAAAATGACAGTGCGGAAGAGCCCTAAGTCTGCTCAAAGAACCCAATCACTTCCAGATGGACCTAAAAACCGCAGAGCATTCACTCCCTCCCCATCACACAACACTTCCTCCGAAAGGTAAAGGCTGGAAACAGGGTAACAAGCGAGTAAGCAGGGACAAGAGTTGGACTTTTAAAAACAGGGGCCGAATAGTTGTGGACTGGAAGCAGTTTGGCATCCGGCTTTGTCTGATGGTCCCCCGCGGCAACAGATCCAGCGCCTGCACCCCCCACCCACCCACCCACCCACCGTTCCTTTCCCCAGCTACTGGCAGCCTGCGTGATAGCGCTCACTGGTGACAGCAGCTGAAACGGATCCAAAACTGAGCGTCTGACACCTCGAGCGCCAGTTCTGCGTTCCTAACTAGCAGCCCCCAGGTTGAACGAGCCAGTGAGGATGGCAGCCAGCGAGGCTCACACTTCCTAGGATGCCAGCAAGCAGATCACTTAAAAAGTGAACAAATAAGGCGAAGGTTTTCAGGGGGGTTTTTTCCCAGAGAAAGCCGAGGCCGGGGGGGACAACAGCCCAGAACTTAGCATTCTGTGTCGTTACGTGGATCAGGCCCATAGCCAGGATCTTTGAATTCAAGGGGCCTTTAAATAAGTCAGGGAACACTGAAATAAAAATAAAATAACTCACATACGCTGGCTGGGTCCTGCCCCAGCAGGTCTTTCCATGTGTAGCAACAGGGCGAGGGGGTGGGTGGGTGAGTATCACCGTGCCCTGGAAGCCTCCGCTGGTGCTCCGGCTGGGCACCCAGGCACAGGAGGAGGAAGAGGCACCCCGCCCAGTTCTGCCAGCCTCGGCCATGCCCCACACCTGCCCCAGCCCTGCCGACCTCTGCTGGCGGCTTGCTTTAGCTTCTGCTGCAAGCACCCAGAGAACTGAGCGTTCAGCCAGACATGCCCAGCGCCGGGGCTGCTTTTTCAGTCGGCCGTGTAACGTCAGTGTGGCTGAGTGGTGGGGGAAGTGTAGGCTCCGAGCAGCTTATCACTTGCACTCGCTTGCCCCCCCCCTGCACACAGCAGCGAAACCTCAACATGCATCCCAACCTCTCTAGCGCCGCCTGCACTTCATTCCCAGCCCTTCTCCACCAACCGCCAGCCCGGGATGGAGCCTGAGGGGCTGCTGGCAGGAGGGGAAGGGAAGGGGCGGCGGGAGTTCTCCATGTGGCCCAGAGAGTCGGGGGGCGGGGGCTGGGATGCATAGGAAGTTGTGGGGGCGTGGCAGGAAGTCAGGGTGCCGGGTTCTGGGAGCCCCCACCGTAGCTAGAGGCCTGGTTACTGTAGGAGAGGGAGCAACAGAGCTCCATCAAAAAAAATGCAAACTTAGCAGAGGAGACGCAAAACTGTGTAGCTTCCAGAGGGGTCAAGGCCCAAGGATTGGGTAGGGAGGAAGGAAACGGGTACATAGTATTGGGGTCAGCATTCCCTCTAAGCTGAGTTAGTGTGAGCTAGCTCACAGTCGTTTATCCTCCGGCTCACGCATTTTTGCCCTAGCTCAGGAAGGAGGGCTCCAGAGCAAACTGATTTATGCAGTAGCCATAAATCGCTCACTCACCACTTTCATGCCAGTAGCTCACAAAGTAGGATTTTTGCTCACAAGACTCCACAGCTTAGAGGGAACATTGATTGGGGTCCTTACGAGTCTGGCCCAGACACTACAGTTACCAACCTCAAAGTGGGAGCTGGAGTTCTCCCAGAATGACAACTGACCTCCAGACTACAGTGATCGGTTCCCGTGAAGAAAATGGCAGCTCCATAGGGAGTACCCTATAGTACACCTAACAGTCTAGGAGAAATTGGAAGTCCCAGAGTGACACCAAATCTCAGCTGAGGTCCCTTTGCTCCCCAGACTCCACCCTTCCCAGACTCTGCCCTTAAATCCTCTGGAATTTCCCACGCCGGAATTGGCAACCCTTCGTGTACAGCAAGCTCGTTACCATAATGTGGTTTATTTACCTCCTTTCAGAAATAAAATATAGTCGCCTTTTCCCCGTTGATTTTTGAGACTGTACATACGGGTTGGGAGCAAGGAAGGAGACAGATGGTAGAACAGGATTTTAACAGTAGAATAATAAAAGAAGTATATCCTTTCTTCCTACTCTTTGTTACATACAGGACCAGGGACTACTCTGGCACCAAAACGAGTGCACGGCTACCAAACATCAATCAAGAGTGTTGTGCTTTAATCACAGACTGAGAACCAATGGGAGTTTAAGACACACACATGAAGCTGCCTTATATTGAACCCGAACCCAGGTCCATCAAGGTCAGCACTATCTACTCAGACTGACAGCAGCTCTCCAGGGTCTCAGGCAGAAGTCTTTCCAATCGCCTGCTACCTGATCCATTTACCTGGAGATGCCGGGGACTGAATCTGGGACCTTCTGCATGCCAAGCAGGTGCTTTACCACTGAGCCATAGCCGAGTTATTAGGGGTCAGAGAGGAGACAGTGGGAAGGAAGAAGGAGGAGGAGGAGGAGGTTGGATTTATACCCCACCCTTCATTACCTGAAGGGGGCTGAGAGAGCAATTTCGAGCCCTGCTTTTTCGAGAACTGCCCTTTTGAGAACTGCTCGTGAGAGAACAGCTGTGAAAGACCTTGTAACGGACCCAACGTCACACCAGCAGCTGCATGCGGAAGAGTGGGGAATCAAATCCGGTCCTCCCAGATTAGAGTCCGTGCTCCTAACCACTACACCAAACTGGTTCTTGGGTTCCTACTGGACCCCAAGAAATTATGCTTGGGCCCCATAAACCTTGGCTCAATGGTGGAACCCCTGCTTGGCACATGGAAGGTCCCAGATTCAATCCCTGGCATCTCCAGCGAAAAAGAATCAGGCAGCGGGTCATGCGAAACACCTGTGCTTGATCCCTTGAAGAGCCACTGTCAATCTGAGTAAACGGTACTGACCTTGATGGACCGAGGGTCTGGATTTCGGTATTGGGCAGCGTCGTGTATTCCTCCTGATCCAGAAGTCCTGACTTAACCGTCCAAAGGCCATCTGCCTGGAATCCCGAGAGGCCGCCTTACACACTGACCTGTCTTGTAGATCTCGTAGCGCAAGGAGAAGCCGGCACCTTGGCGGGCGTAGTCGGAGGTGAATTTAATATAGAGAGAAGGGCCTGATGAAGTGATCGTCGGGGGAGCGATGTTCCCACAGTGTTTCCCCAACAGGTCGGCTGAATCGCTGTCCCCGTCTCGTATCTCAATGAAGTCATACCTGTCAATCAAGAGGTGGGAAACAAGACGAGGCTCAGTAAGGAGAACGATATAAATTAATCTTTCTCCTAAAAGGAAGTATCCTCATATACGGACATATCGCCTATTTGCATACTTGACTTGCCTGCTTGGGCGTTTCAGCTCCTCCTCTCTAAACCCTCCCACGGACAGGCTTAATTCTTTATATGTTCAGCATAAAAGCATCGTCGTTTCATTAATACGTTTTTTTTTTGCAGCCTCTCACTATTTATGCTTCCGCCATCCAATTATCCTGCTGATCAGAATTCGCCGCACGCCCTTCAAAATAGCTCGACGGCAGCAAAATCCTGTGAAATCTGCACTTCTGCTCATTTAATTCAAAACTTTTCATGAGCCGAACAGTCAATATGTTCCACCAGCCATTCTGATGAATGCGTCTTATAAAATACATAAAAACCACAGCGCACCCTCACCACACTCCGTAAACGATCCGGGTTTTTCATGTACTCATCTGAAATATAATTTCTTTTCTACTCCCCCCACCCCCGGTATCTCGAGCTTTTTTCCTCAGCGGATCCTTTTGTGTGCAAAATTCAGCCCAGCGTTTTGACCAATGAAACTGTGACTCGAGAAAATCTGGCAGTTTCCACAAAAGGCATGCAAGGATTCTCCGCCCAGGACAGACACCAGGACCAGTTTTTATGGCTTCCATTCAGGGCCAGTGTCAGCAAACAGCACCGTGGGGCATCTGGCAGGGCAGCGCCACCAACCCACCTGCCTCTCCGGCTGCCCACTTGTCCATTCTCCCCCCACCAATTGCCAACAGAACACTGCCATCCATGCCCCTAGCTGCAAGTACTGCCGCCCATCAGTATCAGGGAAAGGGCATTACTTCTTCATCCAAACAGTGATTAACATATGGAATTCACTGCCACAGGAGGTGGTGGCAGCTACAAGCATGGACAGGGAATTAGATAAACATATGGAGGAGAAGTCCATCAGTGGCTATTAGCCACAAGGTATAGATGGGAACTCTCAGTCTGGGGCAGGTGATGCACTCTATTCTTGGTGCTGGAGGGGGCAGCAGTGGGGGGGCTTCTAGTGCCCTGGCCCTGCTGCTGGACCTCCTGATGGCACCTGGTATATTTTGGCCGCTGTGTGACAGAGTGTTGGACTGGATGGGCCATTGGCCTGATTCAACATTGGCTTCTCTTATGTTCTTATGGATGGTGCAGGGAGTTCTGACTGTGGGCTGTGAGGGGGCTTGTGAGGAGGTAGGGAAAGGATCCACAGGCACATGGGTCAGGGAAGGGAGGCACGAATGGGGGACCTGGTGGTAGGCAGGCGAGGGGGACACATGGGTACGATCGGCCCAGTGGCTGCCACCCCCCAATCTGGAACTGGCCCTGCTTCCATTCATGACAACCCTGGTACTTCTGATATACCCACATAGGGGCATGCTTAAGCCATACTCCACTGCGACTTACCCAGAACTCCACATACCCAGAAGACATCAAAAATTGTTTTAAAGGTAAGCTAATCAAATACGGAAAAGAACTGTGCCAACTGGGAAAATTCTGAATAATGCAGACATTATTTTCATTATACAGTATGAGTTTCTTTGGCACCGTGTCCGTTTCTCTCTTGTTTATGGAAGGAGCGCTTGATCGCAGTCCATAATTTCCTTATCCTCTTCTGAATCTTAGAAGCCAAGGTTTTAGAACATTCCAACAAGAGTGAATTTTCTTTGTAAACCACCTCTGTGTTCTTTCCAGCCAGGCTCTCTCTCTGTTTTCTTTGCTGTCGGACATGGCGGAAACAACTGTATAGGATTGCTTATGGGATTATAATCCATTCTGATGGTTTTTATTTTAAATGTGTATTTGCCTTGTGAAGGGGTAAGATGTTTTACTGACCATTACACACACACACACAAATAAAAACTTGAATCCTGTCTTCCCAATCACAGCAAGTCATGTATCTTTTAAAAGGGATATAAATATACCTCTTTGTGAATATCAACTAAACGCTATCCACGAATCTTTCTGAATTGATCCTGAGCATCAGACTCACAGTGCGTGAGGTTCCCAGTAAGTCACTTGCCTGGGCATTCAAGAAAGCTGGTCTTCTGTTTCCTTGTTCTTATTTCCTATCTTTCTTAATCATTCTTAACACACTACAGTGCTTTAAAGTGTTCAGAACACCTAGCATACCTTTTCAGCAATCCCTGTAAAAGACACATAAAGTAAGCTAATATTATTATTTCTTACATTAGGATTGCCAGCTCTGGGTTGGGTTGGGTTGGGTTGGGTTGGGAGATTTTAGGGGCGGAGCCTGAGGAGGGGAGGGTTTGGGAAGGGGAGGGACTTCAGTGGGGTTTCATGCCACAAAGTCCACCACCTTCCAAAGCAGCCATTTTCTCCAGTCACCTGGAGATCAGGTGTAACCCCAGGAGATCTCCAGCTACCACCTGGAGGCTGGCAACTCTATTGTCCACATGGCAGGTCCCAATCCTCTGGAACGGCCAACAGGAGACAGTGGCCTTCATTAGCTACATTTAGGATTTTATTCCCTTCCATTCCATCTGAAGAAGAGAGCTCTGACACATGAAAGAACATGCTGGAATAAATGTTGTTAGTCATTACGGTGCCACTGCGCATGGTTCTTAATTTTTTTGTGTTTTGAGTCCATGCAAACTGTTAGCCACCTCGGGTCTAAGGAAAGAAGGCAAGAGAAAGAGATTTTGAACAGATAAATTCAAATAATAAATGTATGTCACCATCCCCATATTACAGAGAGAGGGGCTGAATCAACACCGATGAGAGCCAGTGTGGTGTCGTGGTTAAGAGTGTCAGACTAGGATCTGGAAGACCTGGGTTTGAATCCCCATTCTGCCATGGGAGCTTGCTGGGCGACCTTGGGCCATTCGTCTACACTCAGCCTAGTTAACCTCACAAGGTTGTTGTGAGTCTAAAATGGCAGAAAGGAGAAGAACGTAAGCTGTTTCGAGTCCCCATTGGGGAGAAAGGTGGGATTATAAATAAAGTAATTAAAAATTAATAAATAAAACTTGGTTTTTAACAGTGCTGTCCAATGTAGAATTAAATCCAGTCTCAGGCCACTGGCTTCGACGGGCTTAGGCTAGAGTAACTCTGCATAAAATTTGCAGATGGGAGACACAGAGCCCTTGCCGCGAGAAGGCGGAAAACTGAGGACTTGCTGGTTTGACACTCTCTCCCCGTCCCACTTCTTCCGCTGCTTCCTTCCTCCTCTTGTATCTTTCTCACAGCCGCTTTCCTTTCATGGCTTTTGATCTCTGCCTCCAAGTTTACCTCTCCCCAAAGCTGCCGGATCTTGCCACAGCTGCACTGTGACCCTCAGCCCCGTCCTATTCCCATTCAGCAATTCCTCACTTAATTTCCAAAGACAGCCCAAGGGCAGGAGAAGGGAGTGGGTCATGGAGCTGGCTGGAAGAAGCATCTACTGAAGACATCTGATCTTGAACCAGTCTGGATTCGGGGTGCCTGCTCTGGGTGAGGAAATTCCTGGAGATTTTGTGTGTGGAGCCCAGGGAGGGCGGGGTTTGGGGAGGGGAGAGACCTTAGTGGGGTACAATGCCACAGAGTCTACCTTCCAAGTAGCCATTTTATCTATTAGTTGTAATTCTGGGAGACCACCAGCCAACATCTAGAGATTGGCAATCCTAATCTAGATTAGGGTTACCAGGTCTGGGTTGAGAAATACCTGGAGACTTTGGGGGTGGATCCAGGAGAGAGCGGGGTTTGGGGAGGGGAGGGGAGGAGCCTCAGCCGGGTACAAGGCCATGGAGCCCACCCTTCGAAGCAGCCATTTTCTCCAGGGGAGCTGATCTCTGTCAGCTGGAGAGCGGTTGTAAAAGCGGGAGGTCCCCAGGCCCCACCTGGAGGCTGGCAACCCTGGTCTAGATCTAAGAACAAGGACCAGGATCTGGACTTTTCAAGTACACTAGGGGTTGTATTTCGACACACAGGATGTTTGTTTGAGCACTGTGTAGTCTAATGGGTTCTCCACTCCTCCGCTTGCAGTTGCTGGCAAGACCTTGGGCCAGTCATAAATTCTTTCAGAGCTGTTCTCTCAAGGGCAGTTCTCAAAAGAGCTCTCTCAGCCCCACCTACCTCACAGGGTGTCTGTTGTGGGGAGGGAAGGGAAGGAGATTGCAAGCAGCTCTGAGACTCTTTCGGGTAGTGAAGGGCGGGCTATAAATCCAATCTCTCCTCCTCCTCCTCCCCCAATTAAACTCTCTCCCTCTCAACACAGTTTTATTCTGGGCTGAAATTTTCATGTGCAGCCACACTTCTTCAGATACCACGCATGCCCAAATTAAAACTTTGTTGGGTCTTAAAGGTGCCATTGGACTCAAACTTCGTTCTGCCGCTTCAGACCCAGAGAGATCCGGCTAACCACCTGGATCTCCCTCCCTCCCACGTGCATTGAGTACCTGGTTACAATAACAGCACGGGTAGGAAACTGCTTGACTCCCGTCCTCTATTTATTTGCATGGTGTCAACACGCTCAAACAGCATGTTACCACTCTCCTCCTCAAAGGGACAGAGGAGGGAAAAAGAAAAGTGATACGCTGCCAGGCTTCTGGCTCTGTCACAAGATCCCCTACTTGCGAATCGAGGGTTGAAAGGAAAAATAGCTTGTCGACACGGAACGACTCTCATGTGACTCATTCCTTTCCGGCAAGACACACATCACCAAACAACCACCCTAAACAAACTTACAGGAACTCAATGTGCTAACCGGCAAGAAGGAGCACCGACTGGGCACGGTCCACATTTCACTCCTTTCTGGGAGTCAATCAGGCTCCGCTCCAGGAACAAATGCCTGATGCAACGTTACCCTCTGTCGATAGGTTACCTTCTCGCAATAAGATGGTTCATGGAGAGTCGCAAGGAGAGAAGGCGGTTTTGATCCTCTGGTGCTAAATGCGCCCCCCCCCCCATCAACTCCAAGATCGGACCTTCCCAAATGAGAGGCGTTTGGTCCCAGGGGAGACTTCTGGGAAGAGCCAACGGGTCAAATGAGAGATGTCTCTCAGCTGAAAGGCAGAGGAGGCAAGGAGAATCAAAGCAAGGAGAACCAAGGCAATATGTGTCCCAGAGAGCCTTCCACTCGATCGATCAGCATTTGCTGGTAGTCCCCAGCCTGAGGGACATTCGTCTAGCCTCAAGCAGGGCCAGGGCTTTTTCGTTCCCAGCCCCGGCCTGGTGGAACAAGCTCCCACTTGAGATCAGGGTGCTGCGGGAATTATTATCGTTCCGCAGGGCCTGTAAGACAGAGCAGTTCCGCCAGGCCTTTGGTTGAGGCAGAGGGCGCCCAGTGAAGTCGGCCTCCCTCACTGAAGTCTGTCGTCATTATTTGGCCCAGATTAAGAAGACCTTTGGATCCAACCACTCTAGCTGAAACTGTGGCTGATTTTGCACAAGGAGCTGTGCTGCCGTCACGCCTCCCTTTGCTCCATTGGTCAATTTCCCGCTCAAAGCCACGCGGCCGCATTTTGACCCACGGCTTCGCCCGATTTTCCCTGCAGTTTTGTGATCCTGTTTTTTCAGGATCACGAAACCACGGGGGAAATCGGGGGGAAATCAGGCTGTTTTACACTGTATTGCTTAGTTGTTTTAAATATTGTTATATTGATTAATGTATGTTTTTATCTATTTATGATGTGATCGGCTCTAAGCCCGCTCACGGGGAGGGCAGAATACAAATACAAATAAATAAATAAATAAGATGGGTGCCCAAGAGAATATGACTGGCAAGCCCACAGTGTGTCTGTTCCCCAGGGGCTCACAAAAGCACGGATCCAGCCCTCTCTACTTCAAGAGTGCAAAGGAACTAATTCAAACAGACAACTTCGTGTTGCGACAGTTCCAAGGCACCCATTAAAATTTTGGCACTCCTTCCTTTGATTTCTTTTCAGGAAAATACCATCGGAAAGATGCAACGATGCACAAGTGGACATATAAGCAGATCTGCTCACAAAACACCTTGTGGAACACCAAACTCAACCGTCCTTATGTACTATAGAGTACAGAAATGGGTTGCACAAGATGGTGTGCAAGTGGAGGTACAAGAAATCTGATTTAGTGCAAGTGACTACCTCAGTCATTTCCTTGTGCTTTTGCTTGCGCATGAGTTCTAGCATATGCAGAACCTTGGAGCTGGATCCATCTTTGAAAATCTGATACCAGAAAAGGCTAATAGTCTGCACCAAAGAAACCAGTGTGACAAGACCCAAATTCAACGACCAGCCTCCTCAATCCCAAGAAATATCATAATGCTTCAGTCCCACCAAAACGCTGAGAGTTTGTTACAACACCTTGCCTGAGCTGATTGCAAGGGGCCTTTAGACCCCATCCACATAGGATGGCTTTGATTGACCATATGAGAAAGCCAAAGGCCTTGCCCATTTGTGGCCAATGGTGGTGGCCGCTTTTGCAAAACAGAAGTGGCCTACATGTGGTGTCCATGAGTGCCCTTGGACTAGGGCTGCCAGTGGGAGATCGAGGGTTCCAATGGGTGTGGGGGTTTACCTGCTTTCCGTCCCCCGCAATCCGCCGCTGGCTGGCAGGCCCCCATAAAGCCCCATTGTGCCTGATGTGCCCAGCGCAATGACATCACCCAGAGGTGATGTCATAGCAACAGGTATGTTGTGCAGGCAACACTCTAGCAGTTGGGTAAAAACTCTATGGTGACCATAGAGTTTTTT
This sequence comes from Gekko gecko, assembly GCA_029375565.1. NCBI lineage: Eukaryota > Metazoa > Chordata > Lepidosauria > Squamata > Gekkonidae > Gekko > Gekko gecko. The sequence continues at coordinate 24,072,776 of JAPDNY010000003.1, forward strand.
ACCCACATGTCAGAGCATTCCCCCACCCAACATGCCTGGCACGATGATGTCACTTCTGGCTGACATCATCGTGGCAAGCACACCAGAAGACTCCAGGAGCTGGACTGGAGCCCCCTACCGGGACCCAGGTAAGACCTAACAACCCTAGGGAGACCTCCCACAGACAACCCCTGACTCCCAGGCACCACTCAATAGAGTGGCAAGGCAAAAATGCAGGGGGGAAAAATCACTGGCAGATCAATGCCATGATGTTGCTTTTGTCGTGACACTAGAAGTGATGTCATCCTGTTGGGTTGACACTCTAAGATTCCACTGAAACTCTGTGGTAAAACGATGGTGATTCCCAGTCCCCACTTGATCTCCGAGCCTCCTGCTTCATTGCCAGCACTCAGCTGGCAACACTACCTTGGACCAGCAGTAGGACCCCAAGGCTGAGTTTCAGAAGAGCAGCTCATGGAGTTAATTCTTGGGTTTTGTTAGGCAGAAAGGAAATTGGCCTTCAGACACTGGGCGCATTTTAAAAACGGGAGGTTGTTATTATTGTTGTTAACGCTAATAAGACGAAATCGCCATCTGCTTGGTCTTCCAACAAACTGTATTGTTTGAATGTGCTTCCCAAAGACAGGGAATCTGCGACATTATTTGTCAACAAAGCCCCAGACAAGCAGAAGGCATTATTAGAAATGAGTTCCTTCCCTCCTCAAATCAACTGAAAAGTTAAGGGTTTAACAATCTGCCCATGTAGACAATTCACATACAGAAGACAAGCCAAAATTTGTAATTGATTTGTTGGGAATCATTTCCCCCCTCACAGCTAGATTACACATTGGCTCCGTCCACACATTTCAAGACGTTCCCGCCCCTGCCCCCATTACTGTATATCCTTAATAACAAATGTTGCACAAACAACCAGGGACTACTTCGAGCCAGAACCCCAGAGCCTATTATTAATGCCACAGCTCAGCTCTGGCCGGAACACATGGAGGAACTAATAGCAAAGAGAGAGCTTTCAGGCAAGAATGCTTTTCCCTCACCGGTGAATAAAAAGCCAGCCCGCCACTCCCCCCCCCCCCAACATCAGCCATCCTACTAAAGGTAGCTGTGCTAAAATCCCACGGATGTCTACATGACTCTCCGCTTGTATCACTGACTTAGCCAGTGTAATACAGTGATGGGGGGGTCCCCAACCTTTCTGAGCCTGTGGGCGTATTTGGAATTTTGAGAAGGGTGGGTGAGCACTACCTCAAAAACGGCTTCCACGGGAAGCAGAGAACAACCTTCTCTGGCTTCTGCAGGAGAGGGAGGCAAACGGAATACTTCTTACGCCACCTGGGAAGAAGGAATGGCACCACATACGGGCTAAGAAAGCCGAGATCCGGGGTGGCCAAGCTTGCATAATGTAAGAGCTGCATAGAATAAACGTCAGATGTTTGAGAGCCGCCAACACATGAACAAATATTACACGTTTTTACTGGGAAGTATGCAGATTTGCTTTCTATTGACATTAGACGGGACTGCCAAAAATAATAACAAAAGCGGTAAAAGAAGGTATTGATCATGATATTTGCCCAATGATATTTGTTCGCTAATGATATTTAGCTTCACCAGGTTCCCTGCCAGGAAACGCACAATATGTGTGAAAGAGCCGCATGCGGTTCCTGAGCCACAGTTCGGCCAACCCTGGCCTGGATGCTTATCAGTCCTTCTCAGGGCTTTTTTTGTAGAAAAAGCCCAGCAGGAACTCATTAACATAACAGGACATACCCAACAGCAAGAACTCATTAGCATATTAGGCCACACCCCTGACAGCACAGCTCATTCGTGTATTAGGCCATACCCCCATGTTACCAGAAGGGTGGTCATCCAGCCACACCCACCTTTTACTTCTTATTCTGTTTACCTGGTTTGTTGTCAAAACCCAGGGCTTTTTTGGAGCAGGAACCCTTTGCATGTTAGGCCATACCCCCTAATGTAGCTAATCCTAATGAGTTCCTGCTGTTGGGTGTGGCCTATTATGCTAGTGAGTTCCTGCTGGGTGTGGCCAACTTGGGAGCCAGCCGGAACTCTGTTCTGGTGTGTTCCTGCCCAAAAATAGCCCTGGTCCTTCTGATCCTCCAGTGGAAAACCTTTCGTTTGAATGAGGGCAGCCAGTAACAAGCCCCGCCTAAATGCTCCACTCACTTTCTGAAAGGCTCAGCGGGTGCCAGGGGAAATGCTGGCAGGGGCATTGGTGCCCACAGGCACCATGCTGGGGAACCACGGCTTAGAGTGTCGGACTAGGATCTGGAAAGCCAGATTTGAATCCCCATTCGTGCCATGGAAGTTCGCTGGGTGACCTTGGGCTAGTCTCACAAGCTCAGTTTAACCTACCTCACGGGGTTGTTGTGAGGATAAAAAGGAGAGATGAACAATGTGAGACACTCTGGGATCCACGTGGGAAGACAGAAGGGGTATAAACGAGGTGAGTAAACGAACAAACGCTTGGCTCTTCCCTCCTTCGCCCAGCTCCCAAAAACTCTCCTCTGTATTTTTTTCATGCAAAATTCTTCAAGTGTATTTTTACCTCTCCCCTGAAGAGATCTGCAGAGTGAGAGATAACCTGCACCGTGGTGCTACTGCTGCCAGAGTAAACTGTCTGGGCGCTTGGCGAGAGACTGCCTGTTTCCTTAGGCAGAAAAATGGGCAGGCAGGGCAGGGAGGAGGGAGAGAAACGGTTTCGTTCCAAAAGCCTGGGCATTCAAACAAAAAAGAGAGAAGAATCCAAATCCCAGTTTGTTGTATAGAGACGGCTGCTCTCCCCCCCCCCTTTTTGCGTCACATTTCAACTTCTACGTGCATATTTCACACCTAAGCATATTAGAGATGCCACGGTTCGATGAATGGGGGGGAGGGGGGAGCTTTTGCATATCTAGCTTTCCAGACACACGCACACACATGCACGGACGCATGCACACACTTCCTCTTAGGATAATTTCTAGTTTTTGTTTCCATGAAACTATGAATCAGTCCATCCGTTGCTGGGTGGGTCCGTTTCCGTGCAGCGGTGGCATCCAACGCTACCTCACTCACATCCTCAGACAGCTGTTTTTCATTTCCACGCACCCTACGGTGGCACTGGTTAACACTGCCTGCCCCTTGTTTTTCCAAAACGAGAAATGCTAAGTACCCTGGGATGTCATTTCTCTGCAACAAGTAATGCAGCTTCCCCCTCCCCCCACACTGCCCTGCACAGGGGGCAGCTGTGATTTCTCAGTAAAGAGCAGGAAAAGGGGCTTTGCTTAGGCAAAAGGGTCCCTTTCCAGCAACGGATCTCAAAAACCACAGAAAAAGAAACATCGCTCATACATCACAGACAGAGGGATGCCAGCCCACAGGTGGGACCTGGGCATCTGCCGGAATTACAGCTCATCTCCAGACGACAGAGATCAGTTGCCAGGAGAAAATGGATGCTTTGGAGAGTGGACCAGGCCCATAGCCAGGATTTTTTAAAATTCAGGGGCCTTTAAATAAGTCGGGAGGGGGGAACCCCTATACACACCCTCACACACCCCAAGTGAGCACCATCAATAAAATTACAAATTGAAAGTTGGAGGTGGGGCTAGGCTGGATGGGAAATCATAAGGCCTTGGTAGTGAGTTGGGGGGGGGGCCTGGGCACCAAGAGGCCCCACTGTAGCTACGGGCCTGGAGTGGACTCTGTGACACTGTACCCTGCTGAGGTCTCTATCCTCCTTAGGCAAATGAGTTCGACACATGAGTTCGACACCTCTGCCCGACAGGGTCACCATAAGTCGGTGCCTTCCACCACCACCATCACCACCACCTGTTATCACGAGGACCACCCAGTTTATTTATTATTTATTTATTTATTCCATTTTTACCCCGCCCTCCCCGCAAACAGGCTCAGGGCGGCTTACAATGGGGCAACTACGTGCCAAAGATAAAACAGCTTAAAAACAGATAAAACGTTCCACAAAAATATTCCACAGTAAAGTGCTCAACAGTTACTCAACTCAACTCGAACCGATGACGTCAGTCTCACAGAAGGCTACCATTCGGTGTTATTTGGCCCCATCCGGCGGTATTGGTCACAGCGGGGCAAGATTGATCTTCCTCGGCCGTCCCTTACATCCACCGCATAGGATGGTAAAAATAGCAGCAGAGGTAGTGTCCTTCTCCACACGATGCAGAGTTCATTGTCACAAGAAGCGGCAATGATGGCTAAGGTCAATGGGTATTTTAAAGGATCAGACCGATCCAAGAATGGCCAGTGTAAACAGACTTCCACGTGAACATACTTGGTACTCAACCCAAGCCCCTTCTGAAGCTAAGCAGGGCTGGCCCTGGTTAGTACTTGGATGGGAGACCTCCAAGGGAGACTGGGACTGCTAGAAAGAGGAGGCAAGCCACCTTTGCTCATCTCTTGCCTTGAGAATCCCACGAGGCGTTGCCATAAGTCAGTTGCAACTTGACGGACCTTAGTTATCCTAAAAGTAGTCAACCCTGACTGTTCCCTGAAGGCCAGATACTGAAGCTGAAGCTCAAAGACTTTGGCCACCAAATGAGAAGGGGAGCACTCAGTGAAGAAGACCCGGATGCTGGGAAAGATTGAAGGTCAAAGAAGAAGGGGACAACAAAGGATGAGATGGTTAGACAGTGTTATCGAGGCAACGAACATGAAATTAAGCAAACTCCGGAGGACAGCGGAAGACGGGAGGACCTGGCGTGATGTGGTCCACGGGGTTGCAAAGAGTCGGACTCAACCGTGCGACTAAACAACGACAACAAAGTTATTACTACTGAGGGTATTGAGCACATGAACATATGAAACTATCTTATACTGAGTCAGACTCTTGGTGTCTCGGGTTCAATATTGATTGCTGATTGGCTGCAACTTCAGAGTCTCGGGCTGAGGTCTCCCCAATCACTTCCTACCTAATCCATTTAGTGGGAGACACCAGGGATTAAACCTGAGGCCTTCTGCATACAGAACAGATCCTCTACCAACAAACAAAGGGCTCACACAGTCATTGTTGCAAACACGATGCTGGACTTCACAAAAATATGAAACTAGCCTAATATTTTCAACAGAAGCTACGGGGCGGAAGTTTCTTAGGAGATGCTGCGAAGTAATTGCATGTTGACTATGGCTGCCCTTATCTATGCAGCAGAAAAGCCACCGTACAGAAACTACTTTGGAAGGGGGGGTCACGGGGGTGAGGGACAATGTAATTTCCCCAACACAGAGACATCACAGTGGGCTTTTGTGAGGAGGAGAGTCCAACGTGTGAAGTGCTTTTAACCAGGAAAGCATTTCCACATCCCCATTTTATTAAACAGATATTCTCTTCAAGGGGGGGGGAATCATTGTGATTTTCTGTTTTGTTATTATTCAACATAAAGCCACTTCTAATGTCTCTTCTGTCTCTTGTGGCTAACACTTATCCATTTCCCAGAAATTCATTTCTCTGTTTTCTCCATTAGCCCTGAAAACATTATAGGCAAAAATAAAGAGGTGGGAGGGGGGAAAACAAACAAACAAAGTCATCTCTTTGTTGATCCGGTTTATAGCACCCTGGAGGGAACCCGTCACTTCATTTCTGTCCGGCAGCCTGGTTCCTCCACACCACCCAAGAACATCAGGAAATACTCTATTACCTTGGAAAGGAACAAACTGAAATCTTTCCCTCTCATTTCCAGATTATTGGAAAGCGCACTTATCCAAAGACAGCCATAACGGCCAGACTCTCCTAGACACAACGGCACCCTCCCAAATCGGAATTTAAAGTGGATTTAATGTTGAGAGAAGAGCTCCCCAAATTCACCAGTACTTTTTTTTTTTCATTTATGCAGGACAAGCGTCTACGTGAGACTTAACACAGAAAGTTGTTCCAGGAAGCCAGCAGGATTCACAATTCACTGCAAGACTTTATGGGAGGAATCAATACCTTTTAGACTTCTTTTCAAGGGCACACTTTAGTGAGGTGAACATCACATACTTTTATTCCTTAGAAGGACCGATCTCACTCTGCTAATTGTGAGGTGCGGCAATGTGTCTTGAAAGCACACGCGGCTGAAAATGCCAGTATGGCAGCCTTGCAACACTTTTGCAGCACTGTGGCTCAGCAAGACAGGCAAGGTTTTCTGGCAGTAGCCAGCTGCTGCGTATCGTCTCAAGGCCTCAGGAGCTGAGCTACGCACAAGACCAAGCTGGGATAGGATAAACGCTGGGCTCCTCAACTGTAGTCATAAGCCCAGGAATTTCCAGATACTTCACTTAGATACATGATTTCTAGTTAAGCACAGTAGAAGCTCAGGTTGTGCCACAACGCAACAGCAGCCACACAAAAAGATCTTCAAATATGTGGCTTCACTGGCATTTAAATCTTCAGCACTTTCAAGAGCTGGCCTGCCCTTACTGTGAATACTCCCCCCAAAGACGCTCTGGAATGCCAACCCTGATTCTATCCCTGTGCAAAGACACGCAAGATAAAACAATTAATTTCAAATAACAAACTTTCCCCTCTAGACTGCCCCTTTGGCCCCCATCTCTGAAACACAGTTGAGAGATGGAGAAAAGAATACTAAACACAGTTAAAAACAGACAACATAATCTTCAGGCAACTAGTTTACACAAGCTGGAGAGCCAGTTTGGTGTAGTGATTAAGAGTGCGGACTCTAATCTGGGAGAACCGGGTTTGATTCCTCACTCTTCCACATGCAGCTGCTGGTGTGACTTTGGGTCAGTCATAAGTTCTTTCAGAGCTGTTCTCTCAAGGGCAGTTCTCAAGAGAGCTCTCTCAGCCTCACCCACCTCACAGGGTGTCTGTTGTGGGGAGGGGAAGGGAAAGGAGATTGTAAGCCGCTCTGAGACTCCTTCAGGTAGTGAAGGGCAGGGTATAAATCCAATCTCTTCTTCTTCTTCTTCTTCTTAATTTAGTCTCTAATGACTGATTCGCTTCTCTTTCTTCCCAATAAAGGTAAAAATGCACCAACCACTTCTGAAGCTCACCAGTGAAATATAGCTTCTCCCAGCTCTTCACAGTTTACTGCTCACAAGCAGGGGAAATAGGAGATAAGACGCATCCTATTATTTTAGTTAGCCTGTCTCCAGAAATTACATAGCCTTGTTATCTCCCAGAAAGAAGGGAGCCACACAAATCTGGATCCAAACTTTTCCAGCCATTTATTATGATTGCTTTTATCAGCAGGCATTTATTTCTGTGGCACTCATCGCTGCCTTAACTGAGCCTTTGGCAAACACAAGCACGTTTATCCTCACAAGACCCTGTCAAGGGAGGAAAGGAGGGGAGGGTGTCAGTATTTTGCCCAAGGTCACACGGGAAGTTTGCAAGAGCGCCTAAAATAGAACCAGAGACTTGGTTTGACATATATTGTGGGAGACTAAGCCCATGTCAGATAAGCAACACAAAAACTGAAAGATTAAGGTACTAGGTACCAGTTGAAGCCTTAATCTCCTAAACCTCTGATAACTGTTTGCAATCCTGCAGTCAGCCTCGGGTCAGGGGGCACAAGGGACCTATCGCAAATCAAACAAGAGTGCCAAACAACGATGCATACCATGCTTTCTGTCTTATGCTTGTGTTGCGGTTCAGTGTCCGACGTTGAGGTGTATCTTGCACTTTTGGGGGTGTCACCTTTTTCAAAGTTTTAACTTCTCTTTCTTCGTTGGCTTCTTCCAATTAAACCGGTCACAACCTAATTGATCAACTAGCTTCCAGCTGTTTGACCCAAGAAGACAGGAATGTTGCTGCTACAGCTACCCACCTGCATGCTGGGTAACTCAATTCCCAGCACACCTACTGGACAAGTTGCATCAAGTCCATAAAAGTGCAGAAGAGCAAATGTAAGGGAGAGCTAGTGCAGGTTGCAGGTTACTTCTGCTGCCTCTAACCATTGCCTTGGAGCAGGGCTGCCCCATACCTGTCCTGGAGTCCACCAAGTGTCTTCAGAAAGTGGGTAGGGCCAGGTGGGGATTTTACCCAGCAACTGGCCACTGGAAATCTGATTGGCTGTACAGATTCATAAAATGTTGCTTCAGCAGCAGCTGCCACCGCAGCACAAGGGTCTTCCCTGGGTGACTAAAGGCAAGCTGTGTGTATACAAGAAACAATTTTAGATGTGTTCCTTTTAAAAGGCATCGTGTTCAGCAGAACTTTTGCCTGGAATGTTGAGGAGTTAGAATTACGCATCACCTGACTCACCGCCATTTTGGGTTTGGCCCCACCTCCTGTGACAGCCATTTTGTGGTTGTGCCCACTACCTTGTGTCATGACTGCAGGTGCCCTCAGGCTTAAAAAGGCTGGGGACCCCTGCCTTAGAGACATGTAACCCAAAGCTCCTGAGGTGTGTCCCCCACAGAATTTTTAGAGTGGCCACAGAGCTCAGTTCCATACCCAGTGCCAAAACACCGAACGTCACAGCACCAAGTCCTAAACAACAGTTCACTATAAGAAAGGTGAAGATACCTGGGCTGAGTACAGACTGGCAGTTTGCCCTGGTAGCCCGTCGTAGCAAAAAAAACCCGGATTAAACTATACCGGGTTTTCCCGTCCACACAGCGGGGGCTGCTGCTGGAAGATACGGGACGGAGGCGCGCGGGAGCGTTTAGACTGCCACGCCGGAGGCGTGCTATATTCGCCATTTCCCCATTAATTCGGCTGTGGGTGTACGGGTGTATGTGCGCATAAGCGCATTTTGCCGATTTTTTTTTTTTTTTTTTTGCCCTGCAACGCCGGCACCGCATTGGGCAGTGGAGCGGAGCGCAGCCAATCACACCGCTGCTGCCTCGTGCCCAACGTGGGTTGCTCCTGGCTTTTCGGCTGCGCGTTCAGACTCCCCGGAAGTGGAGAAACGCGCGACACATACGGACTTCCGGATTTGCTACAGCTTTTATCAGGTGTTTTTTTAATCCGGCAGTGAAGCGCAACAGCACCGGTTGGCTACGGGTGGGGGACGCAAGGCAGATGTGCCTGTGTGAACGTCCCATTTACTCCGGGATTGAATCATCGTTGGCCCGGGTCCCTTCCCGGGGCAAATTGCCAGTCTGAACTCAGCCCTGGCCAGAGTGGGAGCTGATGAAGAAGTGTTGGGGGAGATGTAAAAGAGTGTTGTTCCCAACACTGTTTACACAGGTACTGAGTTTTGGTCCTTAGTGAGAATTCAGCAATGTAATACAGGTCCCAGTTTCCGAGTGCATCCTGTTCTTTCATTCTGTATTCCCTCCCGCTTTCACATCCAGTTTGTGTTGGGGCTTTTTCTTGTTTCAGCATTTGTTTTACAGGAATCTACACTTCAGACCACATCCAGCACTCTGTTGCCCCACAGCTGCCAAAACTCCTTTTGCTGCGATTCTTTGTTCTCATCCGCTTTCCAATCGCTAATCCTTTCTAAAGTAGAATTGTTTCTACGTGTATTTAAGTGCTGCCCCCTGCCCTCCCCCATTTCTCTCTTTAGACTGACGCTCCCTCCCCATTCTGTTTTCTCTCCCTCCTTCTCCAAAGACAAAAGAGGACGTGTCCTCCCACTCAAGCAAACTTTTAAAAATCCAGAGAGAGCATAAGAAGGAATCAGTAAATATAAAGGACTAGGGGATTCCCTGCTCCCAAATGTGTCAGTCTTGCATGTGTGGTCCTGGATTTCCCCCTCCCTTCCCTTTCTTGTTGCAGAATCACAGAGAGAGGGAGGAAGGGAGGGGCTGGGTCTGCAGTTAAAAGTTTTGAAAGATGTTTGCCTTTCTCTTCAGTAGCCAGTTAGCTCAAAAAATGCAGGTTTTGCTTCCAGATACAGAATGCATACAGAATACACAAATAAATAAACCAAAGGGGGAAAAACCTGTGCAGAGGGAATGCGATTCTCCGGAGCAAGCTGTCAGTGTAGAAAGGGCCATATTTAGGGTTGAGTCACTAGGCATGTAGCCATATTGAGTATTTCTTGCAAGCCAGGAGAGAAGGAGAAGAGGAGCCTCCTCAGTCTTCCCCAAAACATGTTGCACCTCATAACAACCACATTCCAGGAAGCTGACTAAGGCTGGACACCATCAAGTGACCCACCAGCCCTGTACCAGGGGACCTGAGGATGGGAGTTGATCACATGAGGACAATCAACAAAAATCAAATAAAGCAACATAAATTAAAACGACCCATTACCGTGGATCGTGCATGACTACTTGGTACACCTGTATCATTCCGTCAAGGGGAGAGAAGAGAGTTTTAGTATACTTCTGCATCAGGTATCTGAGAATGTGGGGATGGAAGCCTGCTAAGTAGGATTCTTATTTGGATGGGAGCCCACCAAGGAAGACTGCAGTGGAAGGCAATGGCAAACCACCTCTGCTTCTCTCCTGCCTTGAAACCCCCTGCTGAGGACTCGGTTGTGATTGATGGCATTTATGTACGTATCTGGGAATGCAGAGGAAGGGTAGAATTCTCATTAATCATTAGGACAAAACAGAAAACTGGCTTATCAAGTGTTTACATACATCCTGCAGCAGGTTACCATGTGGTACACAGCAATCTGTGTTCATGCGCAACATGTCCACGGCAATGCTTCCTCTAAGCTGTGGAGTCTTGTGAGCAAAAATTTCAATTTGTGAGCTCCTGGCATTAAAGTTGTAAGCGAGTGATTTGGCTACTGCATAAATCAGTTTGCGATGGAGCCATCCTTCCTGAGCGAAGACAAAAATCTGTGAGCCGGAGGCTAAGAAACTGTGGGCTAGCTCACACTAACTCTGCACAGAGGGAACACTGGTCCACAGTCATGTGTCGATCTACATTTTCAAAGAAGTTAGCCCAATCAGAAAGAGAACTTCTTTACCCATTGCTTTAACTGAGTCTTATGAAATTGCATTCTCAATTCGGACTCTAAAGAGAGAACAAATAGCCCCTGTTTTTCTTTCTCTTTGCTGCTGATAACTTTCACTTCCTTCATCTTTCCATTAGGCTTTGCTGCAGGGACAAGGTAGATAGAATTCTGCTTGACTGGACAGTGAAGGAAGGGGACTTCCAAAAAACTGCTCTGCCATTTGCCCTGACCTGGATAGCCCGATCTTGTCAGACCTCGGAAGCTAAGCAGGGTCGACTCTGGCAAGTACTTGGATGGGAGACCTCCTTGGAATACCAGAGGTGGGAGATGGGGGGCAGGCTTTATCCAGCCACCTCTCTGAATATCCTCCAGGCACCCGGTAGGGGGCAGTCACCAGAGGTTGCCATGACTTCCAGGTGCACAGTTGCACGCACGCTCACACGAGCATGTGAAAAATACAAAAAAACCATTCAAGTTAAGGAAACATGGTACACTGAACCATGCCTCTGAGGAACTTGGTGGCCTCTGTAGGGTTGCCAACCTCCAGGTGGCACCTGGAGAACTCCTGCTATTATAATTGATCTCCGGACGCCCGAGATCAGCTCACCTGGAGGAAATGGCTGCTTTGGAGGCTGGACTGTGTGGAGGGTGGACCCTACTGAGGTCCCTCCCCTCCCCTCCCCAAATCCTGCCCTCCCCAGGCTCCACCCCCAAATCTCAAGTATTTCCCAACCCAGAGCTGGCAGCCCCAGGCATTTCTCATTTCCAAGTCATGTGTGGCCTGTTTATTGCTTACCTAAATCCCACCTCCCACAAAGCTGGTTCCAGGGGGGATAGTCATGTTGATCTGTAGTAGAACCACTATATTCAAGTCCAGCAACACCTTAGAGACCAATACAGCTTTTGTCAAAGGGAGCTTTGTCAGGTATCTGAGGAAGGAAGTTTGACTCTCAAAAGCTGATATCCCCCCAAAATCTTGTTGGTCTGGCTACTGGACTCAAATCTAGCTAAGTCCACCTGTCTACCTTCCTCACCCTTCTCTTTCGAGCCACAGTGTTTCGCTGTGAGGACTCGCCAGCGTTTTAGAAGAAAGGCAAAAAGCTCATAACGAAATCTGGAACATGGCAGATCAAAAACACTTCACAGAACACTCGACGTTTCCACACCATTCCACATCCCATTATAATCATTTCCATTTTACTCTACCCTCTGTTCTAATCTGAGACTAAAATACACCTGGAAAAGAAGCAGAGCCCTTATCTCTCCGGTCCACTGGAAAATGAAAGATATATGGGGCCCCTGAGAAACCGTATTTGCACCTTCCAAGTGCTGCTACAAGCCATTTGGGGAGAAAATTGGACTTTGCTCTCTATTTCCTCCTACTGTCACGCTCTCTGCCGCTTGATCACTTAAAGGCAAAAAATATATATAATAAAGGATAATACGCTCATTCACTTCTGAACAGTACCCAAGGCGCTGGATTGATGATAGTCCAATCTGGATTTAAGTCCTTATAAACAGATCCAATCTACCTGTCAGAGAACATTTCAAAGGAACTGAGAAGCGGGGAGCCAGAAGAGAACTTTAAATCACAGATCTTTTACCAGCCGGATTTTTTCCCAGTTTATTTCTCTCGCTTTAATGGCAGTTTTAGGGATGCCAGCCTCCCGGTGGGACCTGGGGATCCCCTGGAATTACAGCTCATCTCCAAACAACAGAGATGAGTTCCCTTGGAGAAAATCGGTGCTTTGGAGGGTGGACTCTGTGGCCTTGTACCCCACTGAGGTCCCTGTCCTTCCCAGACTCAATTCCTAAATCTCCAGGGGTTTCCCAACCTGGATGTGGCCAGTGTTCCCTCTAAGTTGAGTTAGTGTGAGCTAGGTAAAGGTTTCTCTTGCTCAAAAGCTAGTTGAATATGACTCTAGGGGGTGAAGAGCCAGCGCTGTCCAAAGACATTTTCCATGGTCATGTAGCTGGCATGACTAAACACCAGGGCACACGAAACGCTGTTACCTTCCCACCGAAGCGGTGCCTATTTATCTACTTGCAATTTCGTGCTTTCAAACTGCTAGGCTGGCAGGAGCTGGGACCAGAGACGGGAGCTCACTCCATCATGCAGCATTTGGGTCTCGAACTGCAGAGCTACAGACCTGTCTGTAGCTTCAGCATCTTAACCTCTGAGCCACCGCGGCCCTAGTGTGAGCTAGCCCACAGTTTCTTAGCCTCCGGCTCACACAGTTTTGTCTTCGCTCAGGAAGGGATGGCTCCAGAGCAAACTAATTTATGCAGCAGCCAAATCGCTTGCTCACAACTTTAATGCCAGTAGCTCAGAAAGTAGGATTTTTGCTCACAAGACTCCACAGCTTAGAGGGAGCGTTGCTGGCAGCCCTCCCCCCCATCCCCTACTGGGGGCCGGGGTGGGGGGGGACCTAGCAACCCTACGTATAACCCTGCAAACTATAGAAGAGAACAAGAGACTCATCATTGCACATTAATTTTTAGAGGAGTGTGTCTTTCTTTTATGGCAGGGTCTTCATCAGCTCTCTCCCAGTGGCTGGTTTGCTGAGACAGCCTGTTTTGTTCAGTGATTTCTTCACTCTCTTCCAGTTCACACGCTGGCACCTCCCCTGTCAAATGAATTATGAAGACATTGTTCTGGCTGGGTTTAAAGGCAGCCCTGACATAACGAGGCTGGATGGAAGATTGAATCCCCCCCCCCTCCAATGCCCTGGGGAGGGGCAGGAACCGGCTGCGCTCCACGTAGTGCGCAGTGACAAGGTCTGAATAACGGAAGAAACTACCATTTCAATTGTATTTCGCTTTTTTTTTAAAAAAAAGGAACACATCTTAATAATGTCATCCCATACATGAGTGGTTAGGTGGGGGGGGGGGGAACAAACCACAACTACTGACCACCTCAGCAAATCGAAGAGTGCTGAATTACAGCGTTCACGCCAAGCAAATAGTGAATAACGTATTTGCTGTGAGCATTCGGGCCCATGCGCTGCCTGAATTTTTCCCTGCGTGGGCACAGGGTCTGAATGTCCAGAAACACAGCCAGAGAGACGGGAGATAAGAGGCCAACTCAGCTACATGCATGGAGGGCAAGATAAAAAAAAGTAGAAGAGTAGGTTTTTATATCCCGCCCTTCACTACCCGAAGGAGTCTCTGAGCAGCTTACAATCTCCTTTCTCTTCCCCTCCCCACAACAGACACCCTGTGCGGTAGGTGGGGCTGAGAGAGTTCTGAGAGAACTGTGGCTGGCCCAAGGTCATCCAGCTGGCTTCATGTGGAGGAGTGGGGAATGAAACCCAGTTCTCCAGATTAGAGTCCACCGCTCTTAACCACTACACCAAACTGGCTCCAACAAAATAAATAAAGAATAAAGAAAACGAAGAGACTTAAGGAGACTTAAGAGACTTAAGGAGCCATAACACCAGTGTCCCCTCTAAGCTGAGTTAGTGTGAGCTAGCTCACAGCTTTTTAGCCTCTGGCTCACACATTTTTGTTGTAGCTCAGGAAGGATGGCTCCAGAGCAAACTAAATTATGCAGTAGTCAAATCGCTTGCTCACAACTTTAATGCCAGTAGCTCACAAAGTAAAATTTTTGCTCACAAGACTCCACAGCTTAGAGGGAGCATTGCATAACACCCTACCTGCTCTTGGCTACTGCTGGGGCGCATTTCCTCAAGAGGCACTCGATGGATTTTCTGACCATTATTCCAGCAATAGCTAAAGATTCCTGAAACTGGGATGGCATCCCTGAAACTGGAGAAGTACTCTGTAGGACTGACAAGTATCTAGGACAACTTTCTACCAATTTGTTTCTGGACACAATTCAACATTCTGGCTCTAACCTTTAAAGTTCGACAGCCAAGAATTGACCCCGCTCCCTTATGAACCCACTTGGTTACTGAGAGCAACTTCAAAAGTCCTGGCCACATGTACCCCAACCTTCACTGGTGTGGTGGGTGGCTACCAGGTGTGGGCCCCATGTTTGTAGAATTCCTCATCTGCATTTCTTTGCCTGGTTTCTCTCTGTTGAATGTGCTTGACCTTGCTAATACCACTTTCAGTACTTTGGCTTTCATAGATCTTACCAGCTCAAACTTTTCTCAAATGTGTTTGTTGCTATGGCAAGCATGGTGTAGTGGTAACACTGCCAGACTAGGATCTAGTGAGACCCAGGTTCGAATCCCCACTCTGCCCTGAAAGCTTGCTGGATGATTGTGGACCAGTCACTCAGTCTCTCTCTCGCGCTCTCTCTCAACCTCACCTTCCTCACAGGGCTGTTTCTGAGGACAAAAGGGAGAAGATGTAAGCTGCTTTGGGTCCCCATTGGGGCATAAATAAAATAAAAATAGAAAATAAACCCTCAGGTAGAAGTGTTGAACTCATTTGTTATGAGGGCAGGATCTGAGGGTGCGTTCTGATGGCTCTATAGATCCGCACAAGGCACAAGTGCCTCATGGATTTAAATGTAATGTCCAGACATCGACATCTTGGAAACGTCCGTCTTCCATGAGCATCCCGTTCTGCCGCGCTTTGGAGCCGTACTAAAAAGGTAGTACTTTAAAACTGGAGTTTTTGGTTACCGATGGGCCATTCATGGACTTTCCCCCATCTGATCATTCCAGCACACAATTAAAAAATGGCGCCCGTTCAGGATGGTCTGATGTCAGACCATCCCGAACAGGCACCATTTTAAAAAATCTTGATTCTGCACATGCATGGATAAACAAGGCCACAATATCACACCAATGTGCATGTGCAAAAAGTTAAAAAAAACCCACCATGAGTGCCTCCTTCAGTGGACACCATCTAGACACTCCACATGGAAGCAACGTGCGGTAAGGCTATTCCCCTGGGGGATGTCTGGTCGTGCGAGGATGGATTAAAAAGATCGGGATCAAATGTGAGCCGGCATACTGGTGGGATTAGCTGCCTGTCTGAATGCACCCTGAGATAAATGTCACTTTGTTGGGCCGGGCCATGCGTGCCATAAAATGTAACACCAGGTACTGGAGATATAAACTGTATAAAGGACAGCAGCTGGTAAGCTCTGAATTGTTGCATCCCCACTGCAAGGCCCCATGGGTTGGGAGGGGGGTGCAAAGGAGAACACATATGGGCGGACTGGAGAGCCAGTGGTGCAGCACTGGGCAGACTCTCCCACGCTGCTTGACTGCTGCAGGCGAGGTTGTTCCGCCATGCTGAGGACACAATCAGAGTGGCTCCACCCACTCCCCCCCCCCAAGCAGTCTCCTGTTCCCTCTCCTGCACTAGTAGCTCGTGGGCCACATAAGAGCCGTGTAAGAGCCCTGGACGGGCCAGTTTCGGCCTCCAGGCCTTATGTTTGACATCCCTGCCCTATGGCCTGAGCGTCTGCTGTTCCATGCATTTGATGACAAAATTTTATAATGGGACCTTGCATTTTTATTAAATTAGGCTAATAATATATATTATTGTTATGCCACAAACTGTCTCAATAACTGCGGTTGGGAGACTAGGGTGTAAATGTCTTAAATAAGTATTACAAATGAGGGCTGGGTTCACTTAAAGCAGTCTGCAGACCTCATAGCTAAGGTGAGATTTATTTTGTTTGTTTTTCAATAGCCGTATCACATACATTTAGCCCATCAGGAGGCACTCAGATCCAGAAGACAGTCATTACAATGCAACACAAAACCAAGACTCTACAAATTTGATACCACAAAACAAAAAGTGAACAGAGGCAAACAAGCGGCCAAACTAAAACAATCACCACCACATTTATCAGCTATAAAAAGAACAAGGAGGTCCTCCTGAAGATTTAATGTGTCCTGTATAACAAGAGAGAATTGGATGCGTGAGATTGGGTGACACTACCCAGAAAGCCCCCAGATCTGAACCTCCACTGTCAGATATCCCAAGACAAAGGAAACAGGTAGCAACACCTTTCTCCTTCTTTGGAGGTTTTCAAACAGAGGCTAGATGGCCGTCCGACAGGCAATGCTGATTCTGTGAACTTAGGCAGATCACGAGAAGGGAGGGCAGGACGGGTTGCATCCAATGTTCCCTCTAAGCTGCGTTAGTGTGAGCTAGCTCACAGTTTTTTAGCCTCCGGCTCACACATTTTAATGTTACCTCAAAAAGGATGGCTCCAGAGCAAACTAATTTATACAGCAGCCAAATCACTCACTCACAACGTTAATGCCAGTAGCTCCAAAGTAGAATTCTTGCTCACAAGACTCCACAGCTTAGAGGGAGTACTGGTTGCATCAGTGCTTAGTTCTTGTGGCCCTCTCTTACATACCCAGTGAAATGCTGATCACCACTTTGGGGTCAGGAAGCCATTTTTCTCCAGGCCAGTTTGGCCATGGATTTTGGAGATGGGGTTGCCATCTTCTGGGCATAGAGCAGGGGTCACTGGGGGTCGGTGGGGGAGGTATTTGTGAATTTCCTGCATTGTGCAGGGGGTTGGACTAGATGACACTGGAGGACCCTTCCAACTCTACAATTCTGTGATTCAGGCAGGGCTTGAAGGAAGCGGGAAGAAGCTTCAGTGGGAGAAGATGCTTTTCCAGAAGAAGCCCTGGTACTTTGGGACTTAACACCAGCATTTTCAGTTGGATCCAGGAGCAAACCAGTCAGCAAGCAAGCTCCTTTAGGGATTGGCGTGACACCGTTCTTGCAGGCAACTCCTGAAAAGAGGCAGCCGGTTCATTCTGAACTCGTCATAGATCCCAACTGCTGTTCAAAGGACAGAGGAACACATGACAGCCATCCCCAGTGGGAAGTTCCTGTGACATTCGCTATGCTAGCAATGTCTTGTTCCCCAAGACGGGATATAGTTGGCTTAACAAACAGAGACGGGGAAAAAAGAGGCCCTCTCCACCGCTGCAACCTGAGAATCAACGAGCAGCCGTGGATTAAGGAGAACCCCCAAGCCAAGAACCTGATCCTTCAGGGGAGGCTGACCGTGTACAGAATAGGATGAACGCCTATTTCTAGATCAACTGTACTATCCAGCATCAACATTTCTGTCATAACCGGATTGCGTTTCATTGCATTATCCCTCACCTCTAAAAGTGACAGTAGAGTACCATCAGAAAATGGCACTTAAACCTAAACTTCTGAACAACCTCCTCCAGTGGTTTCCTGTAGACAGGAAGGGTCATAGGCAGTGTTCCCTCTAAGCTCAGTTAGTGTGAGCTAGCTCACAGCTTTTTAGCTTCCAGCTCACACATTTTTGTCTTAGCTCAGGAAGGAGGGCTCCAGAGTGCACTAATTTATGCAGCAGCCAAATCGCTCGCTCACAACTTTGACGCCAGTAGCTCACAAAGTAGAATTTTTGCTCACAAGACTCAACGGCTTAGAGGGGACATTGGTCACAGGTCCCTAGTAGAATGCACTGTTTTCATACACCTCCCATTTTTGATCTACGGCATCAGTACTTAAGCGGATCTCAGGGCAGAGGACCATGAAAAGACCACTATCTAATATCCTAGAAGAAGAAGCAGAAGAGATTGGGTTTATACCCCGCCCTTCACTACCCAAAGGAGTCTCAGAGCGGCTTACGAACTCCCTTCCCTTCCCCTCCCCATAACAGACACCCTGTGAGGTAGGGGGGGCTGAGAGAGCTCTTGACAGAAACTGCTCTTTTCAAGAACAGCTCTGAGAGAACTTATGACTGACCCAAGGTCACATCAGCAGGTCCAAGTGGAGGAGTGGGGAATCAAACCCGGTTCTCCCAGATTAGAGTCTGCGCTCTTAACCACTACACCAAACTGGCTCTCCTAGAGCAGCAGTTCCCAGCCTTATCAGCATGGTGACCCGCAAGTCCGAATTTACTTGACATGGTGATATGGTGATCTATCCCAGGCTGGACAAAGGTTTTTTGGCACCCCAGGTCAACTATGATCTTGGCATCCATCTAGTTCAGCATTGGGTCAGGAGGACCCAAAAGTGGCTCGTGAAGCCTCTGAAAGTGGGGCATGGTCCAGCCCTCCCTAATGGCTGCCACTGACCTTCCTGTTGCTCTCTTTTGTATTTTGGAGACCAAGATTCATCCCTGGAAACAGTATCTTCCACCCTGACCTGGATAGCTCATCAGATCTTGGAAGCTAAGCAGGGTCAACTCTGGCAAGTGCTTGGATGGGAGACCTCCTTGGAATACCAGCAGCCGGGAGGCGGGGGCAGGCTTCATTCAGACACCTCTCTGAATATCCTCCAGGTCCCCAGTAGGGGTCGGTCACCAGAGGTTGCCGTGACTTCCAGGGGCACACACAGTCAGTCACCAGAGGTCAACACGACTTCCAGGTGCTCACACACTCACATGCACTTATTAAAAAAGAAAAAGAAAGAAAGAAACAGTATCTTCCATGTCCTACATTAGCTGCGGTTTTTTCCCCCACTGCATATATATGCTGGTCAAATAAAAACGTGTCCTCATGTTCACTAGAGTGTTTCATAGACTCGGGGGGGGTGTTAGGGTGCATAATGGAGAAGGAGAGGGTGGTCAAAGGCAGTCATGTAACCTTCATATGTGAAAGGCTGTGTATGTCGGAATGCTACACTTCTTTGGAATTCACATGGGGACAGCTGTGCCCTTTGTGTGGTGTTTGCTGCTTTCTCAAATATAGCCGGTTAGCCACTGTAGAAAACAGAATGCTGAACTAGATGGATGCCAAGATCCTAGTTTGCCTAGAGCCCCTCCAAAAAACTTGGGCCAGCCTTGGATAGGTCACCATACCAAGTAAATTTGGACTTGTGGGTGGGGTTGCCAGCCCCCAGGTGAGAGCAGGGGATTCTCCAATTTCACAGGCTCCTGCCCCACCCCCAACAGCCGTGACCCAGCTCGATGTCCCCAATGTGATGATGTCATATGGAAGTGACACCATTGTGTCGGGGATATCACATGGCAATGCTCTGGTATTTTTGGCAAAACTCTATGGTAACCAAAGAGTTTTGGTCAAAATACCAGTGCATTGCTGTGTGATGTCCCTTGTATGATGACGTCACTTCTGCGTGATGTCAGGGACATCACACGTGGCGACGTCGCCCTGCCCCCCCACTCCCAGGGAGCTCCCTCCCCCCACCCCCACCACAAGGAGGTAAGATCTGGCAACCCTACTTCTGGGTCACCATACCAAAAAAGGATGGGAAATGTCTGCTCTAGACAATGCATGTTACTTGCAGAGCACAGGTTTCTTTCTTTCCTGCTGCAGCCTGCTGTTTCCTGGTGTGTCCCCACACACACAACAGGAGTTGATCAACTCTTAAGGATGGTGTGTGGCACAACCTGGGGATCTGGAGGAAAAAGGGACAATACCCCAAGCCCCACACTTCCCTGACCTAGATAGCCCCAGCAAGCTTGACCACATCAGATTTCGGAAGCTAAGCAGGGTCCGCCCTAGTCGGTACTTGGATGAGAGAACCACCAAGGTAGTCCAGGGTTGCAACATAGAGGCAGGCAATGGCAAACCGCATCTGTACATCTCTTGCCTCGAAAGTCCTATGAGGTCTCCATAAGTCAGCTGTGACTCGACAGCACAAAAAGCAAAACAAAAACTCTACAGCTTATGTGAGCAGGAAGAACATGCTACATGCAGTTCTGGGTTTTCTTATTCTGTCCTTTTCTACACAATGCATACTGAGGCTGTGACTTGGTACCAAGGAGAAGGCACTTCTTAATCTTGCCCCTTCTTGCTGGCTTTGGTTTTGCTGATAGACACCCCGCCTTCCCTTCACCCGCTGTCAACCCTTCTGAGAAAAAAGACGTCCTTTGCTTCAAGCTGCACCCTTGGGTTCTAATGCCGAAACGAATGAAAAAATAGAGAAACGGGCAAAAGGAGAAACGGGTCACCAAGAAGGGGGGTGGGGAGATGAGTGAGGGTGAGAAAGGAGAACACGGAAAGGCAGGGAAGGACTGATACATAAGCTCTTGTAATTAGGCAAGGTTCAGAGATAAAAGACTCCAGCCTTTCTGCTGCGCAATTCAAGCATCTGCGATTCCTCTTCAACTCACAATAAAGGAACCTCTCACCCCGCTTTGCGTAGAAACATTTCCCCTTTGCCATTAAGTCAATGCTTTATTTCACTGCCAAGACGCCTCCCTCCCCCACTGCCCTAACCTGACAGCTTAGCCATGGATGTCTCTCTTACCACCCTAGGCTTTGGTTCAGCTGTTACCAACACGAAAGGCAAGAGAATTTTGCCTGTGAGGAATCAATTACTTCCTCTGACACTCCATTCTGGGCCCTTATGCCCTGAAGCTCTGGCTGAAAGCGGAAGAGGACTCTAAGCCCAGGAAAAGGAAGGCTGGTGGAATTACAGACCAGCCTCAAACTGGTCCTTATGGACCAAGACGGTAATGGGTGCCTCAAACTGTTGGCCAGCAGAAGAAATCCTGTGAAGTTTTCCTTCTAAAACACAAACCAAGAACAATCCGCCTGGGGTCATGTGAAGAAGAGGAAGAGAGAGATTGGATTTATACCCCACCCTTCACTCAGAGTCTCAGAGTGGCTTACAAACGCCTTTCCCTTCCCCTCCCCACAACAGACACCCTGTGAGGTAGGTGGGGCTGAGCGAGCTCTGACAGAAACTGCTCTTGAGTGAACAGCTCTGAGAGAACTGTGGCTTGCTCCAGGTCACCCAGCAGCTGCAAGTGGGGAATCAAGCCCGGTTCTCCCAGATTAGAGTCGGAGCACTTAACCACTACACCAAACTGGCTCTCTGTGAGTGAAACCCAACTCTGAAGTCATGATCCCTAGATCAGTATATAAACCTGCCCGTGAGAATGTGAATTATTTCCTAAAGGAGGTCATTTGGCTATGAGTGACCTGAGGCCTCACTTCAAGTCAATTTACCACAGGCATCTACTGGATGTTATGTCCACTGACTAAAAATATGAAGGTGGAGAAGGGGAGAGGAAACTTCCCCTTTCATGGCCTGAAGGCCATTTTATGAACTCAGCTTCCAGTCTCTGGCACTGTGATGATGTCATCATTCGACACCACTGGTAAGATCCCAACTGGTCTTCAGTTTTCTAGATATCCAGAAAATCTGATTATTCAGGCTTAACTGTGGAGTGTATTAGAAGAGGTGGAAAAGAGAGGCAGCTCCACCCATCCTTAATACATCTTGAAAGCTGCTCAATGATTGCCTGATGTTATCATGGTTTTAATCCACACTGATTGACTGAAAAGTTCTTTTTTATATCATACTTGTAATCTGCCTTCATGTATCACACCAGAAATCCCAAAATACTACTCCCCAGAGACACAAAATCCCTTTCCAAAAATGCAAGAAAAATTGAATGTAATAAGAAAATAGTATCACAATAATTGCATATCAGACACAGGTAATGTGTACAATTCTCCAAATCAGCTTCAAGAAACCAACATCAAAAATACATAATACACATGAGTAATATATCCGTATATTAATCTAAAGCCGACATGAAGGGCTGGGGGGGGGGGGAGGCATAGCCAAACGTCCATAAGCATCAAAAAAGGCACGGTGAAGAGGCAAATAAGTTCTCAAAGGTAATTTGATCAATGATTCAGAATGTTTCAGAAAATACTCTTTTTCAAGAGCTACATCCACACTTACAATAATTCCTAGGCGCAAACGAAGACAGAATCTTCTTCTCATTATTATTATTTATTAGATTTATATCCCGCCCTCCCCACGAATGGGCTCAGGGCGGCTCACAGACAGCAGCAACATGTGCCAAGTAACATAAAACGTGTGCCTCAAGACAGATCCACAACTCAATGGTACACCATATAGAAGGCTAGATGCTCTTGTATCATACCAGCACACTGATGTCACTTCCAGGAAAAACCTGGACATGACCTCTTGGATGCTCTATGATTCTCAAAAACAGGGACATCATTTCCAGCGGCAACATGTGCCAAGTCACATAAAACAATAGCCTCAAGACAGGTCCACAACTCAATGGTACACCATACAGAAGGCCAGTTTGGTGTTGTGGTTAAGTGTGCGGACTCTAATCAGGGAGAACTGGGTTTGATTCCCCACTCCTCCACTTGCACCTGCTGATGTGACCTTGGGTCAGTCACAAGCTCTGGCACAGCTGTTCTTGAAAAAGAGCAGTTTCTGTCAGAGTTCTCTCAGCCCCACCTACCTCACAGGGCGTCTGTTGTGGGGAGGGGAAGGGAAAAGAGTTTGTAAACTGCTCTGAGACTCCGAGTGAAGGGCGGGGTATAAATCCAATCTCTTCTTCTTCTTCTTCTAAATGCTCTTGTATCACGCCAGCACACTGATGTCACTTCCAGGCAAAACCTGGACATGACCTCTTGGATGCTCTATGGTTCTCGAAAACAGGGACATCATTTCCAGTTTTTTACAGGAAGTGATGTCAGCTTGCTGGCTCTTTTTGCTCCCTGGGGTTGTCAGCTATGGCCTAGCAATCAAAATACAGGGATCAGTTCCCCTGGAGCAAATGGCGGCTTTGGAGGGCGGGCTCTGTGGCATTCTACGCCACTGAAGTCCCTCCCCAAATCCCAACACCCTCAGGCTTCACCCTCCAATCTCCAGGAATTTTCCAACCCAGAGATGGCAACCCTGACTCCAGGCATCGCCTTGACGGTGGTAACCCTAGTGGGGAACAGGAACAAAAGGGGAGACCAAGTTCCACAGGTGCGGACTTCAAGAACCCCAAGAACTGGAGATTTATGGGGAAAATACACCGATGTGTTGAAATGCAAAAAGACAAGATAAAAGCTGCTTCAAACCCACTGCCAATTAAAAAACCAACACCAACACCAAGGGCATAACACTTCCGGCATGCAAAGCTAATACCAAACAGGTTTCTGTTACTTTTTTTGTTTGTTTCTATAGTACAGAAGAGTGCAATTATGCACTTCTGCAGCACAGAAACCTCTTCAAAATTAGCCGTGTGTGCCAACACACACACACACACATTATGGTTTTTTTTCATACACAGAAGGCTAATTTTGAAGGTTTCTATTTATTTCGTTTCTGTGGCACAGAAGAGCACAGTTGCACACCTCTTGAAACGACAAAACATGAGTGAAAACACTAGCCCTCTACATGCCCCCAAGTTAAAAACAACGGGAAAAAAGTGCTTTTCGGCACACAAAGGGGGTAGCTTTGAAAGGTGCCCTTTCGATTACCTTTTATGTAACTCTCAGATGTGGTTTTCCTAGGATCCTTGTTGCTGACATACAAAGGAAAAAGAATCCCCAATATTTGTGACAAAAATAAAAAAACCCAAAGTGCAAACCCTTCTCAGCCTGTTCATCAGATCTTCCATAGACTGAGTGGTTGATCCAAAAGCAATCCCATGGCATCAGACACAGAGCCAAGCCACACGTTCGGATTTTTAACAAGTTGGGTCTACAGTTCTGTGGCGTATTCTGTACACATGGAGGCAGCAAAAATGGGAAATGAGCCCCCCAAAGGTGTTGTTTCCACTACCTTATTGGGGTTCTCCCTCTGAGCTGTGGAGTCTTGTGAGCAAAAAATCTACTTTCTTAGCTAACAGCATTAAAGTTGTGAGCAGGTGATTTGGCTATTGCATAA
The DNA here is from genome assembly GCA_029375565.1 of Gekko gecko. NCBI lineage: Eukaryota > Metazoa > Chordata > Lepidosauria > Squamata > Gekkonidae > Gekko > Gekko gecko. The sequence continues at coordinate 24,097,153 of JAPDNY010000003.1, forward strand.
ATCAGTTTGCTCTGGAGCCATCCTTCCTGAGCGAAGGCAAAACCCTGTGAGACGGAGGCTAAAAAACGGTGAGCTTTTGTTGTTTGGTGTTGTTGTTCAGTCGCACAGTTGAGTCTGACTCTTCGTGACCCCATGGACCACATCACGCCAGGCCCTCCTGTCTTCCGTCGTGCTCCGGAGTTTGCTTAATTTCATGTTCGTTGCCTCAAATACACTGTCTAACCATCTCACCCTTTGCTGTCCCCTTCTTCTTTGACCTTCAATCTTTCCCAGCATCAGGGTCTTCTCCAGTGATTGCTCCCTTCTCATTGGGCAGCCAAAGTATTTGAGCTAGGTCACTCTAACTCAGCTTAGAGGGAACACTGGTTCTCCTTTAGTTTTTAAAAAGCCACTCCCCACAGCTGTGGTGGGGAACCCAAGTTGGGTACGGGGAACCTGGACTCAGCTCATTAAAAAAACCCCATATGTAGTTTGGCCCAAAGATTCAATTGCAAAATCTCCTCCAACAGGATTTCACAATCATTCCTAGTTAAAAACAAAGTAGGCAAGCCATGTTAAAAGACTCGGTTCCTCTCTCCTTCATTCAAACCCAGAAATTCCTAGCAGTGCAGTCCTTCCAAACCCATCGACTACAACAGACTTACAAGAGTACAACTCAGCTTAAGACCAGGCTGTAAAAACCTGTCGGGTTGTAAACTGCAAAAGACATCAGATGGATCATAATCTCCGTGCCAATATTTAGAAAGCTTCTCGAGTTAAAGCCTCTTAATCCAGAAGTAGCCAGGAAAGAGCAATATGCCAGGATTATATGGAAAAGAGTTCTGTTACAAGAACGCAAAAAAAAAGTTCTCTGGCAGATACGGCAGAGGATAAGAGGCACCAACAACTGCCTACAGCGGTACTAAATCATCTCAGGAATTGGCCCTGTAACTACAACTGTAAGGCTGTAACATCGGAGGCTGCTCACACTGACATTTATTTATTTATTTATTTATTTACAGTAAGCATTTGGAGTTTTGTATCCTCCCGAGCAAATCTCACAATTTGCACATTGCAAAGATCTGATCGCTTCCATGTGTGCGTCGCAGAACAGAATGAGACACCACAGCTGATACCCAGCTACCGGAGAAAGCCGGGGCCCCTCTACCTCCTCTTCCTCTCTCCCTGTAACGTTCAATAATGCAAGATGAGTTACATACACTGCGAGTCATCCGTCCCCCCTACTTCAGTGGATGCGATGTGTGGCGACGCTGCAATATAAATGGTGCCACGTCACATTCCCACATTGCTGCACTTTCCTGGAGGAGGGAGAGAAGCAGAAGAAGCGGACCACCCCCTTTCAGTGGCAGCCACACAACCTAAACACCTAATCCAGGTCTTAAAAATGCACGCGGGAAAAGGTAGCATGAGAAGCTCCCCTAACAGTAAATGCTGTATTGCAGAAAACATCTCAGTATTCATATGTTGTTCACATATGCCTGACGCACATGACAACTGGGTTGCCAACCTGCAGATGGGGTCTGGAGCAATGCTCCGTCTAAGCTGTGGAGGCTTGTGAACAAAAAATTCTACTTTGTGAGCCTCTGGCATTAAAGTTATGAGCGAGCAATCTGGCTGCTGCATAAATCAGTTTGCTCTGGAGCCATCCCTTCCTGAGCAAAGGCAAAAATGTGTGAGCCGGAGGCTAAATAACTGTGAGCCGGAGGCTAAATAACTGTGAGCTAGCTCACACTAACTCAGCTCAGAGGGAACACTGGTCTGGAGATCTCCTGGCCTCACAGCTGATTTTCAGACTGCAGAGATCAGTTCCCCTGGAGAAGATGGCTGCTTTGGAGGGTGGGCTCTGTGGCATTGTGCCCCACTGTGCTCCCTCCCCATGTCCCGCCCCCTCCACAGGCTCCACCCCCAAATATCCAGGCATTTCCCAGCCCTGAGCTGGCAGCCTTAACAATCACACTTGCGTATTCTTGAGACCCAAACCAGACACAGCTGCACAGAAAAAGGCACGCACACATCCCAGACAGTGGCAAAGGCAGTCTTAGTCAACAGGCAACTGGGCACCTGCCCCTGGCCCCACACTGGGAAGAGACCCAACCACCCAAGATCCCCCCACAAGCAGGGGAGAAAAGAAAGGGAGGCTCCTGCTGCTACTTGCACCCGTGCCACTTGGGGCCCAGACAGCTAGCTTCCAGTGGTGGTGGTGGTGGTGGTGATGGGTCTCACATGGTTCCCACAGGGCGAGGGGGCCACCCTTGCTTCGTTCTAGTGCAGCAGTGGCAGTGGTCCTTGGGGCACCTCATCATCATCAAATGTGCATTTTTGAGAGGGCCTGAATGGCAGGAATCTTTTAAGGGGGCGAGATTTAGGGTTTGCTGTTTTTTAGTATTAACTGGTGCTGGAGAAGAGAGTCCCCCCCTTGGACTGCAAGGAGATCAAATCAGTCCATCCTAAAAGAAATCAACCCTGACTGTTCCCTGGAAAGCCAGATCCTGAAGCCGAAGCTCAAAGGCTTTGGCCGCCAAATGAGAAGGGAGCACTCACTGGAGAAGACCCTGATGCTGGGAAAGATTGAAGGTCAAAGAAGAAGGGGGCAGCAAACAATGAGATGGTTAGACAGTGTTACCGATGCAATGAACATGAGATTAAGCAAACTCCGGAGGACGACAGAGGAACAGGAGGGCCTGGCATGATGTGGTCCATGGGGTCGTGAAGAGTTGGACTCGACGGTGCGACTGAACAACAACGAAAGTATTAACTGAAATGTTAACTATTATCATAACCCGGCAGGATATAAATGTTTTAATAAATAGATATATAAATAAAAGGCTGCAGTGGATGCTTCATTGTGTACATCCACATCTAGCTGGTAGTGGTGACTGGTGATGCAGCAAAGGGACTCAGTGCACAAATGCTGCTTGCTAGATAAGGCTGCCGGTACACGAGCTGGAAAGTCATGAAAAGTCATGGCTAATCACAGCTTCATAGAGGCATCACAGCATTGTTGCAATTATCACATGCAGCAGATTTAGTTTTGGGATTCACATTATTTTCTACACACAGAAAGGCCTTCTGAGTGATTACTGTGCAACTCGTGCAGCCTAGTTTATAAGTGTCTACTTGGATGTAAGCCCTTCTTGAATTCAGTGTCTCTTCTTCCCAAGTAAGCAAGCACCAGGCTGCAGTCTTAGAAGGAATACTGCAGGAAATAGAAGAGCTGCACAAACATTAAAGTATGTGCCACTCACACAAACCAGGAGCCTGCCATGCATGATGCACCCTATACCTGCAGTTGCAAGTCATGTGTGAGTTGGGCAATGTGTTGATTTTCCAAGCGGGTATGGCTTCCATTCATGCAAACCAGAATCTTTGTCCAGGGTTCTGGTCTCATGAACTGTACCCACATGCATTGCCAAGCTCATACGAGAAACTGTCCATGTAGGTGCACCCAGGTGTTCCTGATATGCGTGGCTGTTAGGATCCTGGTTCGCATGAACAGAAAGGAGTATACGGTCTACTGAGAGCCACGGGAAATAAATAGATCAAACTAGGGGGCAACTTGTGGAATGCCTAAGATGTGCCGACCAACAGAAAGGGGCCGACTACTCAGCATCCCATGTGAATCAGGAACAGGAACTTCTGCGTGATATCTGAACAATCCAGTTGGGTTTGGAAAACAAACACAAATGTCTCTTAAAACTGGGGAGGACAAACTACGGAAATGCTGCCACGCTTCAGGGGCCCGGTTTCTATCTCTGGCAGCTTTCTGAGTTCCGGAGATAAATCCATATTGTTTTCCTAATGTTAGCACATGAGCTAATTATTCATCAATTTCCAAAACACTGACTAATTATCCACCAGTAATTGCTGCCTCAACTGCTCTTTGGACCTCTGCGGATGGAAAGAGAATTGTTTGCGATGTTGCGCTCTTGTGTGGCAGGACACAGCCAAGGCTGATGGTCTGAAATTACAATAATCAGCCAGTGTTTTGGTGAGTGAACAGTCCAGTCATAGCCGTATTCCACTGACTCACTGTTATCTCTTCTGCTTCCTCTTTTTAAACAACAAAAGAATCGAAAAAAACCAGAAAGCCACACTGGCACAATATTAATCTCTACTTGTAGAGCATTATAATAATGTATCAGTATGCAAGAATACTTGTTTAAATGCTTGCACATCTTCCCATAATGTTGTTGTTCTTCTATGATGATCCCCTCCCCAAAAAAATTGTTCTTAGCACTTGCACATCTCCAACTACATTATCCTGGTAAGCCTTGCCACAACCCTATAGATTAGGCCAGCATTATTACTGCAATATCAAAGATAAGAACATCAGAAGAGCCCTGCTGGATCAGACCAGTGGTCCATCTAGTCCAGCATCCTGTCTCACTCAGTGGCCAGCCAGTTCCTCTGGAGGTCCAACAACAGGACATAGAGGCCGAGGCCTTCCTAAGAACATCAAAAGAGCCCTGCTGGATCAGACCAGTGGTCCATCTAGTCCAGCATCCTGTCTCACACAGTGGACAACCAGTTCCTCTGGAGGGCCAACAACAGGGCATAGAGGCCAAGCCCTTCCCCTGATGTTGCCTCCTGGCTCTGGGACCCAGAAACATAGTATGGAGGTTCCCCTCAGTCACCATGGCTAGTAGCCACTGACAGACCTATCCTCCATGAATCTATCTAAATCCCTTTGAAAGCTCTTTATTCCTGTGGCCATCACTACCTCCTCTAGCAGAGAATGCCACATTTTAATTACTCTCTGTGTAAAGTAGTAAAGATGGTGGCCTAAGAAATCATTTGCTTGCAGTCACACAGCAAGTTCATTATGAAGGCAAGATCTGAACCAGGGATTGTTCCAGCTCACAATAGGTACTACTACTACCAGAAGAGCGAGACAGTTGCAGATTCTACTATGTAATGATTCTAGGAATCCAACCAGATTTCTATGAGCTCACATTCCAGTGGCATTTTTCAAAGGAAGAAAGGAGGAAGCCGCTTGGGGTGCATGCCATCAGTAGTGTTCCCAGACCTGGCAACCCGCAAAAGGACTTGGGGTGAGAACATGAAGGGTGTGTGATTTCAGCTGCATCCCCATCTCACTTTTGGGGGAACTCCAGGAGTGATGTAGGGTAGCTCTAGGAATCACCAGAAACATCTATGGAAGTGACAAAGGTAGCTCTAGGAATCACCAGAAATATCTATGGTTTTACCATGGAGTTTCTGGTGATTCCTAGAGCTGCTCTCTCTCTCTCACTTCCTTTTTTTTTCTGTAAGTGACGTGGCAACACAGCCAACATTGCTAGGTTTTATTTTTTTCCTCCTTGGAGCAGTGGCTGGCTACAGAACCTGGGGGTAGGGCACTGGTGAGCCTAACCATCGGATGCCCTCTCATTTCATTGTGGGAGTGCTTCCCAAGTGCCTCAAGAACCAGAACTGGAAGGCGACTGTGCTGCACTTTCCCTCCTCCTCACAGCTTTTCTTCTCAGACATGAAGGGAAGGGAAGAAGCCTGCTGCTTGCACCTTCCTTATGTGTGTGAAATTGTTCCTCAAGCAGAATAAAATGATGCAGATAAGGAAATAGGCTTCTGGGCAGGCCAGAACTTGCAGTAATTGGAAGAGGGTAGATAGCCAAGGCTGATATTGTCCAAAAAGCAGTTACAATATTCCTTTAGAGAGAGGGGGGGGAATCCCTTCGCTGAAGTGGGCTGTCAGATATCAGCTCTCGATGATAGAAACCGCTATCCTTTGAAACGCTGAGGCCTTTGCTAGTTCCCCTTAAGATTTCTGTGGCTCTTATGGATTCTTTGCTCCTTTTCTATTTCTCTATCATGTTTTCTTCCTGACCTTTCTCCATAATTGAAGCGAGGGGGCATTTCTCTCTAGAGGCCTCCCCAACAAGGTCTCCACGACCACCTGGCCAGGAGTGGCGAAGTCATTATGGTTCCCCTGGTTCCAATTTGAAGAGGAGCGGAGAAGAGCGGAAGAGCTCTACTTACTCCTGAGTATCCAAGCCAATTGCCGACTTCGACTTCGCAAAGCAGGACTTTTCTGCTTCCCCCTCCTACCGTAGCCCACTGAGCCCCTCCCCCCCAATTTTGTTCCTGGATCGTCAGGAGGAAGAGGAGGAGATTGGATTTATACCCTGCCCTTCACTCGGAGTTTCAGAGTGGCTTACAATCTCCTTTCCCTTCCCCTTCCCACAACAGACACCCTATGAGGTTGGTGGGGCTGAGAGAGCTCTTTCCAGAACTGCTCTTTCAAGGACAGCTGTGCCAGAACTATGGCTTGCCCAAGGTCACCCAGCAGGTGCAAGTGGAGGAGTGGGGAATCAAACCCGGTTCTCCCAGATTAGAGTCCGTGCACTTAACCACTAGCAAAGTAGAGCTCAGCCATGGAGAGGGGGAATCAGCGGAAATCAGCGTTGCCTCTTCCACAAAAGGAAATGCCATTCCGTCAAAGAACAGCCACCGTATCAGGTAATGACTTCTGTCTAGAATCGGTGCCTGGAGCTTTCCGGACGGGGCGAGTTCAACAGGAAAAGCAGTCAAGAGGAGAAGGATGGAAAACATGACCCACCCCCACCCTGCATCCCTCTCCTTTGTCTTGGAGAAGCAGCTATCTTTGAAAACATGAGGTGGAAGCAGAATATTTCATTCAGTTGGTTATTGTTGCCCTGATCTGGCTATCCTGATCTCGTTCAGCCATGGAACCTATGCAGGGTCGGGCCTGGTCGGTATTTGGATGGGAGCTCCCCAAGGGAGTCCAGGGTTGCTAGGCAGAGGCAGGCCAGGGCAAACAGCTGCTGGACGTCTCTTGCCGAGAAAACCCAACAGGGCCACCGTAAGTCAGCTCCAACTGGACTGCACTTTCCATGACTATCTTTTATTTAATATATATATTTTTTTCATTTTTACTAACAGAGAAAAACAGACAAAATATATACACAATATACATCACTGCCTTTTGCCAACAGAGAAAAACAGACAAACAAAATATCTATACAATACATTACTGCCTTTTACCAACAGAGAAAAACAGACAGACAGAATATCTACATAATACGTTGCTACCTTTTGCCAACAGAGAAAAACAGACAAACAAAACATCTACACAATACATTGCTACCTTTGCACATAAACCATCATCCTCCATAAACTGCAGCTCTATATGCTGGAACCCACCCTGAACCTACACTGCGGGAGGGGGTGGGTGGATATAAGCCTAAGAAAAATAAATAAATAAAATAAAATAGCAAAAATGCAAGCATGGATAAAGAAACAGACCATCATTCATGATCAACTGTCTTGTCTATTATATTGTAACTACACTTTTTTCCTATCTATTACAATTGTCAAACAAGACTTACTTTATTGCATAAAAATTACTTATATATACTCTGAATTTTTGCTTTTTTAAAATCTATATCCTATCTTTTTCTTCCTTACTTCGTACCTATTTCATCCTTACAAACATATTTTACCTAATTCTGTCCCTTGATCATTCCCCCACCTTCCGCCGCTATCAAGGTTATCGGTGTTCTCAACATTTTCCCACCCTGCACAAAAATACAAAAATGCACAAAAATCAAATCAAGTGGCTTCATCTGCAAGCAAAGACAGTTCAGAGGATTATCAGAGGCAGTGAATGGGACCTAGGGGAACTCTGGGCTCTGGCGGTTCAGTCCCATGCTTTGCTGGCGGTCAGAAAAACTACTAAAACACCTCAACGCTAAACAAGCTTACCTTGAAGTAAGCCTCACCTTGCAGTCAAATTTACCTCTGAATAAGAATGAAGGCAGTGGCAAACTATCACTGCTTCTACACCAGTTTGGTTAAGTGAGCGGACTCTAATCTGGGAGAACCGGGTTTGATTCCCCACTCCTCCACTTGCAGCTGCTGGATGACCCTTGGGCAAGCCATAATTCTGGCACAGCTGTTCTTGAAAAAGAGCAGTTTCTGTCAGAGCTCTCTCAGCCCCACCTACATGGCAGGGTGTCTGTTGTGGGGAGGGGAAGGGAAAGGAGTTTGTAAGCCGCTCTCTCCTTTGGGTAGTGAAGGGCGGGTTATAAATCCAATTTCTTCTCTTCAAAGTGGCGATCGGCATTTCCCTGGGCGTGTAAGAAAGGCTCACAAGAACTAAGCACTCTCGTGATCTGCCTAAGGTCACAGAATCAGCATTGCTGTCAGATGGCCATCTAGCCTGTTTAAAAACCTCCAAAGAAGGAGAGCCCACCGCCTCCTGAGGAAGCCTGTCCCACTGAGGAACTGCTCTGTCAGGGTCTACCTTGCCTCTTCGCAAGATGTGCCAGTTTTCCTTTTACAGAGAATTAGTAACGTTGGGGATCTCACACATAAAGCTGCTTTACATCGAGTTAGACCATCGGACCATCAAGGGTCAGAACTGTCTGCTCAGACTGGCAGCAGCTTTCCTGGGTTTAAGGTAGAGGACCTTCACGTAACCTACTGCCTGGTCTTGTTTAACTGGGGATGCCCGGGGATTGAACCTGTGAACTTCTGTATGCAAGGCAGAGGCTTTTTCACTGAACCACAGTCCCTCCCCAGCTCTTAACAATACAGTCATCACCTACCTTTTAAACCACCTTGAACTGGGTAGCCCGGGCTAGCCTGATCTCATCAGATCTTGGAAGCTAAGCAGGGTCGGCCCTGGTTAGTATTTGGATGGGAGACCATTCCACGGTTGCTGGGCAGAGGAAGGCAATGGCAAACTATCTCTGAACATTCCTTGCCTTGAAAGCCCTATGGGGCTTGCCATAAGTCGACTGAGACTCAACAGCACTTTCCACGACTACTTTCTAAACTGGTACAGTCCACTCAACCATCTCAGCATTATGCACCTCGTTCTGCTTAGAGTTGCCAGTCACTGGAGAAGGGAAAACGATGTTGGGCCAACAGCAAATTACGGGAAGGAATATCACCGCATCAGTGGGATGTGCTAGGATTCCCCAAAACTCTATGGTTTGGGGAATCTTGGAGAGTCACGCCAGCATGGTGACATCCCGTCTGGTTATTTGCCAAAAGTGGTGCCACGCCACTGGCAAAGCTCTAAGTTTCGTGCCTGTTTTCATCCCTGCCAAGCAGCTGCAGGTAGAGCAGGCAAAGAGGGAGACCTTGACGTCGCTAATCCTGCTACATGTCTTGACCAGACCTTAGATCAACAATGCTCCCTCTAAGCTGAGGAGTCGTGTGAGCAAAAATTCTACTTTTGTGAGCTACTCGCATTAAAGTTGTGAGCGAGGGAATTGGCGACTGCATAAATTAGTTTGCTCTGTAGCTGTCCTTCCTGAGTGAAGACAAAAAATGTGTAAGCTGGAGGCTAAAAATCTGTGAGCTAGCTCACACTAATTCAGCTTAGAGGGAACACTGGATCAGATGTCCCTGGGGCTGCCACCTCTGGACTGGGAAATACCTGGAGATCTGGGGGGTGGAGCCTGGGGAGGGGAGGAACCTCAGCAGAGTACAATGCCATGGAATCCCCCCTCCAAAGCAGCCATTTTCTCCAAGGGAACTGATCTCTGTTGTCTGGATATCAATTGTAATAGTGGGAAGTCTCCAGGTGCTACCTGGAGGACAGCAACCACAAATATCCCCAACATTGTTGACCAGCGGGCAATTTTGGAATTGTGAGATCTGGTAGTGCGCCCCACTGAAAAATGGCCGCCATGGAAGACGGGACAAATTACATATTTCTGCGAAGAGGCTCCAGCCTCCAGGTGGGACCTGAGGGGCCCCCAGAATTACAGCTCATCTCCAGACTACAGAGATTGGTTCCCCTGGAGAAAACGGATGCTCTGGAGGGTGGAATCTATTGGCATTGAACCCTCCTGAGGTCTGTCCCTCCTTAGATTCCATCCCCAAATCGCCAGGAGTTTCCTAACCTGGATCTGGCAACCCTACCCCCCATCCAGGGGGGACCTGACAAACCTATGAGGGTTTGCTCTCTGCATGGCCTCAGGGAACAGCTGCCAAGCCCAGAGACTGTAACATGCCCACCTGGAATAAGCTTGGTGTTACCCTTGTGGGAAACCACCTGAAACTCCCAAAGGGTTTTTTTGGTCCTGGTTCCATTCAAAACCTTTTCGATTTCATCCCCAAGACTGAAGAGAGATGGGCGGGCACCACGGTGCCCACGGCCACCACACTGGGTTTTGCTGCTGTCGATCAAGGGTGCTGGATTGAATCTGGATTGAATGGATTCTGATAACAGGTCACAAGAATAAGGTCCGCACATTCCACAGTTGCCACCAACATGCTCTCAAGTCACTTCACATCCGTTCATACGCTCCCGACTTTTAATTTAAAAAATTATCATCTTTAGGACATGGAAAAGTCTCCTCCTGTGCAGTTTTTCTCACAGTGTTTGCCTAGAGGGTCCCCCTAAACAAAGAGGAGCTGGAATAATTAAACGGCAACGTTACAACGCTGCACAAAAAAAAAAAAGAGAGAGAGAAGAAAAATCTGTGTTTTAAATCAATGCTGATAATATACTCTGGAGGCCGATGATCTATTTTCCAGTATCTGGTCAGCAGTTTCACAGCATAATGCATAATATGTCCGATATGAGTTATATAACTGAGGCTCCTTTCAAAAGCCTCACCACACAGTGAGGTAAGACACAGTCTGTTCTGCCCCAGGGGGATTTGGAAGAATTTCTTCTCACTGCAGCCTAATTCAACAACAACAACAACAACAGCATTTCATTTCTCCCTGTGCAGGGTGAACGTTTCCAAAGGTTTTGACTCTCTGACACAATCTTTTTGTTTCTTCTAGCCCGATTTCACAATACATCTCTTCATCCACGGCCCCCAATCTCAACAGCCATCTTTTTCTGGAGGATCAAAATCTCGGGAGATCACATGTCCTCTTTGACATGCCACCAGCAGAGGGGCTCCAAGCTGCCAATGCTAAAGCCACACACACACACACACACACTCTCTCACACACACATGTGAGAGAACACCAGAGACAGGATGTCCGCTGGATTACTCATAATTCAATTGAATGTCATGTTCACTAAATGATGACGGAGAAAAACACGCTGGGCTCGTTATTGTGGATCTTTCTTTGAAATGTCTTGGTTTGCAGTGGGGAGCGAGGCCTTCCCACTAAAAGGTGTTTACGCAAAGACAGGCTTGGGATGAGAAGACGGCTGAAACACCCAGTAGACCTTCCTTCGGCGTGTTGATTAGTCTGGTGTAGAACTGTGGGTGGCAGACTCCAGCAGCATCAATTCAGACACTGGACGGATGGGTGGGGAGGGAGGGAAAGAAGGAAGGAAGGAAGGAAGGAAGGAAGGGGAAAAACACACTTAGGAGTTTCAAAGAGAAACCTGGCTTTGAAAGAGGCGACAGAGGAGGGAGCCGGTGAATGGGAAAGCTGGGCCTTCACACCCAGCCAGTCTCATACCAATGAGATTTCAGAGCCGGATATATTTTTTTCCAGCACCGACAGTGGGTGAAGGAAGAAGAAGAAGAAGAAGAAGAAGAGGAGGAGGAGGAGGAGGAGATTGGATTTATACCCCACCCTTCACTACCCAAAGGCGTCTCAAAGCGGCTTACAGACTCCTTTCCCTTCCCCTCCCCACGACAGACATCCTGTGAGGGAGGAGGGGCTGAGAGAGCTCTCCCAAGAACTGTCCTTGAGAGAACAGCTGTGAAAGAACTTGTGACTGACCCAAAGTCACACCAGCAGATGCATGTGGAGGAGTGGGGAATCAAACCCGGTTCTCCCAGATTAGAGTCCACGCTCCTAACCGCTACATCAGACTGGCTCTCAAGGAGCAATCCCAAGAGGACCAGACCATCCAGCTACGTGACCAAGTGGGACCCGAGAAGAGGTGGGCGGGATGGGAAGAAGAAGTCACCCCTCATCACTCAACTCCAGGAAGGCCAGTTCAAGTCTCCTCCCGAGATCAAAAATAAACCTTGGCACGGGCAGGGCAGGCACAGGGGTGGGGGGGGCTTTGCCCAACCGTAACATCGACAAGAATGGCAACCCTTTAAAAAAAGCTGTGTGCTCTTTTCCAACTCGATGCTGCTTCTCCGGTTCAAATAGCAGATACCCAATCCGGCGGCACGGGCGGCTGGAGAACAGCAGTAGGAAAAAACGGCAGCTGCGCTCGCAGCGCCCGAGAGGACGAGATGGCAAGCAGACAGGGGCTATTACAGTTATTTCCGAATAGTTTGGCACGCCTCTAATCAGAGCTTCGGTTCCCCCCTTTCCCCTCTCGCTCTCGGTTTACTGCTGTGTCATTGCTTCTGAAGGGCAGCCGCGCAGACAATGGCTCAGCTTCTAGCCTTCATTTCAGGAAAGTGCCCATCCCGCAAGTATTAAGGGTCCCGGCTGTGCCTATCACAAACACACACAGGGTACAATGGCAGAAGGAAGCCAATTTCCTTGGGTTTTTGAAGTGCTTTCCAAAACTAAGGAGCTTTCCTGGAGCAGAAAACGGAGCCGTGGGGGTCAAAAAGAGGCTTTGATTGTGCCAAATGATTCCTTTCATGGCAGGGAAGGGGGGGAGAGAGAACCTCTCCCTAACACTGAGAGACCAGGCCAAAAAGAGAGAGAATTAACTATTCCAATGAATGAATATATACCTGGATAAGATACGCGGAAGTGAATACAAATGGGATCTTAAATACTGCCGTTCACTTTCTTACAGTATTTTTTTTTTATTTTTTCATTATTGCAAATCAAACATTTCTCTGAAGATCAGCACTGAACTTATCCTCCGATTTAGATTTTCAGCTGGAAATTGCTTCATTTTGGTGAAGTGGTTGTTTCCTCCCCCACCCCCCGAACAAAAATGTGTTCGCTTTTTAAAAAATTGGCTACTGCGTCTTTAGTCCTTTCGTTTTCCTTCCGCAGTGACTGCTTCTTCTTTCCTGAATTAATCACACAGGTGATCCCACCCAGTCAAGAACTAAATCTTAGGAAATCATGAGGATTCATCTTTCAAAGCCAGGTACCTGCAAAACAGTTTTTACTAGAGCTGAAGGAAACCTACTCCATAGCCTCAGTGATGCTGAAATATGCCAGTCTTTTTTTTTTTTTTTAGTGATTTTTCCTTCTCTTCTGGGGGGGGCACTCCTTATGAATTTTTTTGCTTATTCATTTACTTTTGTTCTCACTCTCAAGCGCCTTTGTTTGCCCTCAGTGACATCACTATGCAGCTAAATCTGATTGGCTAGCGAGTATGAACCAATCAGATTGGCTATGTACTGATGTCACCAAGGGCAAATGGGAACCCTTGAGTGTAAAGGCAAAACTGAACATTTTTACAAGGAATGCCATTTTAAAAAAAAAACAACACTCAGCATTACTGAAAAATGTGTAATTTTTATTTGTCTAGTAAGTGCTCCATTGCAACTATCTGAAAGATGACGATTTTTGTATTTTAACAGTATGCAAATGACACATACCCATAGCACAGTCTTAATGCAACAAGCCTAATTAAATACGTACAAGAGAATGTGCTCCACTGCAAGCAATATCGGGTGAGTTTTACAGCAATCTGCAATGTAGAACAACATACTGCTGTTTGGCGCAAGTGTTGTTTTTTTCTAAGCCACTCTGCATATATGGATCCCACACTTCCCAAGATCAGATTCTAAGTCTCTAAAGATGGAGTCATATCACATTCAACTAGGTTCTTAATGAAGCAAGTTCAAGCTGACCACATTAACCACCAATAAATTATGCAGCTATGCCTTACTAAGTCCCCTGTTGCTACTATGGTCACATTGGGTCTCCCCCCCTCCCCCGACAAGACTGACCAGACAATTTTTTTTAAACTTTTGAAGTGTTTATTAAGATCAAGTATAACATATCAAAACATACAATAACTGCAAAATATTATGTAGAAGTCTTGCAAATCCAAAATTACAATCCCATCAATCAGTCACCAACAAAACATTAACATGCACCTACAAATAAACATAATAAGATGATATCAATTCCATTCACCTATACCAAAGTGCTGTTTAAACCATATATTCCAATGAATTGAGTCAAGTTTATTGCTCTGATATACAAGAGAAATCTCAGCAATAAGATGAAGGTCAAGGTGAAATCAGAAATGGAGCCATGTGTAATAGCTCGTCCTAGATGGAAGCACATTATGCTCTGCCATAAAGCCAAGTACTGGATACCAGGTAAGTACAAATTTATCATAAATTCTGCTGGAACTGTTTTGTAATCGATCCACAATGTTAGAGATTTTATTCATCACAAACTGATCCCAAATCTTGTCATACCAGGATGTCAGAGTAGGAGGTGTTGGAGATTTCCAGTTTTCCACAATTTTGAGTCTGGCTGCTGAAGACTGACCAGACAATTAATGTCCCAAAAAAAAAAATCTCAAAAACACTAACGAGGCTCCATCCTTTGGTACAATAATGCCCCATCATTCCATTAACCCTAAAAAAACCAGTTCTATTTTGAAGCTGTGTACTTTCTTGCATCATGTACTAGAGCGCACGTCTCCCATGATTAATTCTTTTAAAGTTGGGGACATAGAATCACAGGATCACAGAGCTGGAAGGGGCCATCCAGGCCATCTCGTCCAACCCCCTGCTCAGTGCAGGGTCAGCCCTAGAGCATCCCTGACCAGTGTTGGTCCAGCCGCTGCTTAAAGACTGCCAGGGAGGGGGAGCTCACCACCTCCCTAAGCAGCTGATTCTACTGTGGCACAACTCTTGACTGCAAAAAAGTTTTCCCTAAGATCCAGCCAGTACCTTCCCACCCTTAATTTAAGCCCAGGATTACGAGTCCTCTCCTCTGCTGCCTACAGGAACAGCTCCCCGCCCTTCTCTAAGGGGCAGCCCTCCAGATACTTCAAGAGAGCCATCCTGTCCCCCCTCAGCCTCCTCTTCTCCAGACTCAACACCCCCAAGTCCCTCAGCCTTTCCTCATGGGGCTCGGTCTCCAGGCCCCCGAGCATCCTCATCGCTCTCCAATCATCACTCTCATACCACTACATAAACTTATTATACAATCATTCCCAATATTATGATGGAAAGGAAAATCGATAGAGCAGGTAGAGCGCCCAACTGCCCCACAAAGACAAAAATCTGACAGGGGTGGGATCTGATTGGCTATGCAGATTAAAGCTACATTGTTTAAGCAGCCATTGTTACCACAGTGTTGGTTTTATTCTCCCTGACTCTTCTTTCCCAGTGTATTCTTAAACGACACCTCTTTTCCTCTGTACTCGGGCTTCCTCTGCGTGTGGCTCCGCCTTCAGCAGCAGCCATTTTGTGACAGTGCCCACTGCTCAAAGTTGCTTACTGACTCAAAAAGGTTGGGGACCACCTGAGTAAGGCACCAAGAAGTGTGATTTCGGTCCCAATTGTTTTTAACCATCATTGAAACAAACAGCTGCAAGAAGCAGCAAGTAGGTGCTTAACCGCCCTGCTCCATTAAAGTCCAATGGGCTCCCAGCAATGGGAAAGCTTTGTACAGTTCCTGAGGCCTATCACACCAAACCACGGTTGCAAAAGCTTAACTGTGCTTTAGCAAGGTGCCTACACTGACAAACCATGGTTTGTGATCATCCAGCAAACCAGAATCAGGACCTGTGGTTTGAAGTGGGTTTCCAAACCATGGCTTGTGCTAACTATGGTTTGTCATGGTGTCTAAATGGACAAACTGTAACTTGTGATCACCAGGATCAGAAAGTGTAGTTGGCAGTAGATTTTCAAACTACTGTTTGTGCTAACTATGGTTTGGCTTAATGCTGGAGCTGACCAGACTGTTGTGTTGGCCCTACCCCACAGAAATGGAAGCGCTGAAGAGATGGAAAATTAACCAGGCAAGCAGCCTCAAATCATGGTTTACTAAGTGGACAGAGAACAGAAGGAAACAAACAGCTGTAAACTATGGTTTGGTGCCTAACCTATGGCTAGCACAATCCATGGTTTGGTGTTATGTTATTGTTTTTCCCATAAAGAATCACCCACTCCCTTTGATGGCTTGTGGACAAATGATAGAATAGAGGTCAAGACAATACGGACCAAGTTTTTAAGTCACACTGATAGGTGCAAGAGCTATTGCCATAATCGGTATCAAGGTTGCCAGTCAGGGAGCCTGTTATTTGCTGAACCCCACCTGCTTGAAATAAACAGGATAGAACGTAGGTTAAGACTCAGTTCTAGATACTCAAGAAAGCGGCACATTTCAGACAGCCTCTCAGATGGCCACAGACATTCAGACAGGGCTAGAAGACCCCAGGGACCCTCTCATTAGTACAACTGGCATCACTGTAGCCAGTCAGGGAGCCTGTCAGCAGCTGCACCCTGCCCCTTTGAAATAAACCGGAGAGAATGTGAAATAAGACTCAACTCTCAACACTCAAGAAAGCTGTGCATTTCAGGCAGCCTCTCAGCTGGCCACAGACATTCAGACAGGGCTATAAGACCCAAGGGACCACCTCATTAATGCCTGTTTTTAATGGTGCTCAGTGAAGCTGTTAATTATTTCTTACTAGCTGCTAATTGTTTTTCTTGGACATCCAGCTCCCTGGTCCTGCAAGCCACCAAGTGCAGCAGAATATGCCAGACTTCTGCCAGAAAAGAGGAAATGCCTCCTGTCCAGGAACACGTATTACAGACCTAGTTTCTAGGGTGACCAGTGGCAGTGTTCCCTCTAAGCTGAGCTAGTATGAGCTAGCTCACAGCTTTTCAGCCTCCAGCTAACACATTTTTGCCTTAGCTCAGGAGGGAGGGCTCCAGAGCAAACTAATTTATGCAGCAGCCACATCGCTCGCTCACAACTTTAATGCCAGTAGCTCATAAAGTAGAATTTATGCTCCCAAGACTCCACAGCTTAGAGGGAGCATTGACTGGCAGCCCTAGCTGGGAGCTTTAGCATCCCATAACCCTACTCTGGAAAACCAAGTGATGCTGTGGTGCGTCAATCTGGGACCAGAAAGGGCTTGCAGATCTACTGAGTTCCCTCTCTGTTTGGGCAACTTATCACTGCAGCAGTTCACACAAGGGAAACCTCCTCCTCCTCCATTTCCAGACTTCTGGTTTCCATCCAACTTGTCTCCAGCTTGCCTCCTGCCTTTAGGCACCTGGGCAATGCACCTGTTAGTTGCAGGAGCTGCCTGTTCAAACTCTCACTATGCTTTGCATAGTGGCCATAACTGGTACTTCAGTTCAGCTCATAGTTTATTTTGATACGAGATCAGTAACAATAAGAATGCAAAAGAAGGGCCAGTGTGACAACAAGCGCTGGTTTGTGTGGGGATGGAGAGACGGCGCCTTCCTCCAACGGGTCATTATTAAGACTCAGTCAGCCGCTTGCATATCCCACATGCCCGAAGGCACAATTTGGCTACTTTATTTGTCATCTCCTGGGAGGAATCTGCAAGGAGGAGGGAGACGTAAAGTTGTTCGGATCTTCCGGGTAGAGTTGACAGGATCGAGGCTACGTACTGAGATCAAATGTGATTGTAGAATGGGCAGTGCAGCAGAACACGGTGTAGTGGTTAGGAGGGCAGACTCTGATCTGGGAGAGCCGGGTTTGATTCCCCACTTCTCCACATGCAGCTGCTGGTGTGACCTTGGGTCAGTCGTAAGTTTTTTCAGAGCTGTTCTCTCAGGGGCAATTCTCTCAAGGGCAGTTCTCGAAAGAGCCTTCTCAGCCCCACCTACCTCACAGGGTGTCTGTTGTGGGGAGGGGAAGGGAAAGTAATAGGGATTGTAAGCCACTCTTTGGATAGTGAAGGGCAGGGTATAAATCCAATCTCTTCTCTTCTTCTTTCCCTGCACGGCATGGGCTGAGCCGTTGAGAGAGTGGGACGCAACGGTATCTGCCTTCCAGGAGGGCCAAACTGGTACTTCTTGAGTTAGACCAAGAGGTTCTATTCGTGCCCAGGCTAAGCAGTATGCTAACAACATGATCTGGGGTAAATCTCACTGGATTCAGTGTTCTTTTGAGTAAACTTGGATAGAATTATACTATGTGTGTTGTAGTCTAAAGTGGCTAAACTGCAGCTTCCACAATGATGCAAGTCTTAATCTCACTTGATTTTCCCGCATCTCAGAAGAGGGTAAGAACATAAGAACATAAGAGAAGCCAATGCTGAATCAGGCCAATGGCCCATCTAGTCCAACACTCTGTCACACAGCGGCCAAAATATACCAGGTGCCATCAGGAGGTCCAGCAGTGGGGCCAGGACACTAGAAGCCCTTCCACTGCTGCCCCCCCCAGCACCAAGAATAGAGTGCATCACCTCCCCAGACTGAGAATTCCCATCTATACCTTGTGGCTAATAGCCACTGATGGACTTCTGCTCCATATGTTTATCTAATTCCCTCTTGAAACTGTCCATGCTTGTAGCTTGGTAGATTTCCCTCCCCGTATCCGATAAACAACAGCCATCTGGGGAAACTGAAAATGATAACATGATCTCATTGGATCTTGGAAGGTAAGTAGGGTCGGTACTTGGAAGGGAGACCTCCAAGGCAGACTCTGCGGAGGAAGACGATAGCCAACCTCCTCTACTTCTCCCTCAGGGCTGTAGCCAGGATTTTTCGATTTGTGGGGCAATTTTTTTTCTTGTGGGGCACCCATTATGCAATTTTTTTTCTTGTGGGTCACACATACACACTCTTCAGCCAGAATAAACAATGCATCCTCCCTTCCCAAACAGTTTGTCAGCCCACAGACCACTGAACCAAATGCAAAACAAATCCAAGGACTTTGTTCTCTCCTTCTCGCTGTCAGGGGGTCTGGGCTGAATGGGAAGTCAGGGGGCCTTGCCTGTAAATTGGGGGGCCAGGCCCCGAGAGGCCCCGCTGTAGCTACAGGCCTGTTCTCACTTGCCTTGAAAGGCCTTTGCTGGGGTCGTCACAGCACTTTACACACACACCTGATAACTAAGAGCCATCTGAGGAAACTGAAGATGATAAGCATGATCTCATCAGATCTTGGAACCTAAACAATGTCAGCACTGGTTTGTGCCTGGATGGGGGACCACCAAAGAAGACTAGGGTTGCTACACAGACGCAGGCAATTGCAGCCACCTAAGTCAAGGGTGGCTTGACAGCAAAGAACACATTTAAATACAAATATGACTGCTTCTCTACATGAATCACAGTGTTACTGCGATGCATATTCACGGGCTGTGCAAGTTGAATCCCGCAAGGTGGTTCTCCACATGCTCCTAGTCACCTACATCTCGCAGCAAAGCAAAATGCAATTCTTGGTTGGAATGTTCTTCTGGAAATAACTGCTGCAGCGTGCATTCATGGGGAAAGGGGAGTGATCAAATAAGGGCTTATAGACATTTGTGGTTTTCCAACTGTGTTTCAAATGCAACGTATCCATCTATTACATGCAGCTTTGCAAAACAGCGTAATTGAATTGCCAAGCCTCTCCCCTTCCCACTCATCCGCACTCCCTCCCCCTCCTCCCGTCCCTCGGCCTCAGTTTTTATGCTTATGCTACACTCCTCATCACACTGTGAGACGAAGGAAAGCGAAAAATTCGTGGAATAAGAGAAGTTGATGATTCGAGGGGAGGGGGAGAAGGGCAAAGGGGAGCGCTTACTTGCAGTCGTGTTTCTCGATTTCAAAGTGAGGATTGAAGTTGAGGATAATCTTCTGATTGGGCTCTGGAGCGTAAATGATCCACTCGCAGTTCTGGTGGGAGGGGTAGTCCTGCGGATAGCCCGGTGAAGTGATGTAGCCAGCATCTTTGGAATTCAAACGGCCCCCGCACGACTGGGCTGTGAGGGAGACAAAAAAGAACCCCAAAAGCCTTGAAACAAAAAAAAAAAGCAGCGGCTGAATTCAGTTAGGCAACTTCAAATGCATCACAGTTTATTCCTCTGAGCCTGAAACCGGAGGATGCCCGAGTTGGGTCTTTCTTTTTCTTTTTTTTCCCACCTCCTTCTGCCTTTCTTTCTTCTTCTTCTTCTTCTTTTTTTAAAAAAATGTTTTACAGACATATATTCTCCAAGTACAAAAGCAATCTCTGGACACTTCGAGCGAAGGAGATCCCTCTACATAACAATCCTCCCCACACACGGACACATACCACATCTTAGACAGACCAGAAAAAAAGCGAGAGCTATAAATGCAACCTCCTACGCGATTTCAGATGGGTTCCCCCCCCCCCAAACAGACAACACAGACATCAGATTATTTGGAAATGGAACTGCCTCTCTTTCTTTCCCTTCTGTTAGCTCTTTTTACAAGCAATTCTATGGCTTTCTTCCATCGTTACCCTAACAGCACCTCACAGACTTTATTAGATCCAAATTGAACAATACCACCTCTTGCAAAGCAGGGGAGTGTGTGTGTGTGTGGGGGAATTCTTGCTTTACAAAAGAGGAATAGCTCAAATAGCAGAATTGCCAACTGCGGGTTAGGATGTACCGGGAGATTTGAAGGAGGAGTGTGGAAGAGGGGGATTTAGAGAGGGGAGCAGTGTTCCCTCTAAGCTGAGTTAATGTGAGCTAGCTCACCGTTTTTTAGCCCCTGGCTCACACATTTTTGTCTTAGCTCAGGAAGGATGGCTCCAGAGCAAACTCATTTATGCAGTAGCCAAATTGCTTGCTCACAACTTTAGTGCCAGTAGCGCACAAAGTAGAATTCTTGCTCACAAGACTCCACAGCTTAGAGGAAGCATTAGAGAGGAGGAACCTTGATAGGGTAGGATGCCCCGTAGTCTACCTCCAAAGCAGGCATTTTCTCTGCAAGAAGTAGAATAAATGTTCTAAACAAACAAATAATAGATAAATACATTAATTATGTCGCCTGGAGACCAGCAGTCATTCCGGAAGATCTCCAGCCTTCACGAGAACATCCCACCGCTGAATTGTCAGCAAGCTGTGCCGAATTGTGGAGTATATGCTCCTTTTTGATGAAAGTGTATACTTATTATCCCGGATGGGAGACCGGGAGATTATCACCAAAGGTCATTCCCATGGGAGGCTTGAAAAGTTTTTCTCACTGTTTCATTCAAAATAGATTCATTCTCACTGTAACAGCCACTATGCCGGGACCTTGTATCGCTGTTATTGTTATCTCTGAATGTAATTACTCCTTGCTGTTATTGTAATTTTTGAATGTTGTTGTTGTTCCCAATTTTACAGGATGTCTCAGCTACTGGTTAGTTTGATTGCTTAATTACATCCTATTTGGTCAGTTGGCAACTGGACTTTCTGTAAATTTTGTGAGTTCGTGGGTACTGATTTTGTATTCGACTACAGTGTTGCACTGTTTTCGATAGAGTAATATTGGTGAATTTGTATTGGTGGAACTTTTATATGATTTGGGAGCCTCTGAGATGCAGCCCATTTTCGGAGTTTGATATATTTGGTTACAGCAACTTCACCTGGAGGTTGGCAAGAGAAGCAAGAAGAGAAGCAGACCAGAGCATAACAAGTTCAATGCCCTAGATAATGTTAGGTGTGATGCCACCCTGCCTTGACCCTTCTTTCCCAAGTTTTGGGCTCACTCACTCCCCATCCCCCACCCCCGCCATCCCCCACCCCCGCCAATCCCAGAGGCCTGTCTGTGCCTTCCCTGACGTATAAACAATAAGGTAAAGATTTGCAAACACCATGTTTTGGCACTGTACCCTGCTGGGGTCCCTCCCGTCCCCCAAACCCCACCCTCTCCAGGCTCCACCCCCAAATTGCCAGGTATTTCCTAACCCAGAGCCAATCTTGGTGTTATGTATTATTATGTATGCCTGAGCTGCAACTAAGAGCTGGTATCGTGTAAGGCACGTTCTGATTGGCTACTCCGTGCAGTAGACCAATCAGAACATAAGAAAGGTTCTGGAGGGAACTAGTTTCATTGGCCTTTATTTAAGCAGTTTAATTGGTTGTTGACTCATTTAGGGGCGTGGTTATATTGGCCTGGAAAGTTTAAAAGAGAGCCTGTTGCTCTCCTGTGGTGCTGTCGGTTTCTGTGATGTTCAAATAAAGGTGAATCACTTGTTAAGAGCTGACTGACGTCTCATACTTAACACTTGGGATATAGATTCAAGGGAAGGAAGGAAGGTCCTAATAATTATAACACTATCAACACAGAATAGCCATCTTTCTTTCTGTCTTTCTCTTGCAAAAGGCGCCGGTGCCTTTGTCATGAACACCAAACATTTGAGACATACGTTAGCCCAGCCACAGCAGCATGCTGAACCCAGAATACAGTGCTGCTCTGGAGGAATAGTGGAGAAGTAGTGACAGACTTCACGTTCCTGGGATCCCAGATCACTGCAGACGGCGACTGCAGCCATGAAATTAAAAGACGCCTGCTCCTTGGGAGGAAAGCAATGGTAAACCTAAACAGCATGATAAAAAGCAGAGACATCACCCTGCCAACAAAAGTCCGCATGGTCAAAGCAATGGTATTCCCCGTAGTAATGTATGGCTGCGAGAGTTGGACTATAAGGAAGGCCGAGCGCTGAAGAATAGATTCTTTTGAACTATGGTGCTGGAGAAGACTCTTGAGAGTCCCTTGGACTGCAAGGAGATCAAATCATTCAACCCTGACTGTTCCCTGGAAGGCCAGATCCTGAAGCTGAAGCTCAAATACTTTGGCCACCAAATGAGAAGGGAGCACTCGCTGGAGAAGACCCTGATGCTGGGAAAGACTGAAGGGCAAAGAAGAAGGGGACGGCAAAGGATGAGATGGTTAGACAGTGTCATCGATGCAATGAACATGAAATTGAGCAAACTTCAGCGGACAGCAGAAGACAGGAGGGCCTGGCATAATCTGGTACATGGGGTCGCGAAGAGTCGGACTCGACTTTGCGACTGAACAACAACAACTGGAGGAATAATCTGAAACACAGCTTGAACACGTTTCAAATGGTGTCCCCGAAGTGTACTGGAAGCAACCCGAAGAAGTTACAAAACCACATAATGGCCCTTTATCAGCCGGCCTCCTAGACAAATATCTTCCCAGAGAATTTCAGGGTTGGGTCTGTAGAGAAGGTCTACGTGTCCCACTCGGGCCCACACAGGAGGCTTCTGCAGCAATGGCTTCCAGATCACATTTTGGGATTCCTCGCTCCAGATCCAACCACAAGACTGTTACCTTCCACGCCCCCTCCTCTCCTTCCCTTCCCAAACTCTCTTGGCTTTTTCCCTTCATCTCCTCCCCGTCTCCTTCCAAGATTTCAAGCCAAGCTAAGCAAGTTGGAATTAAAGACTGCAATAATCAACACTGGTGGTTTTTGTGGCGCTGGCCCACAAATAGCCTGGTAACAATTACATTGTGAGCGAGGAAAAGCACTTTCAGCCCTTGGTTATAACAACAGGCCCTGGAGGGTGATTTCATCTTCAAGAAAACATTTCATCTTATGAATGCCACAAATCTGATTTATTATTTCATTACTGGCTGGGGGGGCAGGGAGAGAGAATCTGCATCACATACACAATTGATAACATACCAAAGAATCCCAGCAATGCCCCCTTTTCCCACACAATGTCTACCAGGCACATCACTTTTGACTCTCCCCAGACCCATCCAAAGTGGCGCAGCTGCACGTTTGATGCTGCCCCGCTGCAATCCAAAGAGGAATGGCCTGTAGGATGTCCGTGGACTACCTACCTCGAATGGCAATGGACTGGGGGTTGGGGATGAGGGGAGAGCGGAGAACAGGCTGTGGCTCAGTGGCAGAGCATCTGCTCGGCATGCCGAAGGTCCCAGGTTCAATCCCCAGCAAAAGATACATAGCCAGAAAGAAAAAATTGGCAACCCCCAACCAGGAGCATGCACAGATACACTTTCTGCTCATATACAAGGTTCATTGGATCACTGCCCAAGCTAAACATGTGGGGAGGGATGGTATTCCCAGGACACGTTAGCTCACATTTCTGTACAGTGGAGGCAACTGGTTCAGGTCTACTACTTGGATGGCCCGGGCTAGCCCGATTTCATCAGATCTCGGAAGCTAAGCAGGACTGGCCCTGGTGAGTACTTGAGTGGGAGACCACCAAGGAACTCCAGGGCTACTTCACAGAGTCAGGACATGGCAAACCACCTCTGACCACCTCTTGCCTTGAAAACCCAGCGGGGCCGCCAAAAGTTAACTGTGACTTGATGACACTTTCCACTACCGCTCCACTTCACAACTGAGAACAAAATGGGGGCCAAGACTGGGTCTGGACTGAGGGCCTGATTTGGTCCTGGGGGGCGGGGGTGGAGAAAGCTACTGGTGTCACATCAAAAATGCATGACTGTGCCTTTGCACTATCAAGCGGACAGCCCGCACCATCAACCACAGCCAGCCCAACCTACCAGCCTATCATGCTCCTTTTGCTCCTGCAAAATAGACCAGCAAACAGACTGGATCAATGAGTTGCCCAAATCACATTGTAAGCTAGGGCTGTGCATGTTACAGAAGAAGAAGAAGGAGAAGAAGAACAGGAGGAGGAGGAGGATGGATCTATACCCCGCCCTTCACTCAGAATGGCTTACAAACTGCTTTCCCTTCCCTTCCCTTCCCCACAACAGACACCCTGTGAGGTAGGTGGGGCTGAGAGAGCTCTCTCAAGAACTGCTCTTGAGAGAACAGCTCTGAGAGAACTTGTGACTGACCCAAGGTCACGCCAGAAGCTGCATGTGGAGGAGGGGTGGGGAATCAAACCCAGTTCTCTCAGTCTGGGGCAGGTGATGCACTCTATTCTTGATGCTGGAGGGGGCAGCAGTGGGAGGGCTTCTAGTATCCTGGCCTCACTGCTGGACCTCCTGATGGCACCTGGTATATTTTGGCCGCTGTGTGACAGAGTGGTTGGACTAGATGGGCCATTGGCCTGATTCAACATTGGCTTCTCTTATGTTCTTATGTTCAGATTAGAGTCCACGCACTTAACCACTACACCAAACTGGCTCTAGCACTACTGATGTTCGTTCTACACTCCGCATTCAACCCGCCACCCCAAATCTCAAAGTTGTCTCTCTTGGGTGGCAGCCAAGTCAGTAGATGTCGACACCGGCACCTCCTCCTCCTCCTCCTGAGGGACTACAAGAAAACCTGGGTTTTCTTGCTTGTATGTGAGCCACAATGCGACAGAAAGCTTTCTGGTACAGCACCCAACTTAACGCTGTCACCCTGTGCTCATGAGGAGAGGTGTCACATTGGTCCCAACTAAAGGGAGTTACACCCCTCTAAGGCCATGGACTTCAGTGACCCCTTTTTTCTCTTTTACCATCAAATTACAGATGACTTATGGTGACCCCATAAGGTTGTCAAGGCAAGAGACATTCAGGGGTGGTTTGCCATTACCTGCCTCTACACCGTGGCCCTGGACTTCCTTGGTGGTCTCCCATCCAGGCCCTAAACGCGATTGGGCAAGCCTGGGATACCCAGATCAGGGCTCAATGGCCTTAGAAAGGTGTAACTCTTCGGACTGCACTGCAATCTCTGCTAAGCCATACTAAACCAGGAAACAAACAAAAAAACCCATTTAAACACGTTATATGTGTTTTAATCCTGTGATTTGAAGACCACCTCAGGATTCAAGTACATGTGTTTTAGTGTATGCAGATGAAGCTTGAAATTTGTCAGAGCACAAAGGGTGGGAAAGGGGATGAAAGAAGGAGCAGGTAGCAGCTGCCACAGGTGGCCAAAAGGACAGGTAGTCAGGTGCAATTTCCCCCTCCTGCCTGAAACATCAAAGGAAATCTTGCCCCTGCTCAGTCTGCAGTTACTGCCATTGAGAACTAAGGTTTATTGAGCTGTGTGTCAATCAAGGATACTTTGACGTGCCCAGACAGAGTGGAAATGCCTTTAGTGGGTTACTAATGACATATTCTCCCAGCTGTTTGAATCTTTGGTCCAAAACACCTGATTGTAAGATTTAGGCTCACCAAACAAAGTAAAATATTGGGCACCCTAGAGAATTCATGAAATTGTTTTTTGTGGGATCCATAACGTTTTAGATATGAATGATATTCGGGTGTTAGACAGGGTTTCCACCGGGCTAATATGAAGATTTTGCAATGGTTTGCTTTTATTCTACTAAATTGCCAGATACCCTTGGGCCAGTATCTATTTTTTTAAAATAGGGGACCTGTTTTTATATCGGTCAAAAGGGTCAGCAAGAACAACTCTGTTCAATTACTTACTCACACGCAAGGCAAGACACAGGAAAAGGACTCTAAGCTTTTCCTCCCTGGACTGAATATCAACAAAGGCTTCAGTAAAGTGCTTCTGGTGCAGTGGTACTGAACTAGGACCTGAAAGGTAAAGGTAAAGGTTTCCCTTGCTCGAAAACTAGTCAAATCTGACTCTAGGGGACTGTGCTCATCTCCGTTTCCAAGCCGAAGAGCCAGCACTGTCCGGAGACGTTTCCATGGCCATGTGGCCAGCATGACTAAACGCCGAGGCACGCAGAACGCTGTTACCTTCCCACCGAAGCGATACCTATTTATCTACTTGCAATTTCTTACTTTCGAACTGCTAGTTTGGCAGGAGCTGGGGCCAGAGATGGGAGGTCACTCCGTCACACGGCACTAGAATCTTGAACTGCCAAACTACAGACCTTCCAGTCTGCAGCTTAGTGCCTTAACCTCTGAGCCACCGCGGCCCCAGGATCTGAAAGACTCGAGTCCAAATCCCCACCCACCACTGGGTGACTTTGGACCAGTCATTCTCTCTCAGCTTAACCCACCTCATAGGGTTGCCAGCTCCAGGTTGGGAAATACCTGGAGATTTGGGGGGTGGAGCCTAAGGGGATGGAGTTTGGGGAGGGGAAGGACTTCAGTGGAGTACAATGCCACAGTGTCCGCCTTCCAAAGTGGCCATTTTCTCCAAGGGAACTGATCCCTGTCACTTGGAGATCGGTTATACCAGCAGGAGATCTCCAGCTGCCTCCTGGAGGCTGGCAACCCCACTACCTCATACTGTTGTGGGAAGGATAAAATGGAAGAGGCGAGAACTACGGGTGTCTCCCTCAGCTCCTTGGAGGAAGCACAGGGTAAGAAAACGGACTAAAAGGGCCTAGTTAGTGGCCGCTCTGTCTCCAGGCCCACCCCCAGCCCCTATTAAGCAGACACGAGGGCTTAAGCCTCCCGCCTCCAATCACACACCATTTCCCCCAGCCGCGGAGCTGCTATTTGCCCTATTGGGGGAAACCAACCCTCAGCCACTTACTCGGTTGTGTGAACCAAGATGAGATAAACAAATGGAGAGAGCTTTCCCAAAGACCCTGTTACAGTTTACACTAGGAGGGGAATGAAGCTTAAAAACGCCTCCCAGCTCTGTCTTGGAGATGCAAGGGAAATGCTGAGGATCACAATATGGGGATCCCTGGGACTCAGAAGGACCAAGTAATCTAGAGTTGCCAGGGGCCCCCTGGCCATCGGCAGGAGATGGGGGGGGCATAGGGTTGCTAGATCCATGTAGAGAAACTCTTGGGAGATTTGGGGTTGGAGCCTGGGGAGGACAGGGACCTCACTGGGCACAGTGCCACAGAGTCCACCCTCCAAAGCATCCATGTTCTCCAGGGGAAGTGATCTCTATCATCTGGAAATTAGCTGTAATTTCAGGGGGGCCCAGGTCCCACCTGGAGGATGGCATCCCTAATTAGTAATCCCCTGGGCTACCCGTTGCTTCTCTCTACCGTATAAGTGACCCTCTCCCCTATGACTCAGAGGAGGAAGGGCTGTCATGTAGAAGATGGAGTGGATCTATTCTCTCTTGCTCCGGATTGCAAGACTAGATCTAATGGGTGGAAATTACAAGGGAGTCGTTACCGGCTTAATATCAGGAGAAACTTCCTGACTGTAAGAGTGGTTGAGCAGTGGAACAGACTGCCTCGGGAGGTGGTGGATGCTCCTTCGCTGGACGTTTTCAAGAGGAGACTGGACAACCATCTTTTGGGTATGTTGTAGGTATGTAGGGGTTTCGGCTGTGTTCCTGCAGAGTGCAGGGGGTTGGACTAGATGGCCTGCAAGGTCCCTTCCAACTCTAACATTCTATGATTCTATGATTCTAAGCCTTGGCTTGTTGGTAGAGCATCTGCTTGGCGTGCAGAAGGTCCCAGGGCCAACTCCAATTGAGAGGACAAGGCAGTAAATGGTGTGAAAGACCTCCACTGGAGAAGACCCCAGAGAGCTGCTGCCAGTCTGAGTAGAAAACACGGACCGTGATGGACCAAGGGTCTGATTCAGTATAACTCAGCTTCACGTGTTCCCATGCCCTCTCTCTCTTTTCTTGGAGGGGGCTATTTTCGATTTATAAAGATAACGATGTTCCAGAATAAGGGACTCCCTTTAGAACAAGGCACCCCGGGAATGCTTAAGCGTACGTGCCCACCCACACAGCCATGGGAAAATGACATCCCTGCTTATCTAAAACCTCTGACGGCCCCAAAGCACTGGATAACCTCCTGGTCCCTTCGGCCAAAAGAGGACGGGAAACGTTGCCTCAGCTGGCTGGGTATATAAGCAAAAGGCTGAAATTAGAGGTTAGCAGGAGTACATAAAATTATACAGCGACAGAAGTTTCCAGGTCTAAGGAGATTTTTTTTAAAAAAAAAACATCAAGAGCGTCAGCAGACCACAGCGGAGTCAGTCAGGAGAGAGGTTGAAGGGAGGAAAGGCTTCAGAGATTTTTTTCCTCCTCTAATGTCAGTCATGCTTGAATATCACCATCTGCATGAAAACAGCATGGCCTTCTGAATTATATATTACTTCTCAGCAGTCACCTCGACAGGAGGACGGGGCCTTCTTCCTTCACAAGGTGCCGTCCTCCCCCTCCCCCTCAATCCCCCCCCCCAACCTGACCGAATTACCACCTCCCTCATTTCCACCTCAGACAGCCGGTGGCCGCCAAAGGGCCCAAGGAACCCGGCTTCCCCTCGCCACCATTCGCCAGGCCTTTCTTGTGCGCCCCCCCCCCATCTAGTGGGGAAACCCTTGATGTGGTAAACTGAAGCGGCACTAAATCACCCTAACAAAATCAGGCCATTGCCTTTAATGGGGACGCACAATCCTGTACTTAGGAGAGGCGCACAGGAGGAGGCCTGCTCCCTGGCACAGACGAACAATTACACCGGTACCTTAACACAATGGCAGAGATAGCGGCGGTAATTAGCTCCTCACAAATCATCCCCCTTCTTAGCCTGAGCTCTTCCCCCCCCACCACCCCAGCCCTTTGACAGCGCGAAGCAAACCAAATTACGCTGTCCCCAAGCACCTCAGGTATCCGCAGCACACCACGGGAGGGCCCTCTTTAGCAGGAGTGCCTGAAAGCAGCATGCAGGCTTAATCCTGGGAAATGAGAAGGCCGAGGCCAAAGCACTTTGTCTAGTACAGAGGGGCCCTAGTGAGGGAGCCCCGTGGTGACTCTGCCCGGCCAGGATCCGGCCTTCCAGGAGTAACTAAGAAGGGGGTGGCCAGCTGGCTCGGAAGCAGCCGAGGGTGTAATTTTCCAATTTGTAGGCTCTGCTGCCAACTCTGGCAGAAAAACCTTAAAACCTTGCAGTCGACGTCCCGCAGGCCATAGGGAGAGACCAGTGGGAAGACTACAGGCAGATGCCAACACCCTGTAGGCGGGCAGGTGGGCCCTGCTGATTTTTTTTTTATATAAGTAGGGTTGCCAGGTCTGGCTTGGAAAATACCTGGAGACTTTGGGGGTGGATCCAGGAGAAGGCGGGGTTTGGGGAGGGGAGGGGCCTCAGCATGGTACAACACCATAGAGCCCACCCTTCCAAGCATCCATTTTCTCCAGGGGAGCCGATCTTGGTCAGCTGGGAGATCAGTTGTAAAAGCGGGAGATCTCCAGGCCCCACCTGGAGGCTGGCAACCCTTAAAAAAGTCACTTCAACTTTGCAAACTGCCACAGGCCCTCTCTGGCCTCCCTTTGAGGCAACTCTCTGGAAGAAAAATCTCCCTCTTTTCTAAGAAAAAGGCGCCCCCCGCCTGGCACAGAAGCCACAAAAAGGGAACAATGGAGACAGGAAACGCTCCCCCCCCCGAAGACTCTCCCCCCCCCGCCCCGTCCCTCTCAGAAGGGAGGCATCACTTCCTCCTGTGCCACAAAAGAAACCTATTTTTATCTCTCACAACAAAGTCCATCTCCCGTGCGTGTGGTGCGCTGCTTTGTTCTAAACACATTGATTATTTAAACACTTTCTCCTCACACATCCGAAAGACTCCGTGTGTCTTTCCTCTTCTGGAAAGGGGGCGGGGAGGGAATTCCTGGAGAAACCTCACCAGAAAGCATTGAAGAGCAACGAACTTATAAAAACATCTGGTTTTGTTCCATGGAGAGAACTTTCTCAACGCGAAAACATTTACACAAAGCCACAGTTCTTATTCAAACCTCTTCCCCCTTTGCTTGGAAGCAACTCATAACACACAGACACAAACCTGCCGGTACAGACTTCATGCAGGCTTGCTGCACAACCATCTATCAGTTACTTGACAGATACAGATGTATGCGCGATTCACGCTTCCCTCCTGTGCACACTTCAGCCACCCTCCTCAAGAAAAAAAAAACGACCACAGGCCATTTGCACAAGCGTAAACCCTTCCAACAAAAATATTCCAAGCGACAGATTATATTTTGCTTGGAACGGGGTGATGTCTTCCAGCGAAGAAAAAATGTTCACGCCTTCCACACCTCATCATCCGCTCGCACGGAGTACAGAATTCCCACGTACGCCTTCGTCTCTCTGCTGGGCCAACTTCCCAAATATGAAGTACAATGGGATATTAACACTAAGTTCCCTGACTTGCTCTCAATACATCGACGTGAAATTCCAGTCCACTGAAGTGATCTGCAGTTTCACGCTGACATAGCAAGGAGGGAACACTGGTGTCGATAGCCCATATTCAGGAAGTTGGCAACTCTCATTATCTAACCCAGGGGTCCTCAAACTACGGCCGCGGGCCACATGCAGCCCGCCGAGGACATTTATGCGGCCCGCCGATTGTTTATGCCCGCCCCCCCCGCCTCCTCGAGGAGTGCAGCAGCAGCGCCCCCGCGGCCTCTTTCTTCCTCCAGCAGCCCTGGGCGGCAAGAGCGCCCAGGAGCTGAGGAGGAGGAAGGGACGAGCAGACTGGTGGGGGGGAGGGAGCCAACGCGGCGGCGGGGCAAGCAGGCTGGTGGGGGGAGGGAGCCAACGCGGCGGCGGGGCGAGCAGGCTGGTGGGGGGAGGGAGCCAACGCGGGGGCGGGGCAAGGAGGCTGGTGGGGGGGAGGGAGCCAATGCGGCGGCGAGGCGAGCAGGCTGGTCGTGGGGGAGGGAGCCAACGCGGCGGCGGGGCGAGCAGGCTGGTCGTGGGGGAGGGAGCCAACGCGGCGGCGGGGCGAGCAGGCTGGTCGTGGGGAGGGAGCCAACGCGGCGGCGGGGCGAGCAGGCTGGTCGTGGGGGAGGGAGCCAACGCGGCGGCGGGGCAAGGAGGCTGGTGGGGGGAGGGAGCCAATGCGGCGGCGAGGCGAGCAGGCTGGTCGTGGGGGGAGGGGGCAAATGCGGCGGCAGGGCGAGCAGGCTGGTGGGGGGAGGGGCGAATGCGGCGGCCCTCCAACCGTCTGAGGGACAGTGAACTGGCCCCGTTTAAAAAGTTTGAGGACCCCTGATCTAACCTGATCGAAGGGATGCTAGCCTTCAAATGGGACCTAGGAGTCTAGGGTTGCCAGGTCTTTACCTTCTGCCAGCAGGGGGCTCCAGCCCACTCCCCTGGATCTTCTTGCACGTGTGCAAAGAGTGCGCAAAGCTATGATGTCACCCAGAAGTGATGTCACTGCATCAGGCAAGTTGTGCAGGGGACCAGTGTTCCCTCTAAGCTGAGCTAGTGTGAGCTAGCTCACAGTTTTTTAGCCTCCAGTTCAGAGATTTTTGTCTTAACTCAGGAAGGATGGCTCCAGAGCAAATATATTTATGCAGTAGCCAAATCGCTTGCTCACAACTTTAATGCCAGTCGCTCACAAAGTAGAATTTTTGCTCACAAGACTCCACAGCTTCGAGGGGGCATTGCAGGAGACACTTTAGCTTTGGGCAAAAAAACCTCTATGGTCACCATAGAGTTTTAGCCAAATGCTAGAGCATCCCCTGCACGATGACGTCACACATCATCGCACCAGGCTAGGGTTGCCAAGTGCAACTTACCTTAGAGCGGGGGAGTCCTGGGCCCCGTCAGTGATGTCATCAGTGACATCATCGCATCAGTCACGTTGGGGGCGAGGCCAGTATGATTCGAGGGAAAACCATAGAGTTTTCCCTTGAATCATAGTGGCCCCGCCCCCAACGTGCCCAGCGGGATGATGTCACCTCTGGGTTTGCATGCTCCTGGCATTTGAGGGGTGGAGTTTCCCCCGGCAGCCTTGATCCGGGCCAGCAGGTAACAGGACGATCGAGCAGGGGGTTCCCTGCCCCCCGGGGGGACTTGGCAAGCCTACACCAGGCACATCAGGTGCAGCAGGGCTCTTCAGGGGTGGGGCTCTCCCTGCCAGTCAGCTGGCCAGCGGCAGGTTGGAGCCCCTGAAATGGGGGAAAACCCCAACCCCATTGGGGGATGGCAACCCCGTAATTACAGCTTATCTCCAGACTACAGAGACCAGTTTCCCAGGAGAAAATGGATGCTTGGGAGGGTGGACTCTATGGCATTGTCCCCCACTGAGGTCCCTCTCCTCCCCAGGCTCCATCCTCAAATCTCTAGGAGTTTCCCAACCTGGAGCTGGTGGCCAGGGGCAACCTGGCGACCCTAATTGATCCTGTAATTGAATACAGTATCGAAGGACAGCATTCTTTCACTCCACTCTTAATTCAACAACATTTAAATTTGGTATTGTTCACGCATTATGCAGGGCAGACTCAGATCTACCAGTCAAGTGAACACTGAACGGCAAACTATCTTGGTTCAGTATACCCCTATGATCGATGATTGTTTGCAAAAGCATGCTGGCTGCAGTCATGCTTTCATTTTTTAGGTGTACGCTTCAAATACTTGAGGCCTGCCCCTTAAAAAGAACAGTGTTTTAAAAGTCCTTGAACCTAAACACCTGCAATTTTATGTGCCGCAGCTCATCCCACATTGAGGAGTTTTTTTCCTGGAGGCGTTTGAAATTCCCAAGATCACAGCAAAAAATTCTGCTCATAGCAAATGAACCTCATGACCCATTTGCCCAAAGAGGAGGGAACAGGGGGGAAAAGAAGAAAACAGCTGCTATCACAAATAGGATGGTCGCACAAATGCACACACACCAGATGGTTTAATGTCTCCACTCCACAGGGCGGGGGTCTTTAAAAGTGTGGGTCCTTTTGGAATTCAGAAGGAAAGGTACTGCGTGCCACCACAAAACATCTGTCATGGGCGGTGGAAGCAATCACAGAATGTTGGCCAGTTGCGAGCCAAACATCCTTCCGCACTGGAGGCTGCAATTTCTGAAAGGGTGCTCTCCTCAGCTAGTGTTGCCAACCTCCAGGTGGAGGCTGGAGAGTTCCCAGAATTACGACTGATCTCCAGACAACATAGATCACTTCTTCCCCTGGAAGAAATGGCTGCTTTGGAGGGCTGATCCTATCGTATTATTTCCCCACTGAGGTCCTTTCCCTTTCCCCAAATTCCACCTTCCCCAGGCTGAGCCCCCCCATTCTCCAGGAATTTCACAATCTGGAATTGGCAGCAGACACAACACTGATGCCTCCTGGGGTCTTCTAAAAGCACCCTTGGAGAAACGACAGCTGAGGGGTGACATGATCGAGGTTTACAAGATTATGCATGGGATAGAGCAGGTCAAGAAAGTAATACTTTTCTCCCTTTCTCACCATACAAGAACTCATGGGCCCTCTGTGAAATTGCTGAGTGGTCGGGTTAGAACAGATAAAAGGAAGGACTTCTTCACCCAAAGAGTGATTAACACATGGAATTCACTGCCACAGGAGGTGGTGGCAGCTACAAGCATGGACAGCTTCAGGAGGGAATTAGATAAGCATATGGAGCAGAGGTCCATCAGTGGCTATTAGCCACAAGGTATAGGTAGGAACTCTCAGGCTGGGACAAATGATGCTCTGTATTCTTGGTGCTTGGGGGGGGGCCAACAGTGGGAGGGCTTCTAGTGTCCTGGCCCCACTGCTGGACCTCCTGATGGCCACCGTGTGACAGAGTGTTGGACTGGATGGGCCACTGGCCTGACCCAACATTGGCTTCCCTTATGTTCACCCCCAGCTCTAGAGAGAGGGAGAAAATCCAGCATACTGGCTCTTTGGTTGGAGGAAACAGCAAGTGAGTACCAGGAAGTCCACTACTCATACCTGGGGCACTGTGTTGGGGATTGCTGTCACAGAGTATAGTCTAAAGACCCCGGAGGCTTGAATTAACAAAAAGTACACATTTCAGCCAACAGAAGAGCCCTCTGCAGAATTCTAAGCAAGTACGATGAACGCACACGGGAGGGAGCAGAACTGTGGCAGTGAGCTCCACCCTCGATCCACACACGTTCACTGAAACACATGCACGGAATCCGTGCACCTCCGAGTTATGTGCGTGAAGGGCTTTCTCCCCTCTGTTGGGAACTGTGGAAAAACAAGGTTCCTAGCTGTGCGGGGAGAGCTGCACGCAAATACATTCAGTGTTCCCTCTAAGCTGAGTTAATGTGAGCTAGCTCACAGTTTTTTAACCTCTGGCTCACACATTTCTGTCTTCGCTCAGGAAGGCTGGCTCCAGAGCAAACTCATTTTTGCAGTAGACAACTTGCTCACTCACAGCTTTAATGCCAGTAGCTCACAAAGTAGAATCTTTGCTCACAAGGCTCCACAGCTTCGAGGGGGCATTGGTGGACGTATGTCGCAGGTACAGGCTGTGATCCCGTTCTCCCAACAAGCACGTTCACTGTGGACACTTAGAACCAATGAGAAAGGGTTCCCACGTAGGCACTCCCCTTCCAGACCTTCGTTTGCCCTCCATCTACGCTCCCCCACTCCAACAGGCAGCGCAGGGGAGGCAAGGAAACACAAAACATCAAAGCAGAGAGAAAAGACTAAAAGAAACAGGGAAGCTGCTCTTGGCAACCATCCATAACAGGCAATTTGGCTTTAAATACCGTGGATGCCTCATTCTCTCCCCCCCTGTAAACCTACTTAAAGCATGATGAACGGGAGATGGTTTTTCTTCTCCCAACTCTGTTTAAGCCTCGCCTTTTATGTCAAATGCACTAAAACAAGGAGCGTTCTGAACGCGTCACCTTTTAAATTGTTTCACGAAACAGCATTTTTAAGTCCTTTGTTGGGTTGAGTTAACAGGTGACAGATCTGTGTGAAATGATCATGTGAATACCCAGCCTGGCATGTCCAGGAGTAAAATGAGTAGGGATGCCAGCCTCCAGGTGGGACCCCCTGGAATTACAGAGCATCTGCAGACTACGGAGATCAATTCCCCAGGAGAAAATGGATGCTTTGGAGGGGGGACTCTGCGGCATTGTACCCCACTGAGGTCCCTGTCCTCTCCGGGGTCCACCGCCAAATCTCAAGGAGTTTCCCAACCTGGAGCTCGGAAGCCCATCCCCCATCCTTCGCTGGTGGCCAGCAGCATCTGGCAATCCTAAAAATATGCAAACTGGTTACTAGATGGGTGGGGACAGAGGACTCACAACCCCTCTATCCTTTGTAGTATTAACATCA
This sequence comes from Gekko gecko, assembly GCA_029375565.1. Taxonomy (NCBI): domain Eukaryota; kingdom Metazoa; phylum Chordata; class Lepidosauria; order Squamata; family Gekkonidae; genus Gekko; species Gekko gecko. The sequence continues at coordinate 24,132,763 of JAPDNY010000003.1, forward strand.
ACACAGTCAACTCTCCTGCCACCCGGTAAGTATATCTTTAACATCTAAATATCACAAAGCAGTGCATATTTCAGGAAGTTGCACGTGCGCACACACACAAATCATTAAAATATAAAAATGGTTGAATTGGTTTTTTTTAAAAAAAATAGCACGTCAAAACGGGGTACTCTTTCATGTCACGGCTAAGTCTTTGCAAGGCGCATTTAAGAAACATAAAAATGAGAATCCGAGGCTGATATCGCCTTATAATGTCGGCTGGGGTTTTTATAAGCACTAAAAGATGACGAGGGAGCGATGGCGGCGTGGTGCAGCCCGATCGTGTCAGATCTCGGAAGCTAAGCAGGGCCCAGACTTGGAAGAGAGCCCACCACAGAAGGCTCAGCGGAGGAAGGCGACGGCCACCCACCTCTGCTTCTCCCTGGCCTTGACAGCCCCTTGCTGGGATCACCATAGGTCGGCTGCGACTTGGTGGCACTTTCTGCACACAAAAGACTATACGAATGCAGAGCTTTACAAATCTTGGTACGACAGCCAAACTGGCATTATCCTAGGTATCAGGTCAAGGAGAGACCACGTGAACGTTCCAGTGCGTGGGAGGAGAGTGATATTCCGAGAATTGTGAGGAGTTGCTGCGTTCACCTTCCTTCCCTGGGAAGTCCAGGAAATGTCAGAAACTCTCCTCCTCTCCCCCCCCACCCGCATCAACTCATAGCTGAGCCAGTAATTGTGCAAAGGACTCTTCAAGTGACACCGCGGCCAAATGGAGGCCCTCGCTCCGGAACATTAAATCTGTCAGCGAATCATAACCCTATTCTTTTTAAATAATCTGCATGCTCCTTTGGTATAAAATAGGAGCAGAGACCAGATGAAAAAGGCCTTCTGCTCAGTCAAGGCCTGTGATCCATCTTGCCTAGAAATCTCTCCTCTGAATGGCAGTAGCACTCCCTGGTCCCGGGCAGAAGCTGTTGCACTTGAAATTCATTAACTGCCAATACTGAGCAGACATCCTGGGACTTTATATCTAAACTCTACTATTGACTTGCAGGCATTCCATGTTCCCAGGTGGAAGAAATTTTTTTAAAAAATTATCAGCCGGGCATGCATGAAGTTCAGAGTACTCTCAGTCCTGCAAGAAGTTTCAGGGAGCAGGACGCCGATTGGGGGATCTATGTGTGGGCATGCATCCAACGTGCACCTGGGTTTGAAGCTGAAAGAAGGCTGTGCTCATGACAGAGTGGTGAAGCAGTCGTGCAACGTCCTGCTACAAGAAATACGGAAAGGGCAATAGGGGCCCTGACATGGATAGGCCAGGCAAGTCCAATCATAAGAACATAAGAGAAGCCAACGTTGGATCAGGCCAATGGCCCATCCAGTCCAACACTCTGTCACACAGTGGCCAAATAATACCAGGTGCCATCAGGGGGTCCAGCTGTGGGGCCAGGACACTAGAAGCCCTCCCACTCTTGCCCCCCCCAGCACCAAGAATACAGAGCCTCACTTGCCCCAGACTGAGAGCTCCTGTCTATACCTTGTGGCTAATAGCCAATGATGGACCTCTGCTCCATATGTTTATCCAGGGCTCTTTCTGTAGCAGGAACTCCTTTGCATATTAGTGACACACCCCTAAAGTAGCCAGTCCTCCAAGAGCTTACAGTAGCCCCTGTAAGAAGAGCTCTGTAAGCTCTTGGAGGATTGGCGACATTAGGGATGTGTCGCCTGATATGCAAAGGAGTTCCTGCTACAAAAAGAGCCCTGTCTTTAGCCTATTCCCTCTTGAAGCTGTCCATGTTTGTCAGATCTCAAAAGCTAAGCAAGTACTTGGATGGGAGACCTCCATGGAATACCAGCAGTCGGGAGGCGAGGGCAGGCCTTATCCAGCCACCTCTCTGAATATCCTCCAGGCCCCCAGTAGAGGTCAGTCACCAGAGGTCGCCATGACTTCCAGGTGCGCTCTCTCTCTCTCTCTCTCTCTCTCTCTCTCTCTCTCTCTCTCACACACACACACACACGAAAAAATACAAAAAAAAAGGAAAGGGCACTAGAGCTTTTACAAAGACACATTTCCTTTTGGCCCCAGGTAGCATGAAACTGCCACAGTTTTGGACAACCAAGGCAGACACCCTGCGAGGTAGGTGGGGCTGAGAGAGCTCTGACAGAAACTGTTCTTTTTCAAGAACAGCTGTGCCAGAACTATGGCTTGCCCAAGGTCATCCAGCAGCTGCAAGTGGAGGAGTGGGGAATCAAACCCGGTTTCCCCCGGATTAGAGTCCACGTACTTAACCAGTGCACCAAACCGGCTCCATTTGGCCATGGAAGTTCTGGCCAGTCACACTCCCAGCCTTACCTCCCTCACAGGGCTGTTGTGAGCATAAAATGAAGGAGAAGACAACAATGCAAGGTACAAATGAAGGAAACAAAATGTAGTCATGGAACTAAACTATTATAACAGTATAAACACTGACACAGAAGGCTTTGCACACACAAACAAGGCGCACAGTATTACCAGAAGTTGCTTTCTTTTCCGACTAGCCTGGCAAGCTAGAACAACCGCAGTACACTTCTACCTCTAAAAACCCCTGTAACAAAACACTGAAGATACTAAAACACGCAAAGCAAACACTGCCACATATGAGCCTAGAGAAAATCCGAATGCAATTTTCCCTTGGGCCGCCCAAGAGTACTTTAAAAGCTCCCAGTAATCGGAGCCATGAAGCTACTAGATTAATTTTACATTATTGTTTTGGAAGAGGATAGAGGATAGAAGGGGAGCTGAGAGAGAGACTTAAAAAGCGGCTTGCGACTAAATCAGGAGCATCTGCGAAATAGCAAAGCTGCCCAGGCGTGATGCTGGAGTGCGGAATCCCAGGAGTTGCCCTGGCCACTGCCATAAGATGCACACATCATCCAACCCCCCTCCCCCCGAGGAAAATACAAGCAACTCTGCAGTCAAGAGCATCACATGAGTTCGTGGCACATTAAGACCCCTCCCCCAAATGAAAACTCTGCTTTTGGAAATTAACAGCGAGGAAGACAGGATGCTCTGCCTAAGACCGCTGCGTCCAATCGCAAAAGAAGAAAGAAGACAGAAAAGTTGCATTTCTGAACTGCCACTGCTCCGTCCCCTGAAGCTGAATTCTGTATTTACTCTTTTCTAAATGCCACGCACATTCGGGTCCCTGCTTGGCTCCTGCCTGCCTTCCAAGCAAAGAAGATTTTCTGCTCATTGCGATTCAGCACAGAAGAAGGGGAAGATTTCCCCGAAGGCGGCTTTCCACACCAACACGTGTGTCCACTTATAGCTCACTGCTGACTGCATCCAGAGGAGGCTGAGCGCCCCTTCCAAGAAGCGCTGGATATCCTCGGCTCTCCAGACAGATGAGAATGGAAAGTGACTGGCACCACCCTGGATGGGGCCCTTTTGCGAGTCGTAACTTCCCCAGCAGAATCCCAGAAACCTCACTTGCAGAAAGCCACATGTGCCTGGATCAGCAGTTTAGACTCTTAATCCTGCCGGGTGCTGAGCACCTCTGCCTCGTACTTAAATAGCGGTTTGCTCAGGGCCACTTACCCGGTTCCTGCAAAAGCCTGTCCCTGAGTTTCCACCACAGGCTGTCTCGTGCCTTTGCTACAAAAATGTGAAGCGTATTAGGATGTGTGAAAACATGCAGCAAACAAGATCTCTGGGAATCACACCCAAGTCCGAGTCTTCACACACGCTGCTGCCTTTCAAACATGACAGAGGAGAGGCTGCCGTGCCAAAGTGCAAGCACGAGAATTCCTCTTTTTGCCGTCACACACAAAGTGATTGTTAACATGGTGAGCAAACACCAGTTCCTTCCCCCCCCCCAAAGATGCAGATTTCAACAAGCTCATCTGGGATTTGTTTGCTGTGGCAGGAAATCTCAGGAAGCTTTCGCCCCATCCCCGTAGTCCAACTGAATCAAATAACATTCCTTGTTTTACGGAGGTTCACTCTAGGACAAGATTTAGAACTGATACTTTTAGGGGGGTTTTGCGTAGTCACTTAGCTGTTATCAGAGGCAAAGGGAGGGAAAAAAATATTCTAAAGATCACAAGACAAAATCCCCACAGAAAGCTGTAGCCTAGAGGCATGAATACAGATCGAATAATGTAAATCTGACATCCTCTGATTTAAACAACAGCCCTTATGAAAGTCATTTATCAAAAAGCGACATCCAAGACAGGAGCTACTAATAAGGTGGAGGAAAGACAGTTTCAGCCTGATGGCAAAGGTCGTTTTTAAGGCTGTGTCACCGGCTGCTTTAACACTGCTTTAATTTGTGCTCCGGGGGTAGGTTTTAAGAGACTCCTGAACCAAATTAATAACACTGCCAAAAGGGGGGGGGGAAAAAAAGGCAAGAGATATAATCTCAAATACATTACACCTGAACAATGCCACACACTTTTCATGACAAGACAGTTTCAAAGTGGTAGGCGGGTGAGGCTGAAGTAGAACAGCTTAGGTTCGAGGCCAGTAGCACCTCCCTCGAAAGCTTATCCCCCCAAAATCTTGTCAGGGATGAGGGGAGGTAGGGTTGCCAGATCACCCCTGACCAGCAGCGGGAGATGGGAGGGGGAGGCAGTGTTCCCTCTAAGCTGAGTTAGTGTGAGCTAACTCACAGTTTTTTAGCTTCTGGCTCACACATGTGTGTCTTAGCTCAATAAGGATGGCTCCAGAGCAAACTAATGTGTTATGTCTTAACTGTGAACGCTGCCTATTCTTTACCATGTAAAGCTTGATTCTTAGTACAGGATTGTAAGATGTAACATTCCTATTAGCCATTCCTATGGAATTGTATGAAGCAACCAATCACAATGTAAATATGTATCTTGGAGGGAACAGACCTCACTGGTCTTTATCCTGAGTCAAGGATTGGATGTTAACTTGTTATGGGTGTGGCTTTGACAGCCCGGGATGGTTTAAAAAGGGAGCTGTGCTCCACTGTGTTGTTGTGTGTTCCTGAGTTGAAGTTTGCTGTTATAATAAAGCTGAATCACTTTTGCTGAAATCAAACCGTGTTAAGTTGCATACTTAACATAATGTATGCCGTAGCCAAATCGCTCGCTCACAACTTTAATGCCAGTAGCTCACAAAGTCAAAATTTTGCTCACAAGACTCCACAGCTTAGAGGGACCATTGGAGGTAGGGCTGCCAGATACAGACTGGGAAACTCCTGGAGATTTGGGGATGGAGCCCTGGGGAGGACAGGGACCTCATTTGGGTATGATGCCCTAGAGTCCACCCTCCAAAGCATCCATTTTCTTCAGGGGAACTGATCTCTGTAGTCTGGAGATGAGCTGAAATTCCATGCGATCTCCAGGTCCCACCTGGAGGCTGGCATCTATAAAGGGTGCTCTGGTTCTCAAAAGCTCTCAAAACCCCTAAAATCCTCCCAGGGCTGAAGGAGGCTTTGATTCTTGAAAGCTCATACCCTAAAAAACTTGTGAGGGACAAAAGGAGCTTTGACACTCAAAAGCTCACACCCCAAAAATCTTGTCAGGGATAAAGGGGGCGTTGACTCTCAAACCCTCATACCCTCAAAAACTTGTCAGGGACGAAGGGGGCGTTGACTCTCAGACCCCAAAAATCTTGTCAGGGATGAAGAGAGCTTTGACTCTCAAAACCTCATACCCTGAAAATCTTGTCAGGAACAAAGGAAGTTTTGACTCTTGAACCCTCATGTCCCGAAAATCTTGTCACTCTCTAAAGGTGCTACTGGACCCCAATCTAACTTTTCACAACATAGTCACATTGGGGGGGGGGGTGTATACACACACACAAACATAATTTTCCATTCGGGTTTTACAAGCTACAGGAATGTATGACAATCTCCCCCGACATCACATCACTGAATTCTTCAGTGTTCCTCCAGCAGACAGATTTTTAACTAAATTTCATGCTAGGGACAAGACTAAGCTGCCTTTCGAACCCTCCCCCATCCAGGCTGAACGAGGATTCGGTTGTCCTGGAAGGGACTTCGGCCTGTCATGAGACCACCTCATAAATGCCATGTCGGGGCTTAAGCAGAAGAAAGGAGCCAATCCATCAGCTCAGGAATGCTGCCATCTGACCACTTCCTAAGGCAAAGTGGGGAAGGGGATAATATATCCACTTTATAGGACAGGGCAGCAGTCGGGGATGAACTCTCGAAGACCTCCGCATATGGCTTTCTTTTGCCTGTGAGTTTTCACAAGAGGAAACCAACTGAAATGCACCTTTCTCAAATGCAAAATTACAAACAAGAGCCGTCTTTCTCACTCAGAGTCAGAACTCGAGACTTTCAAGACCTCAGCCTTGCCTCAAGTTTACTTCGACTATTTTTGAAAATATTTATTACATTACAATCTTCCTTTCTTCCTCATTATTTACTTCATTTATTGATTTAGGAGAGAGCCAGTTTAGTGCAGTGGTTAAGTGCGCAGACTCTAATCTGGAAGAACCGGGTTTGATTCCCCACTCCTCCACTTGTACCTGCTGATGTGACCTTGTGTCAGTCACAAGCTCTGGCACAGCTGTTCCTGAAAGAGCAGTTTCTGTCAAGAGCTCTCTCAGCCCCACCTACCTCACAGGGTGTCTGTTGTGGGGAGGGGAAGGGAAAGGAGTTTGTAAGCCACTCTGAGAGTCCAAGTGAAGGGTGGGGTATAAATCCAATCTCTTCTTCTTCTTCTTCTTCTTACTTGATTGGTATCCTGCCTTCCTCCCCAATGAGGAAACAAAGGGGCTCACATCATTCTCCTCTTCTCCACTTTATCCTCATAACAACCCTGTGAGGTAGGTTAAGCTCAAGTGTGTGACTCACCCAAGGTCACCCAGCAAGCTTCCATGATGGAGTGGGGATTCGAACCTGGGTCTCCCAGATCCCAGTCTGACACTCTGACCACTACTTCACACTGGCTTTTCTCCTTTCAGTCGCACAACAACAACATAAGAGAGGCTAGGACCAGTTATCCAAGCGAGCTTCACAGCTCAGCGGGGATCTGAAACCAAATCTTCTCAAAGTCTAACAAGCCACCCACCAAACCATACCAAGTAGCTCTAGTCTACTGTTAATACCCCACACTAGTATCTTAACAGATATCTAGTAAAACCTGAATCTCAAAACATGTCCTGTGGTAAGATTATAGTGGCATGATTTATGTTTACCACAAAAAAAGGCAATGCTTATTTCTCACTGGGGAAATAATGTTCAGTTTTTAGACTCAGAAATCTCGGCACAATGTTGTCTTTCATATTCCAAAGTAGAGGTTTCATATATTCACTGCACAATCCTAACTACACCTCCCTGGGAGTAAGCCCCATTGAAAAGACCTGAATAGGATTCTGAGCAGGACTTAGGATTGCTCTCTCAGGATCTCAAACGATGTAAAATGGGTTCCCCAAATGTGCAATCCCTCCTGTACCCCCAGAGCTTCTTGGAAGTGCAGCGGAATTCAAATATGGTCATTTACACCAACATCATAATTAGCAATGACAATAGAAGAGAAATCTCGTCTCTTCCTAAAATCTAACAAGGGATTTTTATCCTGGAATGAGCATATGCACCTATGAGATTAGTTCATTCTTCCTTTACCCCTACATCTGGATCCTTCAACGTAATAAGCCAGCAGTATGTGATGACACATTAGTATACCTGGAATTTTTCTGTTGCTCAGATGAGTGTGAATGGATATATGTATTTGCAGCACTTGAAACTTTGGTTAAAGGGATTCCTGAAGGAGAGCTTTCACAGATTACAGGGAAGCTAGAGCGTCATCGGTTACCTCTATGTAGCTATAATAACATAGGGGCAAAAACATGAAGCCACAATATCCTTTTTAAACGTGTAAAACAGCTTTGGAAAGGGAGAATTTTAGAGTGGAGACGCAGAGAGAGGATGTGTCACACCTTCCTTTCCACTCCAAGTCTTCTCCCCAAATCTGCCTTGCAAATTTGGTTTCTAAGGGCAAACAGGTATGGCAAGGGTTAAGGAAAAAACAACAACATTACCTCTACTGTCTAAATGACATAACCTGGAAGCTGTTTTTCCTTTTACAAGAACAACAAAACAGCCAGCGGAGCTTTGCTACACATGCATTGTGTGTAATGTGTAGCTTGCTGCTCTGCTGCGCGACCAGAAAATCGATAGAACAAATCCATTTGCGGAAGGGCTGAGGGACAACCCAAGATTTATCTTTTAATATTCACATTTTGCTTTTTAACAAAATGTAACTCTGATGAGATTTCACATCCTGACTGACCCATAATGCCCGCTCACGCTAACCTCATTATCTGTCATCTTAGATCATAAACAAATGCAATTCCAATAGGATATCTGACTTAATGGTGTTAATTTATATTTATGTCCCCTGTTGTCTAAGCATTACTGCAAATGCAATTCGGAGGGGGGGAGGGGCCACTGCTAATAGCAATTACGATTCATAGCAACATCAACAATCACTTGCTCTGCTTAATACACAGCGGTCAAACAAATGCCTTGCGCTATATTAGCTGTCATACACACCCACACACTTACACAAACTTTTACTTCGGGCTCTCCCGAATTCTGGTTTTCATCGCTTGTGCGTCCCTATTGTTTCAGGGTCTCCCCCACACATTGCATTTTGCTCTCTCTAGTAGTCCCAGAGGGAGCAAAAGATATGTGGAAAAGGGGGGGGGGGACCCAAAGCAATAGGGACAAATGAGTGACAAAAACGACAGTGTGGAAGAGCACTTTGTGTGGGTCCCATGGCTTCTGTGGTTGTTGGCTGTACACTAGGCCAGACACTGAGAATGGCTTCCAGCCATAGGTCAGTCCTGGCAAGATATTTTTACACCACACAAGCAATGCCCAGCACTTCAGATGGTGCCCTTTTGGTACGTAAACACATCAGCAGAATGAACATCGCCAACTCAGGGCCAAACTAGAGGTACATCCTCCATGAGTCCACCATGGGGTTCACTGCCTCACTAGAGATGTGAGTGGGAACTCCTTTTCAAAGTGCTGAGGACCGTCCATGGAGCAAATAACACTTTTCCAGGGCTGTTTTAGCTTGGCAAAAATGGCAGGGAGGGGAGGCAGGAATCCATCCTATCCCCATGCCACAGTCCCAAGCAGAATCGGGGCCTCACCATGATTTTAAGAGGAGGGAACTCCCATCTCCAACATGGCAGCTACAACATGGCAGACTCACGGAGGGAATCACTTCGTTTGGTCCTCAGGTAATCGTAAAGGAGGGGCAAACAGACTCACAAGATCAGATCCCCTTCCTCAGGAAAGAGCCATGCAGCCCACCCCGACTAAGCCTTTAAACAACTGAGTGGCAAGCAGAGCGGCACCCAACAAACCTTCCCCCAACATGGAAACGCATGAGAAAAGCTTCATCTGTTGAAGTTCTACCCAATAAGCAGCTGGCTGAAGGGGAAAAAAAAGTCTGGCCAGGAAAAATAACAATCCGAGACTCCCAAATTCCAGCGCTGTGTTTCACAAGCTCGTCTCATTCGGACCCTGTGGAAATGTTAATTGCTCTTGAGGACCCCAATTTAAAATGCTGGTTTACAGTGCTTCCCTAACCAGAGTTACCCCCAATGGACTAGGAAGGGAGTTAACCTGCTTAGGGCAGCACTGACAAAGACCCAAAATTAACTTCCATATTGCCTCCACCTGTGATTTATTTGTTCATACGAGCATTATAATTAATAAAACTCTACTATACTGTACTCATTATGGCTTCCTCCTCACATGGAAGAAGAAGAGGAGGAGATTGGAAATATACCCCGCCTTTCACTACCCAAGGGAGTCTCAGAGCGGCTTACAAATTCCTTTCCCTTCCCCTCCCCACAACAGACACCCTGTGAGGCAGATGGGGCCGAGAGAGCTCTTTCAAGAACTGCCCTTTCAAGGAGAGCTCTTGTCAGAACTGTGGCTTGCCCAAGGTCATCCAGCAGGTACAAGTGGAGGAGTGGGGAATCAAACACGGTTCTCCCAGATTAGAGTCCGCACACTTAACCACTACACCAAACATACTACAGTAACCTTTTGGGTGGTATTTGTGAAATGTATTAAGAGACCCAGTGTGGTGCATTGGTCACAGCAAGGGAGCCGGAATCGAGCCTATGGCACATGTGGAATTTTGAGAGGGGGTGATGAGCACCACCCCCAAAACAACTTCCATGGGAGACAGAGCTAAATGGAACACCTCCCTTCTCATAGCTCCCAGGAAGGAGGAGGAAAGCCTGGAGGAGGAAGGGAACTAAACACAGACAAAGGAAAGCCCACATGCTTGGCAGTCTCCCTGATCCTCCAGTGGAAAACCCTTTCATTGGACTGACAGCAGCCAATATGAAGCCTTGCTTCACAACAGCTGCACCCATTTTCTGAAAAGCTGAGTGAGATCCAGGGTATTCCTGAGCATTATGTTGGGGAACCCTGGGTTAGAGTATCAACCCAGGACTGCAGAGAGCTGTATTCAAATTCCCATTCAGCCACAAGGTTCATTGGGTGACTCTGGGCCAGTCACTCTCTTGGCCTACTCCATCTCTCAGGGTTGGTGTGAGGGTAACAGAGGTAGTCTGCACACGACCTTGAGCTCCTCGGTAGAGACCTGGGATCAAATCTTTTATATATACACACGAGCATGCTCACGCATGCACACACACAAGCATGGGCCCTTGAGATTCATGTGGGGAGGGGTGGAATGGATTTATACTCCACCCTTCACTCACAGTCTCAGAGCGGTTTACAATCTCCTTCCCTTCCTCTCCCCACAACAGATGGCCTGTGAGGTAGGTGGGGCTGAGAGAGCTCTTTCGAGGACTGCTCTTGAGAGAACAGCTCTGAGAGAACTGTGGCTTGCCCAAGGTCACCCAGCAGCTGCATGTGGAGGAGTGGGGAATCAAACTCAGTTCTCCCAGATTAGAGTCCGCCACTCTTAACCCCTACATCAAACCCCCAGTGTATTTTTTAAAGGTGTCAGGTTTTTCTGCAACCTTGCGGGGTGTGTGTGTTAATATATATATTAAAGGTAAACTGTCTGGGACAAGCAAGATGTTGATTGCAACCTTCCCAGCATTTTAGACCACAAACTCTAAATTTGCCATTCTCAGCAAGCCCCCAAGCCAGTCCAAACACACATCCTTGTTCTGAAAAGAGCATGGCTCTAACCAGTCCCACACGATGTTCATCGCACGATTCCTAAAACACAGATGTGCACAGCAGTATTACACTGGAAATGTTATGTGATAACACAGCCAGAGAATGCAATTGAAAGGCATAAGAGCACTTGCCGTCTCTTTGCAGCCAAGCTGTTCGCCCAGACAGCAAAAAGAGGTAACTAGTTCTTCCTCTAGTTCAAGCACTGATTGATAGCTGTGTCCACAACTTCTGGGATTTCTCACTGAGAAGTACAGTCACATCAAAAATTGGTGTGCTATTCCTGTCCAGAACTCACATCTGGACAACTAATATCAACAGCGGGATCACTCAGAGTAACATCCTTAATATATCTTTGTGCATGAAAAATGTGAATTCCACTAATTAACTTCCCCTTCTTATTCTAATATGACTTTTCCGTATGTTTTAGGGTTGGACATAATCCATGGTTGTAAGCACAGGCTAAAGTGAAGCTACACACTAGATCAAGTCCAGTGCAATGCAGATAAAGGTACCTTAATACTGTAGCACTGACACACACACCCAATCCCCCCACAATAGTGAGGTACATTTGTGCAAAGGAACCTCGATTTCACCACCAAGGAAGCTCAAATATTATGCCCCAAAACTATATAAATTGAGTCAGTATTCGTAAACTGAGCTGGCATACATAAATTTGTTTCATGTATCTGGTTTATTCAAAACATTCTGAATCTGAAGGACAAAATAAATCTCTGACTTGCGTCCTGCTGCTTGAAGAAGCAGAGACTGGATTCATACCCCACCCTTCACTCAGAGTCTCAGAGTGGCTTCCAATCTTTTCCCCTTCCTCTCCCCACACCGGACACCCTGTTAGGTAGGTGGGGCAGAGAGAGCTCTTTTGAGCATGGCTCTTGAGAGGGCAGCTTTGAGAGAACTTGTGACTGACCCAAGGTCACACCAGCAGCTGCATGTGGAAGAGTGGGGAATTAAACCCAGTTCTCCTATTGTAGTTGCACCAAACTGGCATGTACAGCGTGTGTTGGTGGGGGCAGGAGCGAGGTGTATTTTCTTAAATCAAAAATGGAATGAAATCTTGGTAGTCTTTAAAATTCTGATTTTGAGGAGCCAATATATTAATGACCATATGTATATAATTTTATAATTTTATTAATCTATATTATTGTTGGATTAGTTCAATTATAAACTGGATGCACATTTTATAGCAGATATTTTTGTATCCTATTGCATCCTATTGTATTGTATCCTATTTTTTATCTGGTCTATGACTGTTCTAATAATAAAGACAAGGCAACCCTGGTCTCCCTTGGTGGTCTCCCATCCAGCATTCCCTCTAAGCTGAGTTAGTGTGAGCTAGCTCACAGTTTTTCAGCCTCCGGCTCACACATTTTTGTCTTTGCTCAGGAAGGAGGGCTCCAGAGCAAACTAATTTATGCAGCAGCCAAATCACTTGCTCACAACCTTAATGCCAGTAGCTCACAAAGCAGAACTTTTGCTCACAAGGCTCCACAGCTTAGAGGGAGCAGTCTGACCCTTGCTTAAATTTCGAAGCTCAAACAAACTTGGGCTAGTCTGGGCTGTTCAGGTTGCCAGAGACACACACAGAAGCAAAACTTCTCGCAGCTCTGCTTTCTACAGTTCTTGACACCAGAATAGCAGTGATCGTACCAACGGTATTCCGTGTGCATGCACAGAGGATCTTATTTGTGGGTGGTCCTATCCTGAGAGAGAGCCTGTTTAGTATATACGTAGCTCTTGCCTTGTTGCATTCTAGGCCGCCTCTCCTATGGAACTGCAAAATGAAAAGAGAACCAAGAACTTGTCCCCTGTGTACATCACCCAAACAGAGTGGTGCTCCACACAGTGTGCACGGCTTTTCTCATTTTATGCTCTGAACTGCCCAGGGGAGCTTCATGGCTGAGCATTAAATCTGAACTTTGATCTCTCCAGTCTGAGCTTGGTATTCACTACGCCATGCGGACTTCTTGTAAACGAGTGACTAAGAAACCCTCAGACTCCAAAGAATGTGACTAGATGCAACCCATGAATCAGCTGAAACCGCTAAGCAACCGCCATGCTTTCGGCTGAACAATGGCAGGATGTTGTCCAGGAGGCCCCCCCAGCCCCGTGCCAAAGCACGCAACCCCCGTGGCAAAGTTCCCAGCAGCCATCTTCCCCTACCCATCCCCCACTCTGCCAGACTTTTCTACGGAGGCAAGGGTGAAGATGGGATTATGTACAGTCTTCCTGAGCAGAAAGCTATTTTGTCTTTAGGAAGACTACCTCCAATTCAGCTGCTGCCTTGCGTCTCGGTACCATGGCAGAGTTGATTATGCATTCCACAAAGGGCCTTAAACACACCATTCCCCACTGAACACACTTTAAGATGGAAATAAGGGAGATCGGGGGGAGCACGCATGGATCAACGGTCACATGTTCACATCCACCTTAGTGCTTCGGTATAAATTATTTACTTACAAAAACACCTGAAATTGCAAAACTTAAGTACTAACTTCTGTAATGACTCGATTCTGTATTTATTTATTTACAAAAACAGCTGAAATTGCTTTGTGCTATGCAAAACTTAAGTTCTGTAATGACTCGATTCTGTAGTCCCATTGAGCAAATAAAATACTTTGTAAGCAGTGTGTCCCTCTAAGCTGAGTTAGTGTGAGCTAGCTCACAGTTTTTTAGCCTCCGGCTCACACATTTTTGTCTTGGCTCCGGAAGGATGGCTCCAGAGCAAACTCATTTATGCAGCAGCCAAATCACTCACTCACAGCTTTAATGCCAGTGGCTCACAAAGTGGAATTTTTGCTCACAAGACTCCACAGCTTAGAGGAAGCATTGCTTGTAAGGTCAGGGTAAAGTCGCCTCTGTGCTGGCTTCTATGCATGGGTCGACTGAGCAACTGCTGGTCAATCTAGTGGAGACTCTAGATTGGAGGTACTCAACGTGGTGTCCGCGGATACCTTTCCTGACACCTGTCACGTTTTCAGAAAGTAGATGGGCCATGTGTGGCTTTTGCTCAGCAGGACTTTCAATTGCCCACTGGAGATCTGATTGGGTGTGCAGATGCAAAAAACCAACACCACCTTGTTTCTACAGCATCTGCCACTACAACACAAGGATCTTCACCACATGTCTGTAGATAAGCTGTGTGCAAGCAATGCAAGATTTTTAAACAATATGGTCTTTTTAAAAATGCTTCCTGTTAAGCACAGTTTCTGCCCAAAATGACGAAGCACCACTGTTAGGATTAGGTGTAACCTCAGTCCCTGACATTCTGTGGTCGGTTCTGCCTCCAGCAGCAGCTGCTTTGTGGTTGGCTCCGCTTCCTGGCAGCCATTTTGTGGTTGCACATACCGCCTTGTGTCAGAATTCTAAAGGGGGCCGCTGGCCCACAAAGGCTGGGGGAACCCTGCTCTAGATCCAGTGCTGGTACCCTGACACCAGAGGTAGGAGCCATCCTCAGTCCTACCACAGGAATAAGAACATAAGAGAAGCCAATGTTGGATCAGGCCAATGGCCCATCCAGTCCAACATTCTGTCACACAGTGGCCAAAAACACCAGGTGCCATCAGGAGGTCCAGCAGTGGGGCCAGGACATTAGAAGCCCTCCTGCTGTTGCTCACCCCCCCCAGCACCAAGAATACAAAGCATCACTTGCCCCAGACCGAGAGTTCCTATCTATACCTTGTGGATAATGGCAATTCCCCAGAAGGGGGCGGGAGATCCCCCAGTATGGAACCCCTCCCCACACTTCAGTGCTATCAGAAAGTGGGGAGGAAATGGCTGCAGGGTGCTCCTCTCCGCTGAGGAATTAACCCCCCCCCCGCTACAGCATGCCCACCTCACCCGGAAGTGACATAGGTACGTTGTTGACATCAGGAGGCGACGCTCTGGTTCTTGGCAAAACTATATGGTAGAATTAGCATCAAACCATAGAGTTTTGCCCAAAAACCACCTCCCCTCACATCACCAACATGCAGGGCTATTTTTGGGCAGAAAGACACAGGAACGGAGTTCTGGCTGGCTCCCCAGTTGGCCACGCCCAGCAGGAACTCATTAGCATAAAAGGCCACACCCAACAGCAGAAACTCATTAGGATTGGCTACATCAGGGGTGTGTGGCCTAACATGCAAAGGAGTTCCTGCTACATAAGAAGCCCTGGGGTTTTGGCAACAAACAAGGTAAACAGAATAAGAAGCAAAAGGTGGGTGTGGCTGGATGACCACACTGCTGGTAACGTGGGGGTGTGGCCTAATATGCCAATGCTGGGCTTTTTCTACAAAAAGAGCCATGCCAACATGTGTACATCACTTCTGGGTGATGTAGGCATGTCACGCCCAACATCCCCCGTGTGCGTACTTCACCTGGAGGGGACATAGGAACATTACACTTCTTCCCTCCCCTCTCCCGGAGCCTCCTGGTAAGTCCCCCACTGGCTTGTCAGTCAGACCTAGCTACCCTAATGGCAAGAACCAGTCATTATGCTGGGCTGATACTTCCCCTACCCCGTCCCTGCTGAGGGGTTCTCTTATACCTCCGGTAGACGGTCTCCACTTGCATGATGCTGCCTTATATTGAATCAGACCCTCAGCCTATGAAGGTCAGTCTTGTCTATCCTAACTGGCAGCAGCTCTCCGGGCTCTCTCCGGCAGAGGTCTTTCACATCACCTGCCACCTAATCCTCTTAACTGGAGATGCCGGGGCTTGAACTTGGGACCTTCTGCATGTCAAGCCAAGGCTGCTTCACTGAGCCACAGCGCCTCCCACCACTGCAGTATAGTAACAGGAGACCCTGCTTTCCCACATACTGAATAATGCACTTGCAGTTCACTTTCAATGCACTTTGCAGCTGGATTTTACTGTTGAAATAGGAAAGTCCATTTCCAAATGATCACTAAAGTGCACTGGAAGTGGACCGAAAGTGCGTTATTCAGCATGTGTGAAAAGTGCCTGGAATCTGCCAATTCTTCTCTCTGATGGGCAATTAGGATAAGTCAGAAGCAAGGAAAGGATATAAAGCAGCACCTTCAGCCTGAATCCGGGGGGGTTGGGGGTGGAGTGTAGGGAACACTACTAGGAACAGAATGCCTGCTCAGCCCCTGTCTACTCCAACCGGCCACAGTTTCCCAAGATCTCAGGGCTGAACTAGGGATTACAGGGACAGCCATTTTGTTATTTCTGTATCTGACCCCTTCTGAAGTCTAATTTTGAAACAGGGTGCACGGGTGAGGAGAGTTGAACCCTGCTCATACTAGAAGAGGAGAAACGTACATGACATGCCAGACCGTGATGAGTCAGGATTCAATTTCCCTCACAAGCATGCCCATTTTCATACTGAAATAAGAAACCTCTCCCAATCCTACTCTTTGTGACGCATGAAGGATGGACCCTGAGAAGGGTCTTCAAGCAGGGTTTAATGCCACAGAGTCCACCCTCCAAAGCAGCCCTTTTCTCCAGGGGAAATTATCTTGGTCATCTAGAGATCAACTGTAATAACAGGAAATTTCCAAGTGCCACCTGGAAGCTGGCAAGCACAGGTGATGCCCAGGCCTGGAAGAGGTTGAAAAAGGCCCTCTGTCCTGCAAACTTTCCACATCTCTGAACACCGAAGAGGCAAGCCCCACCCCTTACCCCTCCTGGGCACTCACCACCACAAACACCTTAGGCTTGCCCCGATACTCAAACCTCTGGCATTAAAAAAAACCATGGAAACCCAGGATCACTAAGCCAGCAAAGGGCAGGTGCGGAGAGAAAGGTAACTCTGCCAAGGAATCAAAGATTAAAAGCTAGGGAGCGGGAGGATGGGAGCTTGACAGAAAAATTGGTAGTTTGTCGCTCAAAAAGTGGAGAAATGGCACGTCTATTGTAGTTGCTTAGCAACGGCAGAGAGCTTCTTTCTGCCCCCCTCGAAGGCGAAACACACATCCAGGAGATGTAATGGACAACTAGAATAGGAAGTGCCCACTGGCTGGCTGTATGAAACCCCTGAAACATCTGAGGCCAGGGACAAGGCCTCTACTTATCCGCTACAGAGAGACCAGCCCCCATCTTATCGGAGCTTTGGGAGTGTCGGATTTTTAAGCAGCTTTGGGGGGAAAAATAAAGTGCTAGATGGAAAAAAATATGTAATAACATGATCCCAAGAGTTCACGCTTCGAGAGTGGCGGCCGGGGGGGGGGCACACATACACCACTGTGATGTTTTGATAAAAGCAAACACAACTGAGCATTGGAAACCTTGTCTTGAAAAATATACACTGCCGAATGCCAGTGAATTCCAGGAGGCTTTATTAAGGCAAAAACTCCCATCTTGGGCCAGGGTTCTTCTGTCTGTAATTACACACAGAAAAACACAAGGACGTCAGGGCCTAGTCCTTTGAGGTTTGGAGACAACTTTGGACTTCAAAAGGGCTTAGCCCTTTCTTTTACAACAGGGCGACTAAAAAGCCTGGCTTCTATTAAGTACTGGTGTTAAAACCATGACAGAAACAACGGTGATTTATAATACACAATCATGGCTACCACAGATTCAGGCGGTCGGGCATGGAGAGGGGACTTTTTTCCCTTTCCTTTCTCCCCCGCCCTCCCCAAGAACTAAATTCTCCTCCTGCCTGCCTGTGTATTAATTAGTAGTGTCAAAGGGTTCTGGTTAGGGCGAGAGTAAAGCTGGAATTGTTAACGCCTCCCTCGCTCCCTGGAGAGCCCATTCGCTGTCATCTGGCCACACTTTCTGGATTAGACAGCTAATCTGGGACCTCGCAGGGGACTCCGCGTTTGTATCTGCAACGGCATATCGCCGAGCGGGAGAGAGGTTTCTGCCGAATTCCCTCTTCAGCCCACAACAGCGTCCCTTCCCCCATCGCTACAGATAAAATTCATACTTCAGACTTGAGAGAGGAGACTTCTTCCCCCCGCCCCTCCCAGAACCATTCTTAGATATCTGCATTTTTTTTTCCTTTATAGCACAGCTGGTCTGCCAAAAGGTCACATGATTTGGCAGCCATCCCAGTGTTTAAAAATTAATTTTTCCTTATTAATACTACGGAGGGTCCCACAGGATGGGATCTCAGGCTTATCTGAACCAGACAGCTTCCTAAAGCGTATGAAGGATGCTTTCTCCTCTAAGGCTATCGGGCGGTCCAAGGCCACTGCGTCCTGGAACTCGACAGCTCTGGAATCCTGTTAGGAAACCAAACCAAATTCTTCATACATTATGTTTTCTTTTTGTGTGTGTGCAGAAGCTGCTGTTGTTTTGGAGGCCGAGGAAGAAAGCCGGCTTTTGGGGGGGGAACTAGATATGGAAAAACAGGAGCCGTTTGCTTCCTAAACGCCACCTTTGTGGGGGGGGGACCTAGATATGGAAAACCAGGACCCATTGGCTTCCTAAACACAGCCTCCATGGCCTTACACAGGAGTCCAACAGCACCAGGGCTTTTTTTGTAGATAAAGCCCAGCAGGAACTCATTAACATAATAGGCCACACCCAATAGCAGAAACTCATTAGCATATTAAGCCACACCCCTGACAGCATAGCTTATTAGCATATTAGGCCACACACACCATGCCTTCCCTTAGCTTGCCCGAGCACCCCACAGCTGCGGGGAGCCCGGCCAAGCCAGCCCTTGGATAGGCCAGGGAAGACACGGGAAGGCATTTAAATGCCTCCCTGATCCTTCCAGAGGCCCCCCTGGCCTGCCCGCCTCAGAGTCGCTGGGGGGGGGTTTGCTCTCCAGACCTTCCCTCTGTAGCCATGCATGCAGAGGTTTTGGCTGTAGTGGGCGTGGCCAACTCTGAAGCCAGCCGGAATGCCGTTCCTGTGCGTTCCTGCCCAGAAATGGCCCCGAACAGCACATTGAGATATAATTATTTGGAAGCGTTCTATACTTTTATTTTTTAAGATTCTATGCCATCTCTCCCTCAGTAGGGGATTGAGAGCAGCTTTTGAAGCACCCAATAAAACAAACCATTAAAATCTATTAAAACGCCAACGTGAAAGAGAAGAGGAAATTAAAAACAATGCCAGGAACATCAGAACAGCCAGATTCCCATAGCCGAGGCAACAATAAGGAATGAATAAAGGGGGGGACTTGCATACTATGGTTGCCAACCTCCAGGTGGTGGCTGGGATCTCCTGGGATTACTGATCTCCGGGCCACAGAGATCAGTTGCCCCAGAGAAAAATGGCTGCTTTGGAGGGAAGACTCTATGGTATCATATCCTGCTGAGGTCCCTCCCCTTCCTAAACGCCAACATCCCCAGGCTCCCCCCTCAAATGCTCCAGGAATTTCCCAGCCTGGACCTGACAGCCCGAACACACACACACACAGACGCACACATGCACACATGCACACAAAAACATGGTTAACTGGAGAGATTTGGCCTGACACTAAAAACAAACAAAGAGAAAGGCAACAGAGAATGTACCAGGTGGATCTCCCTCGGGAGGTTTTCCATACAAGGTGTGCAGCCACCAAAAATTCTCTCCTCCCTCATCGCTCAGTGCTTCATCTCAGAAAACAGGAACACCAGAGATGGGCCCAGCAAAACTCAGGTAAGCAGGCAGATTCAAGTGGCTGGAGGCAGCCTTGCAGGTACCCTAGCTCACACCAGCTAGGGCTTTAAAGGTTAAAAACCCAGATACTGGCTGGTGCCTGGAAACAAATGGTGCAGTTAGTAAAGATATCTGAATAATATGCAGTGTTTTCATCATGCCCACTCCAGGTTGGGAAATACCTGGAAGTTTTGGGGGTGGAGCCTGGGAAGCAAGGCGGAATACCACAGAGTCCACCTTCCAAAACAGGCATTTTCTCCAGCGGGAACTGATCTCTGTCACCTGGAGATCAGTTGTAGTTCTGGGAGATCTCCAGACATCACCTGGAGTCTGCACACCAAAGAGAGAGATCACGGGATGGAAGTTGAGAAGAAGCAGACAACCGTGATGTACTATGCCAAAAAAAGTCTCCAAGGACTAGAAATTTATTTTTCCAATATTCAGTTTACGGGAAAGCCATTCAAACGCCATCAACACCAACAAACCATGCATATATAATATCTCGTTTCGTATAACTTTGTCAAAGAGGGTAGCATTGAAAGATCTATATAATATTAATCCATTTGGCAAACACTCCATTCATTTGACAGCTGTAATGACACATCCAGTGTAGAGATGTGTTTAGAGTGTTGGACTGGGATCTGTGAGAACCGGGTTCAGATCCTCTTTCTGCCATGGAACCTTTCTGGCTTGGGCCCCTCACACTCTCTCAGCCTAGCCTAACTCACAAGGTTCTCACGAGGGGACAACAGAGGAGAAAACGAGGATGTCAACTGCTTTGGATTACCATTGGGGAGAAAAGTGGGGTACATATAAATAAATAAATAAATAAATATCTAGTTCCTCTTTCCAACTGAAGTTTCCAAGGAATTTACAAAGGCAGCCCCCCCCCACACACACACACAATGACTGTCCCTGATAATAATAAATTCTACATTTTAATGCCGCCTTTCCACCAGTTCAGGGCCCCCAAGGCAGGGAACAGTCAAAATATTAAAACAAAAATATATATGAACAGTAAAAATAACTCGACAAAACATGAACACATAGTCACACATATAAACAAAGCACGGGTGCTGGCCCGTAGCTAATGTGGGGCCCACGGGGCCTGGCCCCCCTAGTCTTGTTTCTGGGGGCCCTCCTTCCCGGGCTGCCCCCAAAGTGCCCCAGGTTGCCTCCTGCATTGTACTTTGATTTAATTAGCTGGTGTGTCCCCCGAGGCCCCCTCCCCCCAAATTCCCTAACTACAGGGCTGCATGGGTGTTACTATGGCATGGATAACAGTGGCCAGGTCATTTCTTTTGACAAGAACAGAGCTACAGCCCCACAGAGCCTCCTGTTCAGGAGATTCCCCCCTCCAAAAAAAAGAAAAGAAATTACCATGGCTGCTACCACCAAGAAGACCCTGTCCCATACAATCATAAGACATCTTTGAGACGGAGCAGGAAATGCATATGGAGCAGAGGTCCATCAGTGGCTATTAGCCACAAGGTATAGATAGGAACTCTCAGTCTGGGGCAGGTGATGCACTCTATTCTGGGGGGGGCAGCAGTGGGAGGGCTTCTAGTGTCCTGGCCCCACTGCTGGACTTCCTGATGGCACCTGGTATTTTTGGCCACTGTGTGACAGAGTGTTGGACTAGATGGGCCATTGGCCTGATTCAACATTGGCTTCTCTTATGTTCTTAAATGAGCAAGGCCTCACCAGATAGCGTTGCCAGATCCAGATTGGGAAGTACCTAGAGAACTGGTGGAAGGTGAAGCCTGAGGAGGGCGGGGTTTGGGGAGGGGAGGGGCCTCAGCATGGTACAATGCCTTAGAGTCCACCTTCCAAAGTGTCCATTTTATCCAATGATCTCAGTTGCCTGGAGATCAGTTGTAACCCCAGGAGATTTCCAGACACCTCCTGGAGGCTGGCAACCCTACCACCAGACCAACTGGGATTCAGCCCACAAAAACGTATATTTTTATAAACCAGTTCAAGTCTTTGAGGTGCCACAGGAATTTTGTGGGAGAAGGTGATGGTTGTTCAGGGCAACCCATCGAATTTATGCCCCTCCACCCGTTGCCAAAGCAGAACAAATTATATACAGTAAGCAAAGACCTTAAACTGAACTTGCATTTATTTGGGCAGCTTGACTTAGGCCAGAAATCTGATCACATTGGCGCACAATTGTGATTTATTTTTCCTCAGCGTGCCCTCAGCTCTGGACAATCTGAGAGTCAAACAGGGGCTTTCAAGGGATCGCCTTGCCTTAAAATTATGAGGCAGATATCACAGGAATCTAAAACTCTGGCCAGAGCATATGGCATGTTCTTTGTGAGAGACGCATGTGCTCTTTCCCCCACATTACGTTTCCTTGCGCTCACTTTAAGAAACTGGTGCATGACCCAGTCAATGTGAAGCACTTTTGAGTTCACCGTCATGTACCCAACCACATGGCTAGTTCTTCTGGTGGAAAAGCATTCCAGTAATAGAAGGGGGCAGTGAGTCCCACCAAATCCCCCCTCCCACATTTTGCTCCCTGTACAAAATCTGCCCCTCCCACCAGTGCACAAACAAAATTGGGAGGGGGGGTGCAGCTGGAAGGGGAAACACAGTTAAGTCCCACTCCACAAAGTCCAAGGATTGTTAAATGCACAACACTGACTCAGGGGAAGTGACGGAAGCATGTTTTAAACTGAAATCAATGAGTCCTACAAGGATCTTGCTTTGGCTGGATCACATTGCAAAGTTGTCCTGATGTATGTATGACGATGACTTATACTACTCAGACCCTTAGTCCATCAGGGTCAGTATTCTGGACTCAGACTGGCAGCAGCTCTCCAGGGTCTCAGACAGAGGCCTTTCGCATCACCTGCCACCCATTCCTTTTAAGTGGAGATGCCAGGGATTGAACCTGAGACCTTCTGCATGTCAGGATGCCAGGTTCACCCCAGCCACTGGTGGGGGTTGAGAAGTAGGGTTGCCAGATCCAGGTTGGGAAACTCCTGGAGATTTGGGGGTGGAGCCTGGGGAGGACAGGGACCTAATTGGGGTACGATGTCATAGAGTCCACCCTCCAAAGCAGCCATTTTCTCCAGCAGAGCTGATC
This sequence comes from Gekko gecko, assembly GCA_029375565.1. Taxonomy (NCBI): domain Eukaryota; kingdom Metazoa; phylum Chordata; class Lepidosauria; order Squamata; family Gekkonidae; genus Gekko; species Gekko gecko. The sequence goes on from JAPDNY010000003.1 coordinate 24,155,569, forward strand.
TCTGTAGTCTGGAGACGATCTCCAATTCCAGAGGATGCATGGGTCCCACCTGGAGGACGGCATCCCTCTCTTGCATGCCAAGAAGATACTCCACCACTGTGCCATGGCCTCCTCCCTGAAACAGCTACCTGGAGTCCATCAACATTTGATCTTCAGGTATTCAGAACTGGCCAGAGCTGGTCAGAGTCCATCTTAAGGCAACACTCCAAGGCCACTGGGGAACAGCATCTGCTTGTTACTGCAGATCTCCCAACTCCGGGCCAGAGAAGTTAGCAAAGCAAATGCCACTGACCCACTGAGGGATTAGGTTTCTTAATTAAAGGCAAGCTCGGATGTTTTAATGATGCTTGTGACAGCTGTCCACTTCTTCGGTTCCAGGAAGAGCTGAAATCGCTTGAACACACACACATACACACACAAAAAAACCCGCCCAGGATTTCAGAATCCTCAAACAAAACCAGTGAGTGTGCACAAAATATTTCGCCGCGGGCCCACCTCTTTCCGCCGCAATACGTTCTGCGAGATTTATCGAAGTCATTTCTAAAAATACTAGCTCTTAGCAAAACATTTCGGAGCCTTCATGAACACACAATTGCTCAGCGTTGCATAAACGATATCTGCATTGCTGTGCGCCATGAGCGCATGAAACTCTCTTTTCCCTTCCTAGCTTGCTTTCCCCATCTCCCTTGGCTACCAAGAAAAGACTCAAGACGTCCAGGGATCTGACCCACTCTTGCCCCCCCCCCAACAGCCTTCAACTGTTATCTTAACGTTGGCTTGCCTGCCTACGACTTGGCAGCTACACTGTTTACCTCCTTCCGTTCTTAAATATATATATATAAATAAATATATAGATACACACACATCTAAGAATGCCTCCCCACCCCCTCCTTTTTGCCGATTACCATATTATTGTCTATTTAAAACTCTTTCCTCCTCTCATCTTACATTCCTTTAGGGAGATGAGAAAGACTTTCATAATGGGGGGAAGCTTTCAAACACGCCAGATTTTGACATAAATCTATCTACCGCTGGCATGTTGTGTTTCCCCCCTCCCCCTCTCCTTACCCTTCTTTGCTAATTACCAAAGCCATCTGTGGTGAAGTCAGGGTTTCCTCCTTGTCACAATTTATCTTTATCATTTGCCGGATTATGCTGCAAAGTCGTATGACTGTATCTCCAATATCACGCTTCTTCCTTCGCTGACAGATCCTGAGGCCGTAAACAGGATCGAGATTTAATTACCAGATCCGACACTGGGCCTGTTTCTTTCTTTTTCAAATTAGCCAGAGCCGGGCAGAGGCTGTGATGGAGATGGTACGCGAGTGGGAGAGGAAGACAGACTGTTGTGGATGAGGAAAAGCTATTTCCACGTACGCTTTTAGCATTCCACAGCTACTAGACTGCTTAGTTAGTCACAACAGAACTACATCTGAACTGCACCCACTGAGACGTACCATATTAGAACCAGGAGCGTAATGAAGTGGTTCTACCTCATAGGAGCATTCAAAGCTGACTGACACGTGCTTTCACACACACTAAATAAAGCTACTTCCAATGTACATTGCAACTGGATTTTACTGTGTGAAATGGCAAAACCCCAAAATGGTCGCTGAAGTGGATTGAAACTGCATTATTTAGTATGTGTGAAAGCGTCTGACAGGACCATTCCTCCAGTTACCTCAGTATGATTTATTCAAGCTGGTGGCAGCATTCCAGGCTAAACAGAAGCCTCGCCCAACACCATCGAAGGTCTCCTTCCTGGAGACGCCAGCGTGTAAATCTGGAAGGCTCGGCTCTACCACCAAACCACAGCACATCTCATTATGGAGAGGCCACCCCGATGGGAAAATTGTAGGTTGCCATCTTGGACTACTTCAGTGTTGTTATACCTTTTTTTAATTAAAGGCAGCCAAAATATCATAAAATGGCGGTCTCAAGATTTCAAGCTCCTCAAAAGTTCTTCACCAAGCTAGATATTTAAGGAGGAGGTAGAATCAACAGCCTCTAGTTGGGGCCTGGAGATCTCTCACCATTACAAATGAGTTCCAGACAATATAGATCAGCAGCCCCGGAGAAAATGGCTGCCTTAGAAGGTGGATTTTTACTGGGTGAAAGGGGAAAATCCACTTGCTCGTGGCTGCTGAAGTGGACTGAAACTGCATTATTTAGCATGTGTGAAAGCGCCCAACTGTGGCGTTGTACCCTACTGAGAAGAAGAGATTGGATTTATAGCCCGCCCTTCACTACCCAAAGGAGTCTCAGAGCAGTTTACAATCTCCTTTTCCTTTCCCCTCCCCACAACAAATACCCTGTGAGGTAGGTGAGGCTGAGAGAGCTCTGACTGAGAACTGCTCTTGAGAGAACAGCTCTGAGAGATCGTATAACTGATCCAAGGTCACACCAGCAGTTGTGTGTGGAGAAGTGGGGGGGATCAAACCCAGTTCTCCCAGATGAGAGAACTGGCTCTTTCTGAGGTCATTCCCCTCCCCAAACCCCACCCTCCCCAGGCTCCACCCCCCAAATCTCCAAGTATTTCCCAGTCCAGAGCGGGCAACCTGGGGGAGGAAGGTTCATATCTGGCATTTCTTTTTCCAAAGGTGGTGACTTTTATTGTAGTTTCTTCATTCCAACAGCCCCTTAAGACAGCTCACGATGGCAGCCTTGCGTCCCTCACTCTGCAATCTAATTGCAACTGCAACACCTTCTGCTGTCTATTTCATGCAAGCTACAAACTGCAGACTTTGGCCTTTTCCAACAGGCCTTGAAACTTTTCTTCCCCCTCTGCCTTTAACATGCTTAACAACCAACCTGAGTTTAAAAACAGTTCCGGGGGACCTGCACCCACTGTTTTGTGTTCTTTCGACTGGGTTCTAACGAAAAGGCATCATCCCCCCAAACCTAGCACGAGTAAACGGAACTTATCAGACTGAAACCAATTTAACCCTTTTCCGCCTCTATCCACTTCCCAAGTATCAGTCACCTATTACCCTGTCCCTCAGTCTTTAAAATGAATGAGTTACCCAGAAATATTTTTTTTTCCTGTATAAACTTGGCAGGCTGCAAAATGGAAGGCTGCAGGCACAATTTTGATTAACTCGACGCATGTCCTTGCCGTATTTTGGAAACAGATGACCTTCACGCTGTTCCAATTATTCCCATTAAACTGAACTTGCAAATTTTTCGAAAAGATCGTAAGTTCCCTTATAGCAGCTGCCAAATGGATAAGCACTAAAACTGATGTCTCATTAAACCAAGTCTCAGTAATGCAACACGCACAGACACACACGCACAAAAATATATAATGCTTTACATACTGCTGGCCTTACACAGAACATCAGCAAAAAGAGGACGGACACATCAATACCCTGAATTCTGAGAGGACACTGCTAAGAGGAAGGGGGGGAGGGCAGATGTAAGGAAAAGTAGAACTGCCTGCCTATCCTGATATGGCCCCTCTTGATCTCACCGCCCCACTATGTCCTCAACTGGTTATGCCCTCCACTCTGTGAAAGGCAGGGGGGCAAGTGGGGGAGCCAAAGGCGGCAAACCGCTTCAGGGCCCCACAAGGCTGATGTCCCCTTAAATACCCGTTCCTGTTGGTTGGTGGTGGGGACATGAGGGGTGCTCGCAACATCAGCGTGTCACTTCCAGGGAAACCCCTGGAATTGACATAAGGTAGCTCTAGGAATCACCAGAAAGTCTATGGTAAAACCACAACATTTCCAGAGATTCCTAGAGCTACCTTACAGCACCTCTGGGTTTTTCCCAGAAGTGATGCTGGCACTATTTTTAAAACTTTTCTCTTGACGTGGCTCTGAGCAGCCATGTGGAAACAGGGCTGCCAGAGGGAAACTTCCCACCCCAGCAGGATGGTTAGCGGCCATACTCCCACACCTGCCCTGTATCCCCCAGGCTCACTCAATAGAACAAGAGAAAAAGAGAGGGGAGGGTGTTGCCGTGATGCACAATATTCCCCTTCCCCATGCCCTACCACCAAAAGCTCCCAGGACCGGGGGGCACTGGCCTGGGAACCCTATATTTCAGCCATTCAACCTTTGAACTTCAGAACATAAGAACATAAGAGAAGCCAATGCTGGATCAGGACAAAGGCCCATCCAGTCCAACACTTTGTCACACAGTGGCCAAAAATACCAGTTGCCATCAGGAGGTCCACCAGTGGGGTCAGGACACTAGAAGCCCTCCCACTGTTGCTCCCCCCCAAGCACAAGAATACAGAGCTTCACTTGCCCAAGACCAAGAGTTCCTACCTGTATCTAGTGGCTAATAGCCACCAACAGACCTCTGCTCCATATGTTTATCTAATTCCCTCTTGAAGCCATCCATGCTTGCAGCCACCACCACCTCCTGTGGCAGTGAATTCCATTTGTTAATCACGCTTAGGGTGAAGAAGTACTTCCTTTTATCCATTCTAACCCAGCTGCTCAGCAATTTCCTTGAGTGCCCACGAATTCTTGTATTGTGAGAAAGGGAGAAAAGTACTTCTTTCTCTACCTGCTCTATCCCACACATAATCTTGTAAACCTCGATCATGTCACCCCTCAGTCGTCATTTCTTCAAGCTAAAGACCCACAAGCGCTTTAACCTTTAATTTCAAAACCATGACTTACAGGGTCAAGTAGGAAGTCTATTTTCCTGTTAACTGAACTGGCATCCATGGTTATTAACGAATTTATCATCATGAAATGCTACATGCTAACACACATAGTACATTTATGTCGACAATGCATGTACTTAAGTAGGGTAGATAATCTACAGAGAACATGGAAGGGGGAAGGTACAAGAGGAGGCCCCCAAGGCTGTGTCTTGCCCTGGGTTTCCGCTCAGCAGCCCTGATGAATAGGCTGGCTAGGCCTGAGGCCTATTCACAAAGTCAAAGGTCTCCTGATCCAAGCCTAATTCTCCGGAGAGTGGCCGGACTGAGGCGATTTTGAGATCCTTTGCCGTCCAGGCCTCTCAGGATTTGAAGGAACGACTAAGTCAAGGCTTGTCTCGAAATCAAATCAGTCCTTACAGCTGCCTACGGAATTGGTCACCTCACCGGGTAGAGGCCTCATTTATGAAACTTCCCAACAACCAGCTCCACAGTCGTGAGTCTGACCAAAGAAAACATAAAGTGGGCAAAAATGGGCACTCCCAAAGGCAGTCCAATGACACCAACATTTGCGCATTGCTTATGGTTTTATATCTGAACTTAAGCTGCTAACAACCCGCCTGTGCTCTTCTTTTAAAAAGTTAATACAGAACACATTTTTAAATTAAAACCATGGCTAAATTTAAGTGCAACAGATCAGAGAGAGAGAAAGAGAGAGAGAGAGACGGAATGCTACTAAAAAAGATCTAGTCACAAAGGTGCTTTCCAGGCCTCTTTTTGGCAGCCCTTCCATCAAGTAAATGCTCCCCCCAAAAAAGGCATGAATTCTTGGCAAAGAAGGTCCACATCAGGCCAATGCAAGGAACAGCCAACAGGGCCGGCTAGGGCAGGGGTGTCAAAAATAAGGCCCGGGGGCCGGATCCTGCCCATCCAGGGCTCTTATGCAGCCCGCGAGCAGCTGATGCAAGGGAGGAAGTGTTGGGTGGAGCCACTCCACTGTGGCTTCGGCATGACAGAGCAACCTCTCATCTGCAGCAGTCAAGCATCACGGGAGAGTCTGTTCAAGCGCTGCACTGCTGCCTCTCCAGTCTATGTGAGTTTCCCTCTGCACCCCCCTCCCAGCCCAGGGGGCCTTGCAGTGAGGGATACACCAACTCAGAGCTTACCAGCTGCTGTCCTTTATACAGTTTTTGTCTCCAGTACCCGGCATTACATTTAATGGCACACATGGCCTGGCCCAGCCTGGCAAAGTGGCATTTATGTCAGATCTGGCCCATGTAACAAATGAGTTTGACACCTCTGGGCTAGGGTAACCAACCCCAGGTTCTCCTGGGATTACAATCGACCTGAAGACTATAGAGATCAGTTTCCCTTAGGGCTGCCAAGTCCCTTTATTGCATTGGGGGGGGATTTGGGGGGCGTTCCAAGGGTGGGTGGGGACATCGTGCAATGCTCTGACGTCACCCGGAAGTGACGTCAGCACATTGGCGAAGTTGGGGGCGATGCTCTGCTAGTTGGGCAAAGCTCTATAGTAACAATGGCTTCAAACCATAGAGTTTTGCCCAAAGAGCAGAGCGTCACTATCCCACCAACATCGTTGACGCACTGACATCACTTCCAGATGACGTCAGCATATCGTGCATGGCGTCAAGAGAGGGGGAGACTTCCTCCCGCTGACCAGCTGGCTGGCAGCAGGTAGGAGTCTGCAAAAGCAAGGGGTCCTCTGCCCCCCTCTGAGGAAGGGTATCCCTAGTTTCCCTGAAGGAAACAGCAGCTTGGGAGGTACACCATAGGGTAGGAGAATGGAAATCTTAGTGTGGCATTACATCCCCACCGAGCTCCCTCCATTCCCCAAACTCCACTCTCCCCCTGTACCTCCTCCAACTCTCCAGGAATGTCCTGTGCTGAATTTGGCAAACCTTGGGCCTGCCGAGCAGACTTAAGCTGGTCTCTGGGTCGCAATCCTACACCCACTTGTTTGTGAGTAGGCTACACTGAACTTGTTTGTTATGTATTGGGATTGAATCATTCCTGATTGAATCACCCCAGAGACTGGCTGAGCTTGGAGCACAAGACCAATAGCCTACCAGGACTCTGGAATAAACCAATCAAGTAGTAAAGTTATATAAATAACCTATCACTGGGAGTAGGGTGTGTTTGGGTGTGGCAACTGCATGCTATTTAAACAGAGCTGAGGTTCCGGAGTCTTGCTGAAATCACAAATAAAGTCGAGGTGATTATTAGACTCGAGCCCGCTCATCCATGGAACCCCCACTATTTAACATTGTTGGGACTTATTTCTGAGTAAACATGCTTAGGACTCAGTTTAAGCCTCCATGGTTTGCAGGCCTGGACATGGGCTTGCCAGCCTCCAGGTGGGGCCTGGGGAGCTCCCAGAATTACAACTGCTCTCCAGACTACAGAGTAGGGATGCCAGCCTCCAGGTGGGACCTGGGGATCCCCCGGAATTACAGCTCATCTCCAGACTACAGAAATAAGTTCCCCTGGAGAAAATTGGATACTTTGGAGGGTGGATTCTATGGCACTGTACCCCACTGAGGTCCCTGTCCTCTCCAGGCTCCAACCTCAAATCTCCAGGAATTTCCCAATCTGGATCTGGCAACCCTGCCCCTTCCCATTCCCCCATGGTGGCCGGGGGGGGGACCTGACAACCCTACTACAAAGATCAATTCCCCTGAAGAAAATGGCAGCGGGTGGGCTCTGGTGTTCCCTCTAAGCTGAGTCAGTGTGAGCTAGCTCACTGTTTTTTAGCCTCCAGCTCACACATTTCTGTCTCAGCTCTGGAAGGACAGCTCCAGAGCAAAGTTAACTTATGCGGTAGCCAAATCGTTCACCCACAACTTTAATGCCAGCAGCCCACAAAGTAGAATCTTTGCTCACAAGACTCCACGGCTTAGAGGGAACATTGCATCGATGCCATCCTATCGCCACTGAGCGTCTTTCCCTTCTGCACACTCTGCTCTCCCCTACTTGCACCCCAAAATCTCCAGGAAATTCCCATCCCAGCAGTGGCAATACGACCTGAACCCATGTCCTTGATTTCAATAGAACTTCCTTCCAAGTCAGTACGCTCACAGCCACAGCCTTGGCCTCCGGCCACAGTCACTATCAGGAAAGCTCCCGCAAGAATTTCCCCCCTCCTAATTTTACACGCACCGCGCCAGCAGTGAGGGACACAAGGAAACTTTCCTCTGGGCTCGCTGTTTATTTTAAATGGAACCGTTCTCCCATTGCCACAGCGAGGCAGTGGCACTTGGCAAAGAAAGCTATGTGAAGTACACTGGCTGGGAATGTTTACATTTGCTCTTGTAAAATATACTGAGTTTAGTATGCAGTAATGTGTTGTGCTTATAAATGTGGCTTAGCCGTGGAGTGTGAGGAAGAGAGCAGGCTCCGGGGAAACTCCGTAACGGAGCTGAAAGTTCCCCTCTGTATATATTTTGCTTTCTCGGAATTATGAAGCAACTCCTTTGGTCTTCAGGAGGATTTGTTACTAACAGCTTGGCAACCTCTGGCTCTTCTTAGAAGTCAAAAGCTTCTAATCCCCACCTCCTCATTGTTTGATGCTCGGGATTTCTCAGGGGGCAAAAACTCCAATACTGGGGAAAGTTCCAGTCATCTTGGGAGACGCACAGTGAAATCCTAACAATACTTCCCTGGGAGTAAGCCCAATTAAACAGACCTGAGTAGGATACAGAGTAGACCTACTTAAGACTGTGCTCTCGGAATATGATTCAGCTGTACCAGAAAACAAATTATGTAATTTTGCTGAAATGTCATTAAACTATCAGCAACCCCCCCCCTCAAAAAAAACCCTGGTTTCCATGGGTAGCCATGATGGTCTGCATTAGAACAGCGAGATTCAAGTCCAGAAGAGGTTGGATTTATATCTTGCCTTTCACTACCCGAAGGAGTCTCAGAGCGGCTTACAATCTCCTTTCCCTTCCCCTCCCCACAACAGACTCCCTGTGAGGGAGGTGGGGCTGAGAGAGCTCGTGAGAGAACAGTTCTGAAAGAACTTGTAACAGACCCAAAGTCACACCAGCAGCTGCATGTGGAAGAGTGAGGAATCAAACCCGGTTCTCCCAAATTAGAGTCTGCACTCCTAACCACTACACCAAACTAGCTCTCTGCTCTGTACATTTATCTAACGTTTAGCATCTTAGAGACCAACAAGGTTTTCCAGGAGGGGCTGTGGCTCAGTGGAAGGGCCTCTGCTGCATATGCAGAAGGACCCAGGTTCATTCCCTGGTATCACCAGTTAAAATGGATCAGGTAGCGGGTGATGTGAAAGACTTCTGCCGGATACCCTGGAGAGCGCCTGCCAGTCTGAGTAGGCGATGCTGACAGTGAAGAATCAACGGTTTGGTTCAGTATAAGGCAGCTTCCTGTGTGGGGGTTAAGCCCAAGCTACCTTCATCAGATACCAAGGAGATGCCCTCTGTACCTGACTGAAGGGAGCTTTGATGCTTGGAAGTTTGTACCACCAAAATCTTGTTGGTCTCTTAAGACTTGAATCTAGCCCCCAAAACATGTTGTGGTGGCAACTGAAAGCATGGACAGCTTCAAGAAGGGGTTAGATAAACATACAGAGCAGAGATCCAGCAGTGGCTATTAGCCACAAGGTATAGATAGGATCTCTCAGTCTGAGGCAGTGAGGCTCTGTATTTTTGGTGCTGGGGAGGGCAACAGTGGGAGGGCTCATGGAGTTCTGGCCCTGCTGGTGGACCTCCTGATGGCACCTGGGTTTGGGACACTGTGTGACACAGAGTGTTGGACCAGATGGGCCACTGGCCTTATCCAACATGATTTCTCTTATGTTCTTATGTCTAGGGCAGTGATGCTCTGTATTCTTGGTGCTTAGGGGGGGCCACAGTAGGACTTCTGGAGTTCTGGCCCTGCTGGTGGACCTCCTGATGGCACCTGGGTTTGGGACAGTGACAGACGATGGACCGGATGGGCCATTGGCCTGATCCAGCATGGCTTCTCTTACGTTCTTATGTCTAGGGCAGTGATGCTCTGTATTCTTGGTGCTTAGGCTTCTCTTACGTTCTTAAAAACCTGGTCGGCACTCTACAGTTTTCAGAAGACCCAGCTGAGGTGTGTATTTGTTGAGAAACACATACATCCTAAAAGTAGGGCTGCCAGCTCTGGTTTAGGGAATTCCTGGAGATTGGGTGTGTGTGTGGAATCTGGGGAGGGCAGGGTTTAGCAAGGGGAGGGATTTCAGTAGGGTACAATGGCACAGAGTCCGTCCCCCCCAAAGCAGCCATTCTCTCCAGGGGAACCAATTCTCTGCCCTCTGCAGATTAGCTGTAATCCCAGATCTCCAGTCACAACCTGGAGGTTGGCAACCGTACCTAAAATCATGTGCCATATCTCAGGAAAGGTCCCTTCCCTCATAATGAAAAGATCTGAGGTTATGAATTTTTACACACAGAAGTACACACGTTTTATGGAAGGTTGTTTGGATGTGAGGCGCATCATTGTCACATTAAAAAAGAAGCTATTTATGAACGCCAAAAACGGTGCTGAACCGTGGGTCAGCGAAAAATGCTGCGCGCAGAAGTTTCATATATTGTTCCAAAATAATCAGTCAGTCTCTAGTTATTAATAATCATTTGTGTGGCGCATTAACTGAGGGGAAAGACATCGTTGTCATGATCTCATCCGATCTCTCCAGGTCTTGGTAAGGCAGGCAATTATCGTTCCACTATGACAGATGGGGGAGAGAATCGCTGGACGATGGAGTCCGTGAGTCAGACCTCTCTCATCTCAAATATATATATATCTAAATAAAGTATAAATAAATAAAGTCCAGTATTCTAACCACCGGTTGCTACTTGAATGGAACAAACAGGGGTGGGGAGGGGGAAGGGATTATCATATTCAGGGGTGATCACAACTTCCTTCTTGATGTATTGCCAATGGCAGCGTAACAACTTCCTCCCCAGAAAACAAGCTGTGGGTACATCCGAAATGGAGAGGAGCTGTGGCTCAGTGGATGAGTGGCTGTTTTGCATGCAGAAGGTCTCAGTCTGGGGCAGGTGATGCACTCTATTCTTGGTGCTGGAGGGGGCAGCAGTGGGAGGGCTTCTAGTGTCCTGGCCCCACTGCTGGACCTCCTGATGGCACCTGGTATTTTTGGCCACTGTGTGACACGGAGTGTTGAACTGGATGGGCCACTGGCCTGATTCAACACTGGCTTCTCTTATGTTCTTATGTTCAATCCCTGGCATCTCCAGTTCAAAAGGTTCTGGAGAGCCGTTGCCCAGTCTGCATAGACAATTACTGACCCTAATGGACCGATAGACTGATTCAATATAAGGCAGTTCCGTTTGTGTGTGTGTGTTCACATGTGGGAGCACAGTGGTCTTTGTGTCCCAGTGGCACAGCGGATGGGCCCAGAAACTGCGATATAAGGCAGGGGTCTGGTAGGTACTGAGATTCAAAAACTGCAGAGTTAGATTAAAGCAGACAGACAGATGTGTATTTGTCTAGAAAAAGAACTTTACTAAAGATTAGGGAAAGGGTTACTTGGAGAACAAAAGTAAAATAAGTCATCCTTACTAGCTCTAAGCTAAACGTTGCTTCTCTAAGGACTTGTGACTCGGAGAAAAAAAACGTCAAGGAGGGGACAACAAAGAGCAACCAACCGAAACCTTTGGCTCACCCCCATACTATTGATTATCCAATTGGAGAATCCCAAGACGAGCTAATTATGCATTCTGCCGCCTTGCTCTGGCGGGAGAAACATGCAGACGATTCTATTGGCTAACTAGGAAGTCAGCATGTATAACAAACCAGAAGTGCTTCCATGACAAACAGGAAGAGAACTTGCAAATATCCCAACAGGGTCCCCTCCCCAACCTTTTTTCAGCCTGCAGGGATCTTGGCAGTCCTGACATAGCTTGGTCGGCAAAGCCACAAAACGCCTCCCACAGGAAGCAGGGCCAACCACAGAAAAGGTGCCACAGATTCCCTTCAGCAACACAGTGAAGGCCCTTGACCTGCTCCCACCGAAGCAATGCTTTTCGAAATCTGCTCAGCCAATCAAATCTCCAATGGGCAATAAGAAAGATGGCTGCATCTGTGGAGATGCAAACCTTGTATCAGGCAAAAGGATAGTTGTCAAATGCTGGTGGACGTACTTGAAAATTGGACAAAAGTTGGGAGGGACTCTAGACTGGAGTCTCTGCAACGCTTTGCCACGTTTTTAAGGAATGGATGCATCCAGAGGTAGAGGGGCACGTACAGCTGAGACGCGCAAACATGCGAGGAAGAGGCTGATTTGATAAACTTGATTAGCGGAAGCTTCCACAGTTACCAGCCCTTGCGGGTGCATGGAAGGTCATTGAAGTATGCACAGACAGCACAGGGGTGTCTTTTGAGGCAGCAATGGAATCACTAAGACACTCCAGCTTTCCATCTCCGTTTTATTTTAAAAGCACGTCTTGAATCATCAAAGAAAGAAGCAACTTTGAACTGAGTGCCCTAAAGTCATGGCTGTCCAAGTGGCAGGTGGGACCTCAGCCTAAAAGAAGCCGTGAGCAGTTCTGACAAGATGTAACCCATGGATTAGCAGCGTTCGTGTGTCTAACTGGGAAGAGGAAGGGGAAGGAGAGGAGGAGGAGGAAGAGGAGGAGTTGGATTTATACCCCACCCTTCACTACCTGAAGGAGTCTCAGAGCAGCTTACAATCTCTTTTCCCTTCCCCTTCCCCACAACAGACACCCTGTGAAGTAGGTGGGGCTGAGAGAACAGCTCTGAGAGAACTTGTGCCTGACCCAAGGTCACACCAGCAGCTGCCATGTGGCAGAGTGGGGAATCAAAACCGGTTCTCCCAGATTAGAGTCCACGCTCCTCACCACCACACCAAACTGGCTAGGAACTGGAAGACCCAGTTTCAAATCTGCTGGGTGAAGTTGGCCCAGTGACTCTCACACAGCCTCATCTACCTCACAGGGCTGTTCTGAGGAGGAGAGAAGTTGCCCATAACTCCTTGGAGGAAGTTTGAAGGAAACGTGAGATAAAAACCTAGTCCTGGGCAAAGGTCCTCTTTCCACCCTCAGTCCATGGCTCCAGAATGGTACAGGGCAGGGCTGTTTTGCTCCCCTCAAGAACAAGGCATCCTGTCATGCTTGGGGAGGCGGAGGACAGTCACCAATCCCCCCCACAGCCAGCTAGCAAGCACAGATTGACCAGGCCTTTCTACTAAGTGCAGTTACACTTGGGAGAGATCGCTCCTTTCCCTTCCCCTTCCCACAACAGACACCCTGTGAAGTAGGTGGGGCTGAAAGAGCTCTCTCGAGAACTGCCCTTGAGAGAACAATTCTGAGAGAACTTTTGACTGACCCAAGATCACGCCGGCAACTGTGTGTGGGGAATCAAACCCAGTTCTCCCAGATTAGAGTCCACGCTCCTAACCGCTACACCAAACTGGCTCACCAAACAGAGAGAAACCCAGCTCAATTTTAGACCATTAGACTCCATCCCCTTGGTGCCACTCAACCAATTACAGCTCTTAGAGCTGAGCTGTTTGTTCTCTGCAACCAATCAGATCATCAGCTGTCTAGAACTCTGAGGTAATCTAGGAGAAGTGGGTCAGTTAGGCTTGCCAAGAACTTACCGCGTGGGAGCGGGGGATGGATACGTCCTCACAGAACCATCCCCAGGAGAAGGACAGGCGCGGAGCACCATGCTGTCGCCAGGAAGTGATGCTAGGCGACACTCTGGCAATGCAGCTGGAAACTCGATGGTACCATCGAGTTTTCAGCCCCATTGCCAGAGCGTCACCTGGCGTCACTTCCTGGCGATGGCATGGTGCGTTACAAGGAGGACTGGTCCGGCCAGGGTGCATGCATCCCCCGCTCCCCCGCAGTAGTACTTGGGAACCCTAGGGTCAGTGGATTCCAGTTTAAGAAACACAGACATTAGGTATTCTTATACCTCCCCCCACACACACCACCACCTTTGTACTAAATTATGGCACCTTAAGGAAATCGCCAAAAACCCAAAAACATGGAGATATATTCCCTAAAACAATTACATTTCGTTTTCAAACCATCCAAACCTAAAACATATCAAAACACTTGGCAGCAGCAAAAACAGCTGTTCAACAACCAGCCAATCACAAAACAGAGGCCTATCCACGCACGCTAAAGAAATCAAACTTAGTTCCCCCCTCCAAGTGTCTCCCAAAACAGAAGAAAGGATCTTCAAGAAACACTGGAAGTCCGTATGAGAGGGAACCATACAGGTTTTTTGAGTTCCAGAGAGCGTTCCAAAGTCCGGGCACAAAATGGAGGAGGGCACAAGTAGATGAGTTATTTCCAGTCTCCATTGGGGAGAAAAGGCAGGGTTTGGAGGAAGTAAACAAATAAACTTCATGCTCCCCTCATTCTGCCTTGGCCTCTATGAGCATGCAGCATAGAGTACCGCCAGCACATCTGGTTCACAGATAACACCTAGTGGTACCAGGAATCATTTTGAAAATTATAAGGATATTTGTCCATAGTGGATACTTGATATAGGGAAAGTATTCTCCCTGGTTGCATCTCCCGGCAGCCTTGTTCCTTTGAAACTGAGAACGGAGGTCACTTTTGCCACCCCCAAGAAATCGATAAGGGGGTCTAATTCACCTGAGTCACGAGGTGGTTTCATATGGTGCTCTGCAGGCAACCTCTCTTTCCGAACACGGCAGTCTGCAGTCTGGATTCTGCAGGCCGATGTCCAATGGGGCATGTGACTTTGGGGGCCGGGCTGCTGGGCAGCTTTGGCCCAAGTCCCATAAAGCTGATGTGCAACAAAAAGAACACGACTCTTCCCCCAGTCCTCCCTGCTTCGTGGATTTCTCCCTTCAGACTTAATGAGCGACCCCCCCCTTTCATAAACGAAGGAACTTCTGCTCTCCAGGAGCTGCAGTAGCCCCGTCGCAAGCTCTGGAGCTGAAAGACCAACGCCCCTCCCCAGGCCCGAGCAGCAATGCGCCCGGCCGCAGCCAGCCACGGGAGTTTCTCACAGTCTGTACCTGACGCCGAAACCACCAGATGTCCTTCTTCTGAATTACAAGTACTAATTGGGAGAAATGAGCCGAAAGGGCAGAGCGGAATAGCCAGAAGAGAAAACTCCCACACTCCCTTTCTCAGATGTGGTCTGTCTGGGTCAGGACTGGAGCACGAGAAGAAAGCCACCGCTCACTCCTCCGGGGGGCGGGGAGGGGGGACAGATAAGCTCTGCTTTCTCTGGCTCTCAGTCAGGTGCACTTCAGTGAAGGCTGAACTCAAATTAGCGTACCAGAAATCCCCACCCACCGCAGAGGAGTTTCTTAGTGGCTGCCCCCCATCCCACCCTGAGTACAAGTGCTCACGTTGGCATCCGAGGCCATACCTGCTTTCCTCACTCCCTTTTACTGGCAGTGAGCAATCCAGAATAGACTTTAAATACAGATTTGAAAGGTACTTAATCAGATCGGAGCCACTGGGTTAAACGGAGCTGACGGGCCACTTGTTAGGCCTATAGTAACACAAAAGGGTGATCATAGAAGCAGGGTTGCCCTCTCAGGGTTGGGAAATTCCTGGAGATTTGGGGGTGGAGGTTCCACCTGGAGGCCGGCATCCCAATATTATCCTGGCCCACCCCTCTTATGGAACCCCTTGATCTCCTCACACCGGAGCCGTCCTGTTGAAGTCAACAGTCCTCCATCAGGCCTGATCCGCACCGCGGCTCCCTTTCTCCCTTTCCTCCTCAACTGTTAACAGCCTTGTTGATCCTAAACAAGTTTCAGGCCTCTTTGATTATATTTGTAAAGAGCAGAGATTCAATCAAACCAAGTCAAGCAGCTGGGGCTATATGGCTTAATCACAGCTCTCCTCTCCTCTATTAACTTTATGCCGGTATTAAGGAGAAATCAATCAGCTGAAATGAAGCATTAGCAACATCTCCTCCTCCCACGGGAAAAGCGACAAGGAGCAGAGAGGCTCACTTGCGACAGCAATTACTCCGGAGGATCGGGAATGGTCCAGATCCCCAGAACACAGGCAGCTTCCCCCACACTGGGTTTCCACAGCAGCCTTTCCTTTCTGCTCAAGCAGGGTTGCCAACTCCAGGCTGGGTAATTCCTGGGGATTTGGGGGGGAGCCTTGGAAGAGACCACTCACGGGAGACATAACACCAAGGTGTTCGCCCTCCAGAGCAGCCACTTTCTCCAAAGAAAATGGTCGCTGGAGAGCAGTTCTAATGCCGGAAGAATCTCCAGCCCCCACCTGGAGGTTGGCAATCCTCACTCAAGAGCAGGTCCACAGAACCAGATCAACATTACCAAGGATTGGGTCAGAAGCACCTCACCAGGACTGAGAGCTGCACTTAGTCCGCCTGCAGCCATTACCAATGCTCCCTCTAAGCTGTGGAGCCTTGTGAGCAAAAAATCTACTTTATGAGCCACTGGCATTAAAGTTGTGAGCGAGTGATTTGGCTGCTGCATCAATTAGTTTGCTCTGGAGCCATCCTTCCTGAGCTGAGACAAAAATCTGTTAGCTGGAGGTTAAAAGCTGTGAGCTAGCTCACACTAACTTAGCTGAGAGAGGAACACTGGTCATTACATGCCATTAATGCAATTCACATGTAATTTTCATGAACACAACAGATGCTAAACTGTAGTTGATGGAGACTGACTGATACCCCTTCTTCTGGAATCTCAAATGTAAAAAAGTGTGTGAAAAAACTCTTGGGGAAAAAACTCTTGGGATTTACAAATCTTGAGAGTTTCAAGGCGACAACACCTCATTTCGAGGCCTTTGGCACTGGCTTGCCAACTGTTTCAAACTTTGAAGCTTGAGGACTAGACACTTAACTTGAAAATAAATGAAAGGCAAGTTTCCCAAGGTTCTAAAAGGGGGGGTAGCTTTGTCCATCAATACATTCTCTGCCTTCCCATCTTCGAAGGAAGTGCCCTTCTCCCCAAACATGTCATTCCCCACTGTGCCAAATTAAATTTCAATATGTTAAAGCCACATCGCTGGGCTCCACCGCGGCCTGCAAAACATCCCCCCCTTGCAGGCACACCTTCTTTTCTTCCTGTCGATGTGTTGACTCAGCCATTAAAACAAGCTTCCCACACCATGTTCCACCTCCATCCTGTATGGGGAAAGCCATTAAGGGAACCGCTTTGGGACCCGTGTGTGTGGGGGGCTATTTTGTCTTGCCTCCGTCGGTATTTTGTTTGGGTGGGTAATCTTTGTCTTAATAGAATTTTTATAGATTGCCTGGGTTTCGTTTCTGCTCCAGTGGCCCAAGCAAATCAATGCCAAGTGGTAAAAAGAGATTGTTCCTTGCTGCAAACAGACAGCCCTCCTCCTCCACCCCCCCACCCCTCGGGTAGCTTTCTGGAGTCCCACCGGTCCTTAGTGGCTGCGCCGCGGCCCACGTGCAAGAATGGGGGGGGAGCAAGGCGCACCACCACCTCAGTGCTGGCCCAAAGCCAAGTTACCTGATTTACACCTCTCCTAACTCCCTTAACAATGCCATTTGGTTTGCATCAGGGCTTAGTTGGAATTCAACAATAGAGGAGATTCCCGGGGGGGGGGAGTTAAATCACGCGCTGCAGCGCTCCCTCCATGTGCCAGCAAAAACCCCCAACAATTCCTCCTGGCTCACAAGGCCTGTCAGGACAGGCAGCCCGCAAAGCAAAACTGAGCACTTCACAGCAACAGAGCGCTGGGAAAGCCCAGGGGGTTCTCTTTCTCTCTCTCTCCTTCAGTCCCCAGCGAGGAAGCCGGCACTTGCTAATCCCTTCCCCCTCCCCAAAATCCAGACCATTAAGTGCCATAAACAGGTGCATTGCCAAAAAAAAAAAAAAGCGCTTGCAGAACAAATCTGCTCCAGATGGTTTCCGCCAGCCGGCCTGGCCCTCCCCGCTCAGCATTAAGGCGTCGAGAGAGGCGCAGCTTTCTTTTGCAAGTAACGCGGAGAAAGCGACACCCAAATGCACCCCGCGCCTCTGAAGCGGGCTGTGTCGTCCTCTGGGAATCAGGAACCGAGCCCCGAAGTAGCAGGAGGGGAAGCAGGTGACAGATTCCGGCACATGGGGGGCCGGGGAGGGGCGCTTTACAACGCACCCCACCGCACACGTGCGCTCTAGCGCCTTCCCAGAAGCAGCTGGCACTGTGCGGGGCGGCCCAAAGGGAGCTCCGCCGCTGCAGCAGGCTGCAAGCAAAGCTGGGCCGGGCCGCCCTTTGCAAAACAGCTCTGCTTTCCCCTCTGCCGAAACAGACGCTACAACTGGGGCTGGGATCGCAAGCGCGCCCTTCTGAGCGGCGCAGCGCACCTCGCCGTCGCGTCCTCGCCTCCGCCTGGGCGAAAGGAGGAGGAGGAGCCAAGGAGAAGAAGGCAGGGCCTCGGCGAGCACGCCCCGCCGGCCTAGTGTCCGCGCCAGGCCACTGCAGTCGCCCCCGAGGAGGCAGGAGTCCCCTCTGCAGCGAGGCGCCGGTGCCAAAGACTCGGGAACAAGCCTTGGGTTTACTACGGACCCGCCCGGCTGCAGCGCCGCCTCCCTCCCCGCCCCTCTCCTCTCCCCTCCAATCACACGTTCCCGATTCCCCGGCCGGCTTGGCTCAAAGCGGCGGGGCCGGGCCGGGAAAGGAGGAGCGAATCAGCAGCAGGGGAGATTTCCCGAGGCGGGGGGAGGCGGGAACGCTGACCCCCCCCCCTCTTTCCCCAAATCCTCCGTGCCAAGAGTGCAGTTCTCTTCCGTGCAAGGCTCTGGCTCCGGGCGGAGGGGCGCACAGCCTGCGGGGCGGCTGCTGCCGCGCAGAGAGGGATTTCTGCACGACTTCCCCCCCTCCTTTGAGCCTCTGCGCTGCTCGTAGAAGGCATTAGGTCAAGAGCGCTCTGCAGGAATCACTAAAGATCTCCTGTAAGGAGCTCCCGAGCGGGGTTTCCTTCCCCCCCATCCACCAGCAGGGGTTGGGGGAGTTAGGGTTGCCAGATCCAGCCTGGGAAACTCCTGGAGATGTGGGGATGGAGCCAGAGGAGGGCAGGGACCTCAGTGGGGTGCGATGCCACAGAGCCCACCCTCCAAAGCATCCATCTTCCCCAGGGGGAACCGATCTCTGCAGTCTGGAGACGCGCTGTAATTCCGCCGGATCCCCAGGTCCCTCCTGGAGGTTGGCATCCCTACGCCCAGGACGTGCCTGTTTTCCCTGGCACTTTCTCTCCGGGATTCCTGGTTTTGGGAAGGAGGCGGTTCAGCCACCACCCTGGCCCAGCTCGGTCCTCTCCCGCCCTCTTTGCCTTGCCCGTTGGAGCCCATCCTTCCCTTCCCGGATCGGTGGCAGCGGGGCTTGGGGTGGCAGGAGGCGAGCCCGGCGCAGGCGGCCAAAGGGAGGGAGAAAGGGGGGGCTCGAGAAGGGAGAAACGTGGCCAGCCAGGCGGGCCCTCCCTGCTCGGCGCAGCCCCGGAGCCTTCTCGCCCAGGCTGAGTGGCTGCTTCGCCCGGTCCCAGATCCAGGCAGGGAGGCGAGCGGGAGGGGCCGCTGAGCTTCGCGCGCTCCCCCGAGCAGGCCTGGCCGCCGACAGAGGCCGCCCTGCCAGGCAGGACCGCGCAGTCCGGGGCGGGCCGGGAGGCGGGAGTGCTGCCGGCAGGGTCCCAGTGGAGGCGCGCAGCACACTCGAGGCCCCGGCCGGGAAGCTCCATTGCCCGGGGAGTCCCGCCGATGCCCTCCGCCCGCCCGCCCGCCCGGGGCCACGTGGCTGCCAACCCACCGGCAGCAAGGCCAGGCTCTCGCCGGGCCCGAGAAGCCCGGAAGGCCTCGCGGTTGAAAAGGCAGGCCCGCTTCCTTGGCTCCGCTAGGCGGACACGCGGCTGCTCGGGCCGGACAGACGGACCAAGCGCGATCCTCCGGGCGCCTCCTTCGGCCAGCGCAGCCCCGGGATCCCGCCCCTCCCCCGCCGGGTCTCCAGTCTCGGCCTGCGCGGGCCAAGCCCGCCCTCCCCTCTGCCTTCCTCTAGGCCCCCATTTCTCCCAAGGAGAGGCGCCCGGGCTCCAGCCCCTCGGCCATCGCTTTCTCCCCAGCTAAGTGTCCCCAAGCAAGGTTGCCAGCTCCCAGTGGGGCAATTCCTGGAGATTTGGGGGGAGGGAGGGGAGCGACCTCAGCGGGGTATAATGCCACAGAGGCTGCCCTGCAAAGCGGCCATTTTCCTCCAGGGGAGCTGATCTCTGTCCTCCGGAGATCAGTTGTAAACCGGGAGCTCTCCAGGCCCCACCGGGAGGTTGGCAGTCCTGCTGGCTCAAAGTCCCCCGGGGGAAGAGGACCTCTGCACATGCCCAGAGTGTCTCAGCTAAGCCCTGCTGGGAACGAACCCTCGGCTCTGACTCAAAGGCGGCCCCGCTACCCGCAGCAGCAAAATGGGTTCTTCTTCTCCGCCTGGGGAAAACCACGAGGCGGCCCGGCCAGACGGATGGCGCGGGCGACTCTACCTGCAATAGTGGCCCTGAGATGCGCGGGAAAGCCCCCTTCCATGCCACGAGGCTTACTCCCGAGTAGAGGAAGCCCCGGAGAGTGCTGCTTAGTCCTTAAGCCCTAGGGAGCCAGTCCCATTGGAATTCAGTGGGGCGAAACATACAGAAGCAAACCTGCCGATTTCGGTGGGCGCAGACCGGAGTCGTTCTGCGGAGCCTGGCACCGTTAGACTCCCGCTGCCAGACGCAGCCGCGCTACCCGCCTTGAGCTGCAGGAACGGGGGGAGGGAGATACATCTCTCCCCCTCCTCCAGCTGTTGTTTTGCAGCGCTTCTCCTCGGCGCTCCCCTCCCCAAACCCTGTTGTTTTGCCTCTGATCTGCCTTATCTGCGTTCCCACTGCCGGCTAATTCGGAGGAAATGAGTGTCAGATCTCCGCCGGAGTAATTAACGGCGGACGGGTTTAGCGCGCCCTCTTCGCCAGTAAACGGGGATTAGCTCCGGGCTCCGTCGGGAAGGAGGCATGGGGAAGACTTGGAGAGGGGGAGGGAGGCGGCTTTCTCGAGAATATTTCTCGGTGGGTTGGGGGCTTGGATGGCGCTGCTCCGATCTCTCGGCCTAAGCGTCCTGGTTCCCCCCTCCCCACCAAACCTTGGGGCCACCAAGTTCAGCAAGGAAAAGTTTCCTAGGCAGACTTCATATGGCTGTGCCCAGGATCTGTGATGGTGCTTATTGTCATCTGTCTCTCTCTCTCTCTAGCTTTTCTTCCCACCCCTGCCTCCCGAGCGTGCAGGAGGAGGCCAAAGAGGCATTCCCAAAGACGGCCTTTCGCCAGGCAGAAACGGTGTTCACAGACCCCCCCCCTTCCAAGTCAACCACAGAAACAGCTTTTCCACTTCGGGGAGCACGTGGGTTACTCCCCGCCCCCGCTTCCTTTTTATTTTGGAAACCGCGGTAGTCCAATCTGTGAAATGGGCTCTGCATTCGCTGCACCCGATTTCGCCTGTCTCGATGCCGAGGGCGCCGGAGACTCGTGTTCCGCCTGCGCGCACGCACACATACAAAAAGCATCCTCCGCCCCCGGGGGTGGGGAGGGACATCGGAAGGCCCGCGGACTTCGGTAGTATTTTTAAACCTTTGATTTCTTCCAGATGTGGCATCCGAACGCCAACGCTGTCCCCAAAATACACCGTCCTCCTGTCTCCTGCCAAGCGCCCCGTCCGCCCAGCGGCCAACGCCAAACTTGTGCTCGGAGCCCGGAGGAGGCGTCAGGAGGTCCGCCGGAGACCCGGGCAGCAGCCTCGCCGTGTCCCCCCCCCCCCCGCCAAGCCCCAGTCCTGCAAGCCCCGATCCTGAAGGCGGCCGTGCAGCGAGGATGCGCCTTACCTGCTTGCGCCAGGGCTCCGGATCCGGCCAGGAGTAGAAATAACAATCCCCAAAGGAGAGCGCACGTATCCATGGCGGGGCGATCCCGGCCGAGCGGCGCTGCCTCCGAGGGGGCTTCCCTGCCAGGCGCGCCTCAGTCCCCCCTCGCCGATGTGCCGCCCGGAGAAACGCGCGCCGCTGCCCTTGCCTGCTTCCTCGGCGGCGGCGCTCGGGAGGGCCCCCGAAGGAGGGGAACTCCGTCCGGATACCCGGGCGCCGGCCGCTCTTCTCCCGCAGACGCGCGAGGGACGCCCCGCAGTCCGGAGCCAGGCGCAGGGCGCACCCGCCCGGGAGAGGAGGCGCTCCGGGGCTTCCCCTTCAAGGCGGCGGCAGCAGCGGCGGTAGCATCACCGGCACCCGGGCACCGCCAGCCTCCGCAGCGGCCGAAGGGCGAGCGCAGGCGGCGCGCTGGCACCAGGCGCTCCGAGCCGCCGCTGGGCAGTGGCGCACGGCGCCAGAGGCGTTTTCCCCGGGCAGCGCCGCCGCTTCTCGCTCGGTGGCGGCTGCTGTTGCTGCTGCTTGGTCGGTCGCCGCGGCGGCGGGAGTTTTTGCTCCAAGCCTCCCTCTTGCTTTCCTTCCTTGCCTGCCTGCCTTCCCCTGCACGCCGCTGTTGCTGGTGTCGGTGCGGTGCCGGCGCCTTCTCCGCTGCCTTTGCCTGCCTCTCGGCTTCCTCGCCGCCTTTTCAGGCAGCGCAGCATGTGGATGTCAGACAGAAAGGCAGAGCTATCCGATTACACGCTCGCCCAGGGCCCGCCCCTTCCATGTTTCTCATTTCCACAACACGCACACGGAGAGGGAGGGGAGGGAGGGAGAAGGCAGCCCCGCGCCCCGCGCTCAACTGGCCGGCCACCCCCACCCCACCCGACCCCGCGCGGCACGCAGCCTTCTCGGCCCGATCCAAGCGGGGTCCGGCCTGCCCAGACCCGCCCCAGACGCTCCCCGGGCCCGCAGCCCGCGCCTCGCCCTTGGCCAAAGCAACAAGTCTCCCGCTAACGCCGGCTGGCTGCTTCCCCTCGCTCGCCCGCAGCAGCTACCGGGCGTCCCCGCGGCTGGGGCGAGTCTGACTCTGTCACACACACACACACACACACACGCAACCCCCCGCAGGAGTGGGGGCCGTGACAGATCCGTGTACGCAGTGGTGTGCGAAAGAGACACACACACACGCGGGTCGAGGGAATGGAGCTTCCCGGAGACGGGCGGGGTGAGGGTGGAACAACTTTAGCTCCAGAACGTAACGGCTTTCTCCAAAATGGGGGGAGACAACAATATCCGGAGCTCCCAAACACCACCCACACAAAGAGAGAGACGCAACTCCTGCTTACCGCCTGGGGAGACGTGCTGTTTTGCTGCGACACCCCGCGAACGGGTATTGGCTTCAACACTTGCCAGCCGCGTGATAAACAAACTTACCGCTCTGGGAGGAGGCCCAAGCAGGTGAAGATTTCAGCCCGGCCAAGAGAGGGCGGCCTGCAGGTGGGGGCCTCGGAGGCCGAAGGAGCCCCTGGCACCGCTCAAAGGGCCACCGGCCACTGGGGGTCAACAGAGGCAGGCGGGACTCCTAGGGTTACCAGGTCTGGGTTGGGAAATACCTGGAGACCTTGGGGTGGATCCAGGAGAGGGCGGGGTTTGGGAAGGGGAGGGGCCTCAGCATGGCACGGTGCCATAGAGTCCTCCCTTCAAAGCAGCCATTTTCTCCAGGGGAGCTGATCTCTGTCAGCTGGAGATCAGTGGTGAAAGCCAGAGATCTCCAGGCCCCACCTGGGGGCTGGCAACCCTGTCCACCAGACTCAGTGGGCCTGGGAGGCTGGTTCTGATAAGAACCCCGGGTGTGGTAAGTGCACTATGCGCCCAGTGTGGGGGGGATGCATGTGGGGACAGTCAACCTTGACTTGGAACATGCCTCTCTCAGAGCTGCTTGTTGAACCCCTGCAGCACCGTTTTCAGAGCCGAGGAGCGCGGCGTTTGGCATGGGTACAGCCCACACCAGATGAGACACTACGAGTTGGAACACAATGCCTGTAACCGTGCCAGGGGTGGCCGGAAGATCTGGCTGGAGCCAATTCATTCACGCCATCATCATGCACTCTTCCAACACCGCTCAGTCCCAACCCAGGCTCAAATGGTAAGGGGTTTATTGATCTGATCTATTTATACCCCATTTTCCTCTCCCCCCTGGGGGCCCAAAGGGAATTACAATTCTTTCCTCCTCTTCCATTTTATCCTCATGACCACCACCCCGGGAGACAGGTGAGGCCAGGGGTGCCCAGCAATGCTCCCTCTAAGCTGTGGAGTCTGGTGAGCAAAAATCCTACTTTGTGAGTCACTGGCACTAAAGCTGTGAGCAAGCGATTTGGCTTCTGCGTAAAGTAGTTTGCTCTGGAGCCCTCCTTCCAGAGCAAAGACAAAAACGTGTGAGCCGGAGGCTAAAAAGCTGTGAGCTAGCTCACACTATCTTAGAGGGAACACTGGTCCCCAACCCTTTTGAGCCTGAGTGCGGTCCCATTTGGAATTCTGACACGGCACGGCGGACGCAGCAACAAAATGGCTGCCAGAGGGGGTGGAGCCAGCTACAAAATGATGGGCACAGCTCGACTTCAGCCACCCTGAGCCTGCCTCGGCGGGGAGGGCGGGGTATAAATGGAATGAATCAGTGAATAAATAACACAGGGTAGATCTTTGTGCTATATTGGCAGCTGCTGCCAAAGCAACATTTTTTAAAATCTGCACAGCCAATCAGATGCCTTGCATGGCAAAAGCCCTATCTGGTCCCACCCACTCCCTAAAAACACTTGGCGGACACCAGAAAAGGTGTTAGCAGGCACTTTGGTGCCCATGGGCACCATGCTGGGGACCCCTGAGTTTGGCTGAGAGTGTGTGACTGGCCCAGGCAGGTCTGTAGCCAGGATTTTGTGGCTTGCGGGGCAATTTTTTTTCCGGTAGGGCTGAAGTTCCCAGTGCAGAAAGGAAAGCCATTTAAGCCAATAGAATGCTGTTGTCAGGATAGATCTCTAAACTGCAAGCTGTCAACCACTTGAGATGACAGGTCTCAGCTGCTGCAAGTTAATCACTTCTGCCAGCCTAAGCAATAATTCTGAGAACAAGCTGGCAGTTGGGGGTGGGGGTGATGACTTCTATAATCAAGAAAACTAACACTGAGGCAGAAAAACTCTCTTCAAGGAGACCAGTTGCTTGACACAGAGTTAGAAGGGATCCTAGAGGTCACCTACTCCAACCCCATTGCTTAGTGTTGCTCAGTGTGGGAATCAGTCAACTACAGCATCCCACTCTGCTTAAAGGAGCACACACCTTAAAAAAAATGTTTTAAAATTATTGAAAATAGCATTTGCAAAAGAAATTCTTGTGGGGCTGTGCCTTTTAGAAAGGGGGTGGAGCCCCCAAAAGCCCCACCATAGCTACGGGCCTGGGCCGAGGGTCACCCCACAAGCTTCCATGGCTGAGTGGGGATTCGAACCTGGGTCTCCCAGACTGTAGTCCAATGCTGCAACCACTGCACCACCCTGGCTCTCGGCTTGTGGCGAACTGGTCTAGTGAGCTGTTGGTGTGAGCACCACCTGTGCTTTTGCACACAGCCAAACACATCCTTGAAGGGGCTGAACCAGAGCTATGCGCATCGCGACATGGCCTTCTGCTAACTGCTAATCAGGCTGGCCTGGAACACAGAAGCCCCCCCTCCAGGCAGCCCCCCAGACATGGGAAGCGTCCTAACCGGCCCTACACGAGGACGTATTTCTTCAAAATATTCCTCTCCCGCCTTTCCCTTTTGCAAAGACTGCTAACAAGAAACCAAATTAAAAAACAAATCGTCCCAGGTCAAATCTCCCCCTCAAAAAAATCATCAACAGCACAGAAAAGTACAAATCAAAGTACAGAGCAGATCAGCAACATGGGTGTGTGTCTGTGTGCAAAGTTCCATCCACTTGCAGCCGATTTGTGGTGACCCTGTAGGGTTCTCGAGGCAAGAAACAGTCAGAAGTGGTTTGCCATGGCCTGCCTGTGCATAGGGACACCGGGCCTTCCTTGGTGGTCTCCCATCCAAGTACTAACCAGGGCTGACCCTGCTTAGCTTCTGAAATCAAGCTTGCCTATCCATCTGTCTGTCAATAGAGACAGATTAGATAGATAGATAGATGGCTGGCTGGCTGGCTGGCTGGCTCTTTTTGTAGCAGGAACTCCTTTGCATATTAGGTGACACACCCCTAATTGTAGCCAATCCTCCAAGAGCTTACAGTAGCCCCTGTAAGAAGAGCTCTGTAACTTCTTGGATGATTGGCTTGAATGTTATCTAATATGCAAAGGAGT
The DNA here is from genome assembly GCA_029375565.1 of Gekko gecko. NCBI lineage: Eukaryota > Metazoa > Chordata > Lepidosauria > Squamata > Gekkonidae > Gekko > Gekko gecko. The sequence continues at coordinate 24,181,408 of JAPDNY010000003.1, forward strand.
TCCTGCTACAAAAAGAGCCCTGGATAGAGACAGACAGACAGACAGACATGTACACATACACGGCTCCCCCAAACTTTCCTCAAAACCATTGCCCTAACCTGGCGCCTAAACTCCGCCAGTCAAGGGTCAAAGCAGACATCCTGAGGAAGGACCAGAGGCACAGCTCCCCAGTTCTAAAGGCCCCATCCCATGTGGTCATCTACTCAAGTTCCATTGGCCAGTTAAGCAACGCCTCTGAGGGGCAGCTCCGTACACCAGCCGCTTCACTGCCAAGAAACAGGCCTTGCTGAAAATCCCGCTGAGGTGGGGAATCTGTTCGTGTGTTTAGGAATGATGTGCCAGCCCCCCCCCCAGGTGGGAATGGTCCACAGAGGTATCGCCCTTCAGGTTCCCTTTGACGTGACCTCACCTACAGCTTGGGCCCAGAGGAGAAGGCTCTGATCGGTCCCTTTGTCCTTCCCGGAGAAAGGTAAACAGGCAGCCATTTAATGCTAATGATCCACGTAATTAAAAACAGTGTACTTGTTTGTCATTGCGATAAGAGCAGGCATTGATTTACTGTTGCGTGCGCCGCACACACACACTCACGCACACACTCCTGTTCCTAAATAGACATTGGGGAGAGGGGAACAGCTTTGCCAAAGCAAGGTTTTGATTGGTTTTCAGTGAGGCAGTAAAAAAAAGATATCATTAATCTAAATGTGAAAGGAAGATGAAGAAATGACTGAACTTCTTTACTAGTCCTCCTGATAGCGTTGCCAGCTGTAAGATGGGAAATACCTGGCTATTTTGGGGGTGGAGCCTGGGGAGGCGGGGTTTGGGGAGGGGAGGGCCCTCAGCAGGGAATAATTCCATAGAGACTGCCCTCCAAAGCAGCCGTTTTCTCCAGGAGAATTGACATCTTGGACATTTGGAGATCAATAGTGGGAGATTGCCCAGTGTCACCTGGAGGTTGGCAACCCTAAATCCTGATGATGTGGCAACATACCTTTCAAAAAAAGGATGGAAAATAAAACAGAAGTCCGGCAGCACTTTAAACCAGCAGCACTTTATAACAGGAGTCCAGCAGCACTTTATGACAGCAGCACTTTAAACCAGCAGCACTTTATGACAGCAGTCCAGCAGCACTTTAAATTCCAGCATAAGCTTTTGTGATTTATACGTAAATAGGCTAGCCCGATCTCATCAGATCTAAGAAGCTCAGCAGGGTCGGCCCTGGCCTAGCTAGTATTCAGATGGGAGACCTCAGAAGAAGACTAGAGTTGCTATGCAGAGGCAGGCAATGGCAGACCACCTCTGAACGTCTCTTGCCTTGAAAACCCCAGGCCTATTTATGGGCAGGAACGCACAGGAACGGAGTTCCGGCTGGCTTCAGAGTTGGCCACGCCCACTACAGCCAAAACCTCTGCATGCCTGGCAACAGAGGGAAGGCCTGGAGAGAAACCCCCACCCAGTGACTCTGGGGTGGGGGGCCGGGGGGGGCCTGGAAGGATCAGGGTGGCATTTAAATGCCTCCCCACACCTTCCCCGGCCTGTCCAAGGGCCGGCTTGCCTGGGCTCCCCACAGCCACGGGGCGCCCGGGCATGCCAAGGGAAAGCAGTTTAAACTGCTTTCCCTTCCTTTCAAGGGGGGGCTTGCCTGGGCTCCCCATAGCTGCGGGGCACATGGCCAAGCTAAGGGAAGGTATGGGTGTGTGGCCTAACATACTAATTCGCTGTGCATTAGCATATTAAGGGTGTGACCTAATATGCTAATGAGTTTCTGCTGTTGGGTGTGGCCTATTATGCTAATGAGTTCCTGCTGGGCTTTTTCTACAAAAAAAGCCCTGGGAAACCCAATGGGGTCTCTGCCATAAGTCAGCTGTGAGTTGATGGCAACAAACAAACAATGGATGGATGGATGGACGGACGGATGATGCTTCTAGCCTAGAAGTGCCACTGGACTCCTGTTTTATTTTGCCACTGCAGACTGGCACAGCTGCCCACCTGGAATCTGCAGAGAGATTGGAAGTACAGAATGTACAGTCTACCAAGTATTTTTAAACACGATGGGTACATATGTGTTTTCACAACTTCACACAGAGCCGGGGGGGGGGGCTAAGAGGCTTGAAGACCGCGTTGCCTCTGAATCTCGGGTGAAAATTTGTGGGTTCTCAGTTTCAGCCTTGCTTCAACGAACAAAAAAAAATAAATATTAAGGCTGCGGAGACTGGCAGAAGGGGTCCGAGTGGTTGTGGAAAGGCTCTCTGCCGCCTTCCCTCCCTGACTGTGAGAATCCCCGCAGAAAGCAGAACACACCAATCTGTCTGTGTAGATCTGTCTATCTTACCATGCCAAACTTACCTAGAGCCATTCCAAGGAATTTCTATTTTTTATTAATTGTATTAATTAATTTATTTATTGTATTTATACCCCGCCCTCCCCGCGAACGCACACGTGCAAATGGGGTTGGGGGGTGTTGGCACCCTAGCAAAACATGGCCCCCCCGGCCAGGATGTTCCAGGCGAGCCTGACCTCATCAGATCTCAGAAGCTGAGCAGGGCTTCTTCTGCCTGTTGCAGCAGAAAAGAGCCAGAGCCCAGGAGGAGCACCTGAAAGGCTAACAAAATTTGTGGCAGGATGAGAGCTTTCCTGAGCCACTCACTGCTCTCTCCTTCAGGTACCAGTTATTCACAAGAGCTCCTACTGTGAGCCCTGACCTGGAGAGCCCCAGCAAGCCTGATCTTGTTAGATGTCGGAAGCTAAGCAGGTCCAACTCTGGCAAGTACTTGGAAGGGGAACCTCCAAGGAAGACCGGGGCTGGGACGGAGAGCCATCTTCTCTCTGAAACGTCCAAGCCCCACTAGGGGTTGCCAGAAGTCATCCCAAATTCAAGTTACGCAAGCACACACGCGCATGCGCTCGGACACACACACATACATGCAATACTCACCAAAATGCAAGCAAGCAAGCTCATACCCTGCCGTAAATTTAGTTAGTCTAAGTGAGTGGTGACTCACCAAAGCACCTCCCCTGCCACAAATTTTGTGAGTTTTTAAGGTGCTTCTAGACTCTTGCTCTTTTCCACTGATGCGTCTTTGACAGGATAAAAGTCAAGGCTTCCCCCTCCCCCCATCTCATCCTACCCACATCGCCGCTGGCCACCCCTGCCCTGTCCCCGAGGCGCGTCATCTTCCGTCAAGATCTGCACTCGTCCTTCCAGTCTTCTCTTGCCATCTCTTGCAGATCAAAGAGGATCGGTACAAGGACTTTCGAGACAACTGGAGTGCTTTTCCCTTACAGAGAAAGGGGTATATCACAACCAATGCTCCCTCTAAGCTGTGGAGTCTTGTGAGCAAAAATTTGACTTGGTGAGCTACTGGCATTAAAGTGTGAGTGAGCAATTCAGCTGCTGCATAAATTAGTTTGCTCTGGAGCCCTCCTTCCTGAGCTGAGACAAAAATGTGTGAGCCGGAGGCTAAAAAACTGTGAGCTAGCTCATACTAACTCAGCTTAGAGGGAACACTGATCACAACTAATTCTTGCACCAGTAAGGGGGAACAGTATGGTTGTAAAAAGGTAATTCTTCAGGAGGGTGCTTTTATAAAGGGAATGTGATGGTAGTTCATGGCACTGCTGATCCCCGTCTTGTTTTTACTGCATTGTTTTCTAATTCCTCTAATCCGGTTTTTGCATCACTAAGGCATGTTGCAGCTGTAACTGTTTTTTTTCTTTCTAATTTGCGTTGTTCTCTTAATTCTGTAATCCAGTCTTCTCGCATTGTTTATGCTGTATCTTATACTGCTTTTATCATGAAGTTTTTATGCTTCGTAAACCACCTTGAGTCTCAGCAGAAAAAGGCAGATTAGAAAGAAAGTAAATACATATGGAGGGAAGGTATGGGGACCCTGAGATTGAGGAGGAGGACACTCTAGAATTTACTGATGGTGGAACTGTGGTTATTCTGAATCCACGACTTCTAACGTTCTCTTTAGCACTTGTTTCTCTGCCAGGCCGTTCCAGATCTTCCTATAGTTATTACAACAGCTTTTAGTATCCGAATATCCAGGTCTTTTTTTATATTTTATTTTTAAAAAGAGGTGCTAGAAGTCTCAAGGGGGAAATGAAGTTTTCAATCTGTATACTGAAAACTCATGCATTTTTAAAACAACTTTGTCAAAGAGGTTCCGGAACTCTGTTCCGGCATGTTTCCCCCAGGAAAAAAGCCCTGTGGATACCACCAAGGAAGAACTAATGGACCAAATACCAGTAAGCTATCACCAAAGTGGTATTTCCTCGGTGATTCTCAAATATTTGTCTTACTGGAAGTTGTTCTCATACATGGTTTCGTGGTTAGCACTGGGCCGATCTAGGCTCAAATTCTACAGAAGCTTGCTGGGTAACTTTGGGTCACTCGTGTATGCTCAGCCTAATCTACCTCACAGGGGTTTTATTCATTTATTTAAGACATTTATCAGCTGCCCTTTCCTCCTTACGGAGCTCAAGGCAGTTTACAGCATAGATAAAATGTATAAAATCAAAATACGCGTAAAAGATTTTTTTAAAAAACCCAAGATTTAAAATCACAGTTCAGGATTGCTAATAAACTTAACCACATGCAGTCCCAAATGAAATTGTCTTCAACTGCCTCCTAAAGACAGAAACTGAGGGGCCCTGGCCCACCTCTTTGAGGAGGTCACTCCATAATTGTGGGGCCACCACTAAAAAGGCCGTCTTTCATTTACCCACCGTGCAAGCGTCTTTGATGGATGGGACAGTCGGGAGGGCCTCTCCCTGTGCGCTTAATTCCTAGGTGGGAACGTGTGAGAGAAGTTTGGTCCTTCAGATCCCACCCCCGGGGTTGTTATGTGGATAAAACTGAGGAGAGGAGAACAATATAAGCTATTCTGGGTCCCCATTGGGGAGAAATTCAGGATATAACTTAATCAAAATAAAATGAATAAATCTCCACTACTCATCTCCCTCTATAGTTCAGCGCATCCCAGAGAAAAACTTAACTTCCTACCTACCGGCTTTATCTCCTTTCCCATCTCCCTGCTGTCACGTCCCACACGGTTCCTTCAGAGTTTTTAAAAGTCCTGTTGGTTATTAAACATTGTCACACGTTTTCATTTGCTCAAAACCTTGGTGAGTTTGTATTTCTGGAGTTTGTGTTGCATGCCCGTGTGTCCTCTTGTGTGTAGATTTGTTGCGTGAGATGTGCTCACGCTGTTTCTTTCTGGAATAGCACATTCCCTGTACCGACTGGTGTAAGGCAGTGGTTAAAAGCGGGCGCTGCAAATCAGGAAAGTTTTTATTAAAATCTCATCTTAGTCATGAACTCACACTTCAGCGCCAACAGCTCATACCTTCTCCTTCTGCAGGAGGTGGAAAGAGAAGGAGAAGATGACGACAACTGGATTTATACCCCACCTTTCTCTACCCGAAGGAGTCTCAGAGCGGCTTACAATCTCCTTTCCCTTCCTCTCCCCACAACAGACATCCTGTGATGGAAGTGGGGCTGAGAGAGCTGTCTCAAGAACTGCCCTTGAGAGAACAGCTCTGAAATAACTTGTGACTGACCCAAGGTCACACCAGCAGCTGCATATGGAGGAGTGAGGAATCAAACCCAGTGCTCCCAGATTAGAGTCCGTGCTCTTGACCACTACACCAAACTGGCTCTTCACAGCACTCTTCCCACTTACAGTAAAAACTTGTTCCCTAAAAATCTTGTGACTGGGGAAAATTACTATTCACGAGATCACTGGGGGGGGTCAGTTCCTGTATCTGAGCTTTTTTTTTTTTTTTTTGCATGAATATGCAGTCCTGGGACTCATAGGAGTGATTAAAAGCCACATGCCCGGTCGAGTGCGTTCTTACTGTGGTTTTGTTCTGGCTGTTTTCATCTAAGGTGCAGCAAAATGTTTATTATTTCATCAAAGACCTTTCATAAGAGAGTTCCTGGTAATTACAACACAAGTTAGAAAAAGTTGAAGTGCAAGATGAAACAAGAAGGATGGGAGAGGGGGCGTGAGACCAAAGAAAAACTCCTTGCAAGACGTTTGTTCCTCTGTAATCCAGAGTAAATTTTTCCATAATGGAGGGCTCTGTCCATGGAACAAAACTGCCTTGCCTCCCCACCCCCGCCTCCTTCAGCCCACCGATCTCCCCAAAATGCTCTTCCGGTGGGGGGGGACAACAAAGACCCCTCGGAAATAGCGAGCACAAAATCAGGGATCTGCAAGAGGAAGCAGGGGAACTGGCAGAAATAACACCTCCCGTTCCACAAGTGGCGAATTTATTCCAGATCCAACCCTAATCTAAGATAAGCAAAAGAAATTTTTTTTGCAAGAGATCGCCGCCAGCCCTTAAAGGTTAAAATTATAAATAAACAGAGACTTAATATCTACCGTACCACTTAAAATATTGACAAAGTCTTTCGAGTATTGTTTGGTTTTTAACATCCAAAAGGTGGGTGGAACGACTTTGACATTCTTCAAATGTGGATCGGATTTAACCTACTCTTTTCCAGTGTGGTACAAAGCATGTGAGTGCACCCAGAGATTTTGCGGTCTAGTGGAAGACTCTAGGGGTCAACTGCTTTGGGATTCAGGTGGGTAGCCATGTTGGTCTGAAGCAACAGAACAAAATTTGGGTCCAATGGCACCTTTAAGACCAACAAAGTTTAATTCTGGGTATTAATTCTGGGTGTAAACTTCATGTGCATGCACACTTCATCAGATACCGTTATCTGAAAAAGTGTGCATGCACACAAAAGCTTATACCCAGAATTAAACTTGTTGGACTGATTTCCCACAATCCGCTGCTCCGCCCTCGCTCTTCCCTTTCCCAATTGTATGCGTCATTTGTCAATTTCCCACTATTTTGCTGCACGGTTGCATTTTGACCCGCAGCTCCGCCCGATTTCCCCCACGTCTACTCAATTCTGTTTTTTGAGGATCAAGAGGACGTGGGGGAAATGGGGTGAAACTGTGAGTCAAAGGGTGCGTTCAGACGCGCCGTTTGAGCCGTTTTCAGCACGGCTCAGAAACGGCTTTTCCCTGCACGTTCACACGCCCAACATCTGCCCACCGTCCCCAGACGTCGCTTTCTGGAGCAAACCCCCTTTGAAACGGAGTATTTTGGCACCACTTACCCAAGTGGTGTTTTCCATGATTCTCCGTTTCAAGCCGCACTTTTCCCTGTCTGATCGCTCCATCCAGCCACTTCCGGGTGCTTCAACCCCCCTCCCCTCTGGGAAGCTGCCTCCAGCTTCCGGTTTTAGTCCTCCATTTTTTTTTCCCCTTACCGGTGTGCGCTTGAGCGGAGCTCCGCACTTAGGTAAAAAAAAGAAAAGGTTTACTGGTGCCTAGTTTAGGCATTTAGAGGAGTCCGGGATCTCGGGGAGGCCATTTTTAAAAGGACTCTTCCTTTAAACTTTAAAGGGACCTGTTGAGCTCGCTCTTCTTCGCACCGGCCAAACTTCCTGTTCGGGAGAGGGCTGCCTGTGCGCATGCTCAAAGGAGAGGGGAAACCCCTCCCACCTGCAGGAGGACGGCGGGGCGCTCGGAAGGAGGAGGTGAGTCTGAGCGCGATTCTCCAGTTTAAAAAAAGCGCATCGTGCCGGAGCAGTTTAAACCGCTCCAGCACGCTATCTAAACGCACCCAAATAGTGGGAAATTGACAAATACAATTGGGGGAAAGGGAAGGGCAAGGGCGGAGCAGCAGATTGTGGGAAATCGGTCTTGGTCTTAAAAGTCTAGACTCAAACTTTGTTCTGCTGCTTTGGGATCATCATTCTAGCCCCCCTTTTGGTGCTTCTTCAGAAGAACTTCTCCACAGATTCTGCTGGTTGGTATTTATGATAAGTATTTCTGTAAGCCATATGATAATGTATATTTTTGTCTTAATGACAAGTCACACCTGTTCCCTGTTTTTTTAAAACTTCCTGTAACATTCCAAAGCTTGTCACAGATGTCTAAGAAGAACTTTTAAGAAAACATCATGCCCGATTTTTATTCTTGTTTTGAGAGCCAAGAATGACTCTTTTCTTGGGAGAGGGGGGTGTCTTGGCCACAAAGAAAATAAACATTCTTCTTGTTTTCAGAGGGCTGCTATGCTAGTTGTTGACCATGAGCAACAAGTAATATCTGAGTACAAGGAGTATTATCTGAGTATCATCCTAGGAGGACGGTGACCTCTGGCATCAGCAATAAGGAATGTCTCCTAGAAGGATACTGCAAGGAGTACCATCTGAGTATCATCCTAGAAGTATTTGTAATGGGTATTTCTGTAAGCCATATGATAATTTTCATCTTATTTTTGTCTTAATGACGTCACATCTTTTCCCTGATTTTTTGACACTTTCTGTGATGTTTCAAAGCTTGTTACAGATGTCTAAGAAGAACTTTTAATAAAACATCATCCCCATTTTTTCCCCCTGACATCAGGACACCTGGAGCAGCTGTTAATATAACAAAGGATTCTTTGGGGGTTCCATTTTTTAAAATGGTTACGTGCAGACCGTACTGCGCCCCGGATAGAAGCATTTTAAGAAAAAAGAAACTCCTTGTTTTGTACATGATGGAATGTTTAGAGCCGGGGTGTGGAACTCATTTGTTACGAGGGCCGGACCTGACATAAATGAGACCTTGTCAGGCTGGGCCACGTGTGTCATAAAACGAAATGCCAGGTAGTGGAGATATAAACTTTATAAAGGGCACAAACACAAAGGTTTTTTTTTAACTTAAAATTTTAAAAATGCTTAAGACATTAGCACTCTTGCAATATTTTGTTTATTTAACAGTGTCTGATAACTGACACCTCTTGCTCTGAATTATTGCATCAAAATGTCTGTGCCCTTGCAATCTTGAGTATGCTGCTCAGGTGTGTATCTGTAAGGTGTAAACCTACAATGATGAAGAAGAAACAGAAGACAACCAGTTCCACTGCGGGCCTGACAGAAGCCCTCCGGGGGCCTGATCTGGCCCCCGGGCTGCATGTTTGACACCCTTGGTTTAGAGGCATCAGGGTATTAAACAAATAACAGTGCTGTACCAAAATTAAGTTGGTGGCAATGGTTTTGGATCGAGGGTCCAAGATTGTCACTTTTGTTGGTTGAATTCATACCGATAAAGGCTGTATATTGCACAGATACGCTAAACACAAAATCTGTCTTTTGTACATTGTACTTCTCTGGTTGTCAAAGAGTCCATTTTGTAAAACAGCTGGGGTTGTTGTTGTTTTTTACCTTCTGTCTTTGCCACTTACTGTCCCACCTTTGACCTGTCTCATTCTCCATCTACACCAGTCTATTAAAACATTTATGAAAGCGAGGGAAGTTATTCACTGGATTTTCAGCATGAAAATATGTGCGTTTCCATGACTAGTTTATGGCCATTAAATTAGTCGTGCACGTTTTTTTAAAAAAAGATGTACACAGAACCCTGGCCGACCATAAAGTAGTAGCTTGTGGGCTATGAAAAAGGGGGCTCCTCCAAATCCCTAATTTGGTACAAAGATGTGGGACAGTGATCAAAGAGCAGAGGACTAAGAAAAAGGCTGGCCTGAAACAGAATGACATGACCCATCAATATGATCTGCAGCCTGCTGAAATGGATAGTCATAAACAGGGACAGAAGTTGTCCTGACCTGAATAGCCCAGGCAAGTCCAGTCTTGTCAGATCTTGGGAGCTAAGCAGAGCTGACCCTGGCAAGTATTTGGATGGGAGACCTCCAAAGAAAACCAGGGCCGAGAGGCAGAGGCAGGCTATCAAGCCGCTTCTCTGAATGTCCCACCTGCCCCAGTAGGAGTCGCCAGAGGTCGCCATGGCTTCCAGGCACGGGCACACATGCACAAATGCAAAGATACAAATAAATAAATAAACAGGCCCAGAAGTTGTACAGTCGTCAAGCTGCATGGTTAGAAAGCTACATCTAAAATTCAGCTGGAACAATACAGCATTTCGGCCAAAGTAGACTTTTGCTTTAGAAACACAGAGACTGGTTGCCAGCAGTCAGGTTACCAGCTGATATCCAGCATTGTTCCTCAACCTGTGGCAGACTCCAATGGGCAGTTACCATGCCAATGCGATATGGCAATACTGAGTCTGGTGATACCTTAAAAACACTAACATAGGAAGAGCCATGCTGGATGAGACCAAAGGTCCATCGGGTCCAGCATTCTGTTCACACAGCAGCCAACCAGCTGCCTATAAGAAGCCCATGAGCAGGAAGAGGGCAACAGCATCCCCCCCCCGCCCTGTGCTCCTCAGTAACTGACACAAAGAGGCACACTGCCTCTGGTATGGGAGGCAGCAGCTGTCCATCATAAAAGCATAAGAGAAGCCATGTTGGATCAGGCCACTGGCCCATCCAGTCCGACACTCTGTGCCACACACAGGCCAAAACCCAGGCTCCGTCAAGAGGTCCACCAGCGGGGCAGAACTCCAGAAGCCATGTTGGATCAGGCCACTGGCCCATCTAGTTCAATACTCTGTGTCACACAGTGGCCAAAACCCAGGCTCCATCAGGAGGTCCACCAGGGGGGCCAGAAGCCATGTTATATCAGGCCACTGGCCTATCTGTTCCAACACTCTGTGCCACACAGTGGCCAGGCTCCATCAGGAGGTCCACCAGCAGGGCCAGAACTCCAGAAGCCATGTGGGATCAGGCTACTGGCCCATCTAGTTCAACACTCTGTGCCACACAGTGGCCAAAACCCAGGCTCCATCGGGAGGTCCACCAGTGGGGCCAGAACTCCAGAAGCCATGTGGGATCAGGCCACTGGCCCATCCAGTCCAACACTCTGTGTCACACAGTGGCCAAAACCCAGGCTCCATCGGGAGGTCCACCAGCGGGGCCAGAACTCCAGATGCCCTCCCACCATCACCCCCAAGCCGTTTATCCCAGCATAAGATTTTGTGCACCAGGGCCCAGTTCTTCAGGAGCGATAAGTGGATCCTCCCTATGCTGACCTTTTATGTCGCAGGAACACAGCAAACATGTGGATTCTAGTCAGGGCCCATTCCAGGTTCCGGGGGTCCTCGGGCAGACAGTTCTCAGGGCCCCCCTCCCCTCCGGTGCCCACCCCCAGGCACTCACACTGTCCTTCTCTCCCACCCATCCGCATGCCTCCCACATGCTTCTGTGACCTTTTCTTGTCTGCTCACAAGTCTTCACCCTACCCAGCAGCACTGGTCAGTGTATGCAGCAGGGACCGTGACTGGTGCAGTGCTAGAAAGCAGGAGGGCAGTGGCCACAGTAGGCCTGCCAGAAGTCCAGGGCCCTGGAAGCTGCCCCGCCTCAGGGTATGTCGACCCCAGCCCTGATTCGACTTCACAAAAGTTTGTGCTAGACTTTTTTTTTTTAAACCACCCTGCCAGTTCTTTAATGTCCTACAAGACTCCGGTTTCTCTTTGCCACAAAAGACGAACACAGCTAACCCTCTAGCGACAAGAAGGGAACCCACCCAGCTCACCACACAACTAACAGCCACCAATGATTAGATTAATGTAGCCACAATGGTGGCCGAGTTTTCGTTTCAATCAGCTACACCGTCTTGGCGGGAATGCTTCTCTTCAGGATCAAAGATTCAAATGTTGTGCCAAAAAATAAAACATGCAACTAGATTATACAAGAAAGGGGGTTATTTTGTTTAATAGAAGAAGAAGAGGAGATTGGGTTTATACCCGGCCCTTCACTTGGAGTCTCAGAGTGGCGTACAAACTCCTTTCCCTTCCCCTCCCCACAACAGACACTCTGTGAGGTAGGTGGGACTGAGAGAGTTCTTTCCAGAACTGCCCTTGAGAGAACGGCTGTGACGGAACTATGGCTTGCCCAAGGTCATCCAGCAGCTGTGAGTGGAGGAGTGGCGAATCAAGCCCAGTTCTCCCAGATTAGAGTCCACACACTTAACCACTGCACCAAACTGGCTCTCACTTGCCAGGTGCGGCAGTAGGGGCTTATGCTCCCAATAAACTGGAGTTTTGTGAGCAAAAATTCTACTTTGTCAGCTACTGGCATTAAAGTTGTAAGCCAGCAATTTGGCTACTGCATAGATTAATTTGCTCTGGAGCCAGCCTTCCTGAGCTAAGAGAAAAATGTATGAGCCAGAGGCTAAAAAACTGTGAGCTAGCTCACACTAACTCAGCTTAGAGGGAATACTGTGCCCCCCCCCCATTGCCCGAGAAGATCAATACATCTCACATGGTCTAGAATTTCAGCTGTGACAGAATCCTTGGTCACCCCAGCTATTATTGCAGGATGGGGAGGGGCAACCTCATGAGACCCGTGGCTATTCTTTTCCTTTTTTTAAGAGAAGAAGAAAAAGAGATTGGATTTATACCCTGCCCTTCAATACCCAAAGGAGTCTCAGAGTGGCTTACAATCTCCTTTCCCTTAGGTGGGGCTGAGAGAGCTCTTTTGAGGACTGCTCCTGAGAGAATAGCTCTGAGAGAACTTGTGACTGACCCAAGGTCACGCCAGCAGCTGCATGTGGAGGAGTGGGGAATCAAATCCGGTTCTCCCAGATTAGAGTCCGTGCTCCTCACCACTACACCAAGCTGACTCTGGTATTTTGTGTGTGTGTGCTTGCAAGCCTGGAAGTCATCGTGCCTTCTGGAGACTCCTAGTGGGGCTAGGATGTTTCAGGGAGGTGGCTTTGGTATTACCTGCCTCTCTGTCCCAGCCCTGGTGTTCCTTGGAGGCCTCCCATCCAAATACTAGCCAAGGCCGACCCTGCTTAGCTTCCGAGATCTAACGGGGTCAGGCTTGCCTGGGCTGTCCAGGTCAGGGCCGGCCTGTGGTTATTCTTTTGAATTTTTCAGAGCAGCAAGTGGGAGCCACAACAAAATGGAGGCCTGGGTGGGCGGAGGAGACTGGGTCCAATCACAAAATGGTTGCCACAGCCATTTTTTGTTAAATCGGTGATATAGGGAGTGTGACGGCATATGGATAGGAAACAGGTTAGTAGAGGCCATGAACCGGTTCCCATAGCAGACACTGTGGCTGTGCCTCTGCCTGCTGCTACAGATGCCAATAATTCCCCCCCCAAAAAAAAACCCCAATCTCTCCACAGCTGTACATACTTGCCTCCGTCTTCTTTACTTGCACACAGTCACACCCTTGGCCCATCTCTGATTAGGACTAATAGCTACGTGCCTCCAGAGTGGCGTGGAGTGGCGTCCAGCCAATTGGAGCCACCGGGATTGACCAGACCGTGGCTTCTGCATTTCCACTCACTGGAGCAGGGGCGCCCCTCACAAAGGGTGGGGAAGACGAGGTCGTGCCTGTGTGCCGTTTCCACTGGAATGTAAAGTCTCCGCAGACTGCCCTGAACGCACTACTGGAGCGGACTAGTAGTCTCCCCCCCATCATGGTATATGAGAAACATCCACAAAGCCTCGCTGAAAAATAGGACAATCTGTAATTTAATTGCTCTTTAATAGTTTGTTTACTTCGCCATCTGTATTAAATTTAGCTGGAAGGATCTCACAGATGAAGTGCTGGCTGTAGCTTGCGAGGGATGGAATTTCCTTTCGCTGGAGAGGAAGCCCTCTCTGCCTCTTCACACGAGGAACCTAATCCCCTCTCCCCCCCCCAGTCCATTTTCCTCTATTCCTGCTTTGACAGACAGGATTTTCTGCACCCGTACAATGTCTTACCTTCCTTTTATTGCTATCTCTGAAGGTGATCTTTCCTTTCTTTCTTTCTGAATGATGCCACTTCACTTCATGACGACCTGACTTGAGGGACACAAAGAATTCTTAGCTTGCATTCACGGGACCCGGCTCTGACCTTCGCAGGCAGATAGATAAGAGATGGATATTTTTGTCACACGCTCGGATGACCGAAGCTCCTCTAAATCATCCCTGCAGAGCGGCTTCTGCCTGACTACGATAAGTGAGCTGGAAGAGGGTCTGCCTTCACTTACTTGTCCCATGAGCCAACAAGCGAACTCCAACGCGGTGCCCGTGGGCACCATGGTGTTTACTGATGTGTTTCCTGGTGCCCGTTTGTTTCTTCTACAAAGCAAAGAGTAGGAGGTACTTCAAAAAAGCAAACACACCAGAAGGCATCAGTTTTATGTCTTCAAGAAGCACTCGTTTGACAAAAGCTATCTCCATCAGAAAGAGGCTAACTTCTTGTCGGATCTCAGAAGCTAAGCAGAGACTGGCTAGTAAATGAATGGGAGACCTCCAAGGGATACCAGGTTCGTCATGTGAAGGACAAGCAACAGCAAACCACCTCTGAACATCTGTTGCCTTGAAAGTCCTACGGGGGAGGGGTCGCCAGAAGTCATTTGTGAGTTGACAATACTTCCGCCGCCGCCGCTGCCACCATCTTCATAAGAGGATGCTTGGCTTTGAACCTCTTAACATTTTGTTGACTCTCCTTCCTTTTTTGTGACAGGGCCCATCGCCTGCGGCAGCCATTCTGTGATTATATCCAGCCCCCTCACATGACAGCAGTGTTGTTGAGGTGTGTAGGGTAAAAATATAGTTAAGTGAGATCAAATCAGCAGAGCAAAAGAGTGAGAGACTGAATCCATGTGTATGTTTGTAAAAATATAAAAGTTTACTAGAAAACTAACATGGCAGAAAGGCAGGGCTATTTTGGGGCAGGAACACACAGGAATGGAGTTCCGGCTGGCTCCCCAGTTGGCCACGCCCCACAAAAACTTATTAGCATATAATAGGCCACACCCAACAGCAGAAACTCATTAGGATTTGCTGCATTTGGGGTATGTGGCCTAACATGCAAAGAAGTTCCTGCTCCAAAAAAAAGCCCTGAGTTTTGACAACAAACAAGGTAAACCGAATAAGAAGCAAGAAGTGGGTGTGGCTGGATGACCACACCTCTGGTAACATGGGGGTGTGGCCTAATAGGCTAATGAGCTGTGCTGTCAGGGGTGTGGCCGAATATGCTAATGAGTTCCTGCTGTTGGTTGTGGCCTGTTATGCTAATGAGTTCCTGCTGGGCTTTTTCTACCAAAAAAGCACTGGGGAAAGGTAAAAAGGATGTAAAATAACAAAGCACGAGATCCCCACATCTTTACTGCTAAGAAGATGCTACAGGAACGGGAATGGTGCCTCTTCTTCTCCAACACACAAAGGCAGTAAAAAGGAACCTCAATATGCTAAATAGTCAATACATTGATTTCCAATCACAGGGCTAAAGCTCAGGTCATTATAATAAGACCTTCCACAAGATTCCCAGGCTTTTCTACTGAGTAAACAGATTGGGTACAATAAACATGTGACTTCCTGTTGACTAATACACAAACAAAGTTTATAATTACCGAAGTGTTTTGAACTTGCTAAACCCAACAAGGTGTCCATTTCCTGATCTCAAAATTTCACAGATTTAATGAGGCTGGGAAAACCCTCCCACACAAAAAGAGCAGGGACGACTGGGGCTCTGTCCCCCAAGGAAATGTAGACAGTGTGAGATGCATTGCTTAGATCTTTTTGGTCAGTGGGGCCATGTAGTGGCAATGAGTCACAAGGCCATAAGCCAACGGCAAAATTATGGGCCTGAGTTTCAAGTCATTATCTAACTTCATACTCACTGTGTGGCAGATAAACCATTGATTAGTGCTTTTTGTTAAGCTTTCTTATATATAAATATCGCTAAAGGCCAGGGAGCTGTCCTACATGTGGCTTTTATTGAGAGCCAGTCTGGTGTAGTGGTTAAGTGTGCGGACTCTAATCTGGGATAACCAAGTTTGATTCCCCACTCCTCCACTCCAGCTGCTGGATGACCTTGGGCAAGCCATAGTTCTGTCAGAGCTGTTCTCTCAAGGGCAGTTTCTGTCAGAGCTCTCTCAGCCCCACCTACCTCACAGAGTGTCTGCTGTGGGGAGGGGAAAGGAAAGGAGTTTGTAAGCCGCTCTGAGACTCCAAGTGAAGGCCGGGGTATAAATCCAATCTCCTCCTCCTCCTCAATTTATAGGCTGCATTTGCCAAGATATTGCATGAAAAAAAGAAATGGTGCAGGGGCCTGATTCAAATTGAGACCATGATGGGAGGAAACATGATAGCAGTTTATAAAATTATGCCTGGGGTAGAGAGAGTTGACGGAGAGAAATCCCAAAATAATAGATACTAGGTATATTTTGGTATAGACCCACAGAGGATCTAGCAGATTGCTTACATGGTGGGTGAGTGGGTGGAAGGGTTCCTCATTCTGGGCAGGTGGCAAACTGTATGGCTGAAGGTGTTTCTAGTGAGTTGTATAGCTGCAAACATGGCATAACGTTGCACTAACTGATGATGGTTCCAGATTGCCATAAATGTCTCCTCTGGAGAACAGATTTGGGGAGGTTCCATTTTTGCTGGCTCCTGGGCTCTCCTGAAGATACCTTCAGCGAGGCCCTAGAGAAGCCTCCCTGTAGCTTGCACTTCCACCTCATGCACTGCCACCACCATCTCACGCCCCCCCCCCCCTTCACTTTGTATGGCTTTCCTGAGACAAAGGAAAGGGTCCCAGTTATATCAGAAGGAGCTTCTGCACATGTGCCATGTATCCAAAGGACCAGAAAGGGTCCCAGTATACTCAAGACGGATGTAAGGCCCCAAGGAACCTTCTTGGATCCTATAAGCTCCTGACAATGACTGCAGGGCTGCATTCACATACCACTGGATATTGCATAACTATTGCACAATAGGGGTCTATTGCACACCGGGTCTTCCTGTGTAGGCAAGCCAATTTGGTTGCAAATGATTGTAATAACGCAGCAGCTTAGCAGCCAACAAGCGAGTATGGTACAACCTAGAGGTGCCTCTGCTCACGTCTTGCCTTGGAAAAACCCATGATCCTGGAGTTGCCATTGGTCGGTGGTAAGTTGATGGCACACAGTTCTTATTATCAGAGGAACTGCCAGTTTGTAACTAGTCCCTTTTAAAATTGAATTATTTTCAGACCTCCGGCAGACAGTCTCTTAATCCATTTTTAGGAGGACCAATTATGAATCAAGTTCAGGGGAGTTTTTGAAAAATCTTACCTATTATGAATCTTTCCCCCGCCCCTTCTGGTACCAACCTGGCAACCACGATATAAACCAAGACGTTATCCTTGACCAAACCCAACCAATGTCTCAGTTTATCCTGTTTTTTTTTAAAGAAATAGTAATGGAAGATCATCCTCACCAAACTTCTTTTTAGATAGGATCATATTGGGGGGGGGATTTTTAAAGAGGGACGGAATAAACATACCAGGCTGCATACCAGGCTCTGAATTACTTTCTCCCTAAACTTGCAAACTCCTGTTAGGTTTAATTAGCACCTGGGGTGGAGAGACATTGTTCCAGGGTGAAAGCAATCTGGAGAGGCTGAAACAAAGGAGGCGGCAACCAGGGGGGAAGGTGACCTTTGGGGGCCGAAGAGGCTTCCCAGCAGGTCAAAGTAACAGCTACAATTAGTTCTCCCTCCTCATCAAACTCCTACACAGTTTGCAGAGATGTCAGACATCTCTGCAAGGGGGAGGTGGGGCTGGGGTGCCAACGCAAACATACCTGGCTTGCTTTGTTCCTTTACCAACATGGATGGCGTTTTATCTGATCGCATTGTTCAAAATAAATCTCAAACCGTTTGCTGCTGTTGTTGTTATTATTATTATTATTATTTGCCAGTCAGGATGTAAATCAGCTAACTGATCTTGGATACCTTTTATATTACTATTTTAACCTGACGGAAGGAGGGCTGACTTTCAGAAGCTAATGACGCCTGTATCCAAAGAAGTGAGCCTGCACACGAAATCTTATACCCAGAATTAAACTTTGTTGGTCTTAAAGGTGCCGCTGGATTCGAACTTTGTTCAACTCCCGTTGTTGCTGGTTGCTGCGACAGCCAGCGTGGTGGTGCAGTGGTTAATGTGTCAGACCAGGATGTGGGAAACCCAGGTTCGAATCCCGACTCCACCACGGTTGCTTGCTGGGGTGACCTTGGGCCAGTCATGCCCTACCAGCCTCACCTCCCTCACAGGGTTGTTGTGAGGGTAAAACGGAGGAGAGGAGAATGACGTAAGCCACTCTGGGTCCCCACTGAGGAGAAAGGAGGGGATATAAATGAGGAAAATAAATAGATAAATGCTGGACTCGAGACCTGATCGCCTACTGCAGACCGATGTGGCCACCCACCTGAAACTTCCAAATGACGTCTCACCAGGGGAGCGAAACATCGAAGGTCCTGAAAGCTTAGCCCGTGTTCACGGTCACTGAACTATGAGCATTTCATGCGTAGTGTTCACAGCATGTACCACAACCAATGCTCCCTCAAAGCTGTGGAGTCTTGTGAGCAAACATTCTGCTTTGTGAGCTACTGGTGTTAAAGTGGTGAGCGAGCAATTGGGCTACTGCATAAATTGGCTTGCTCTGGAGCCCTCCTTCCTGAGCGAAGACAAAAAGGTGTGAGCCAGAGCCTAAAAAACTGTGAACTACCTCACACTAACTCAGCTTAGCAGGAACACTGATCACAACAACCCTGTAAAGTGGGTTACAGTATTCTATCCATATACTGTAGGCGGGTGACTACAATCATGTGGACATAGGGCGCCAGGGCCAGATCCTACAGCAGCCTCCGTCAATACATAACATAACTTACACGTCATGTTTTTTTTTTTTTATCTTCCATCAAGAGACTCAGAAACACCATTTTTTTGCAGTGCAATCCCTATCAAAGTTACACCCTTGTAAGCCGGCAGTCTCCAATTGGCTTAGAAGGGCATCGCTCTGCCCAGGATTGCATTGTTAGCCTCCTAACTCAGAGCCGGTCTCGCTTGGGAGGCGGTGAGTTATCTAAGGCCACCTGGTGAGCCTCCTTGCAGGAGTGGGAACTTACATTTCCTACCGTCAAAGCTCAACGCTGCCACTCAGAACAACCGCACACTGACTTATTAGTTCCTTCTTTCCCTGGATGTCATGACAGGCTAGCTGTGCCTTTCCCAACTCCCCTCTACTTCTTTTTAATAATCGTTGCAAGAAGAGAAAATGAACATAGGGTCTTTTTTTTTTGTTAAAGGAGTACATCTGAAATGCAGAGCTTCCCCACTTCTCGCTCAGATTAATCACCTTTGTATTAAATCCATGTTAGGCGTAGCTCTCTCTCCCCCACCTTCATTGCTCTGAATCTGCAATGTGCCCAGGAACCATCAGGGGGCAGCTGTGACCAGAAAAGAACAAATCCCGGAGAATGCAGTGGGAAAATAAAGAGCAGGGAGAGAGGTTGGGTGAAATAAGGGAAACGGGCAAGATGGAAGAATGAAGGCAGGTAGAGAAACAGAGTGGGGAGTGGGGGGGGTCATGAGAAGAGAAGAAGAAGAAGAAGAAGAAGAAGAAGAAGAAGAAGAAGAAGAAGAAGAAGAAGAAGAAGAAGAAGAAGAAGAAGAAGAAGAAGAAGAAGAAGAAGAAGAAGAAGAAGAAGTTAAGATGTGGAATGAGGGAGAAGAATCAGCTAGAGAAGACCAATTTAAAAACCCAAATCGACCTAACTTGAAATACATCACCCTAGTAGAAGAGGGAACAGAACTGAGCGTTGTGGAAACAGAGAGGGGCTCATTTAAGCAGTTTTTAAAAACCACTTCAGAGAGAAAAAGAAAGGGGGGAACCCGCCACCCCTTCAGAGTTAATAAAAAAAAGCTTTCAGACCTCAGCACGAGAACTAAATGAGACTGAATATAAAGGTGCCATATTATTTCTCTCATTACCTCAGCAGTATATATATAAAAAGAGCTGGTGGATTTTATTTTTTTCAAAAAGAAGAAAAAGCCCTGTGTAATCTAAAGGCTTTCAAGGTGCGCTTCATCCCAACCGCTCTCGGTTCCAGTAGGTTAACTTCATTAAAGGGCGCCTTCTGCTGCTTTCATGTGTGCCGGGATCCCTACTGGGTGGCTAACATCAGGCAGAGAAAAAACCCCTCGGCTGGATGATCGTAAACGGATGTTTTACACACGGGTGAATGGAATGTGGGGTGGGGAGAAAGAGAGAGAGAGAGAGAGCGGGAAGGGCTACAGGCAAGAGACGGATCCTCCGGGCCTATTCATTTCCCGCCACACAAGGCCTCAGCCCTTAGCAAAGAACGGCCTTAGGACTGGAAGTGTTACGGATTGAATTCTGAGGGAAGGAAGAGACCTCTGCTAGTGACCTCTCTGTGATCAGGCCTCTCGATGGACGGTGTTTTCCCTCCTTATTATGCTGGGCCTGATCTGTCTCAAAAACTATATTACAGGGTTTCTTTCATTCCTGAGGTTTTTCTTCCTGTGTTCAAAAAGAAAAGAAAAATGCGCTGCATCCCTTTGGAAGAGGATCCAGAAACTTAACATCTGACAGGATCATCAAATAAGTCCCCAGAAATTAGTAGCACAAACGTATACACAAAATGTTAGGGGCTCATCTGCTCACACTAGGGTTGCTAGTCCCCCCCACACCGGCCACCAGCGGGGGAATGGGGGTTTATAGGGTTGCCAGATCCAGGTTGGGAAACTCCTGGAGATTTGGGGATGGGGCCTGGGGAGGACAGGGAACTCAGTGGGGTCCAAGGCCAGAGAGTCCATCCTCCAAAAGAGCCATTTTCTCCACAGGAACTGATCTCTGTAGTCTGGAGATGAGCTGTAATTCTGGAAGGATTACCTGGAGACTGGCATCTCTGGCTCACACCGGCCTCTGTAAGTCATGGGGTTGTTCCTGATCGCAGAAATAACAGGGAGATCCCATTTCCGTACCGGGCAGGGGGTTGGAATGGGTGGCCCATAAAGCCCCCTGTCAACTCTATGATTTCTTCCTACAAAAGTAGGCCACGCACTGTGTGGTTTTGATCTTTCCTCTCTCCCATCAAGAATTATTTACTGATGCTAAGGACAAGCTCAAACGCTCCTTCCCCCCTATTTCTTTGTACAAAGGATTTATATGCTATCCCCTCAGCCGTCAGGTTCCTCCTGGGCTACAGAATAACTATTTAAAACCAACAACAAAAATGTAATCAACTTAAAATGCAGCAACCTAAAGAACAAACCATCACCAAATCAGGAAAACAGAATTAAAATATTAACTCTGCTCACGGAGGGATAAGAAGAACAGGAAGAGAGAGCTCGGTTGATCCAGTAAGATACCTAGGTAAAAAAAAAGGGATTTTACTCAGCATCCAGAATATAAGAACACGAGAGTTTCCCTTCTGGATCAAAACAGTGGTCTATATAATCCAGCATCCTGTTTCATGCAGTGGCCAGTCTGCTGCCCCTAAGGCCAACAAATGGGACAATGAGGCCAAGGCCTTCTGCAGGTGTTGCCTCCTAGCACGGGCATATGAAGAGTTATTGCAAGTTTGCTTTCATCATCTTGGCTAGCAGTTATGGATGGACCTATCTTGCAAGGATGTCTTTTACATCCATCTGTTGGTTTGTTATCAGGATCTGCCTGTTGGGATAGGGTAACCAGCTTTAGGTTTGGACATTCCTGGAGAATTGAGGAGGGTGGTTGTTTGGGGATGGACCTCAGCATGATATAATACCATAGAGCCCGCCTTCCAAAGCAGCCATTTTCTCCAGGTGAGCTGATCCCTGTTGCCTGAAAATCAGTTAAAATTCCAAGAGGTCTCCAGTCACGACCCGGAGTTTGGAAACCCTGCATCAGGACTTCACTGGTCCTGAAGCCTCTTCAATGGCTCCTTATTGATTTCTGGATTTGTTTAAGATGGTGGTGCTTACCCTTCATGGATGTGGAAGTTGGACAGTGAAGAAAGTTGACAGGAAGAAAGTTGATTCATTTGAAATGTGGTGGTGGAAGGGAGCTTTGCAGATCATCAAAAAGACATATAAGTGGGTTCTAGATCAAGTGAAGCCCGAACGCTCCATAGAAACTAAAATGACTAAACTGAGGCTATTGTACTTTGGTCACACCATGAGAAGAGGCCCTGGAAAAGACAACAGTTCTAGAAAAGATGAAGGCAGCAGGAAAAGAAGACCCAACATGAGACAGATTGACTCGATCAAGGGAGCCACGAGGGCCCTCAGTCCTCAAGACCTGAGCAAAGCTGTTAACAGAAACATTGTGAATGATATTGATTGGTGGAGTTGCCATAAATTGGAAACAACTTGATGGCACTTAACACACAGAGAATTCACTGATCCTTTATTTAAATATCTTTTTTCTTAAAACTAAAGGGGGAGAGAGAGAGAGAGAGAGAGAGAGGGAGGGAGGGAGGGAGGGAGAGAAAGAAAGAAAGAAAGAAAGAAAGAAAGAAAGAAAGAAAGAAAGAAAGAAAGAAAGAAAGAAAGAAAGAAAGAAAGAAAGGAAGGAAGGAAGGAAGGAAGGAAGGAAGGAAGGAAGGAAGGAAGGAAGGAAGGAAGGAAGGAAGGAAGGAAGGAAGGAAGGAAGGGATTGCTGAGCGAGGGGCACATGGCCGAAGAATGGATAAATCATTAATTGCTTATATATCGTGTTCCTGAACATACTATTGCTCTTAATACAATAATGGCAACCACAAAGGGAAACAAAGCAGATGGTGATAAAGACGTTTTCTCATGTACTTTCCCTTTCGTTGGGAGGGATTTTTTAAAATATCGTTGTGCTTGTCGCTGTTCTTAAAAGGGGGCAGGCAGTGGTTTATGGAGCCGTATCCCTCACCGCATTCTACATTTCATGGTAGTTTTCAACACTCCGGGATGCAGCACTCCCCATTTCGGAGTCCAGGGGCAGCGAATTAAGTGTCAGAAGGTATGTGCAGTTTATTTTATTTTATATATTTATTTTTCTGCCAGCAGTTCTGTTCTAAACGCTGCCATAAAAAATTTAGATCCCCAAACCGAATTATCACAAGGATATTTCATCTCCCTCCTGCCTGAAACCTTGCAAATAAATTCTCAGGCCAGAAGTGATTCGTTCCTTACCCCCTCCCCTCCCCTCCCCCCTTTCTTTTTTCTTTTTCTAAAAAGTGTGATTTGCAGTGTTTTGACTCTCCTTTTGATTGGTCCTGGCAACAAAATCTCCATATGTTTCAGCTGCCTTCTACTCACCCCCCTCCTGTAACATTTTGCCATGTTTTAGTTTGCGACCTCTCGTTCCCCAATATTTACACACATTTTGGAATATATTTTCATTGTAACACACTCACATTATGCACAGGGAATTAATTCCATATACATTTTCTAGAGAAGACTGAGAAACCTCTGCCCTGCTAGCTGAAGAGTTCAACCAGCTAGCGCCTTGCTTGAATGCCGGGATTTGTTCAGTTTTGCCCGGGGGCCGGCAACAGAGATTTCAGACAGACTTTGCTTCCCATTGTGTCTATACACCAGGGTTGCCAGGTCCCTCCAGCTCCTTGTAAGTCCGGCCCATTCCCTACTGGTTGCCTGGCAACCAGCAGGAGATGGAGAGGACTTACCAGGAGTGGGAGGGAGGCCCAATCTATGTCGCCAGCAATGAGGTGATGTCACTTCCTATGTGTTCCAGAAGTGATGTCATCATATTGTGACATTTTGGCAATGCTCTGCTGTTTGGCAAAAATTCTATGGTGAAAACTGCTTTTACCATAGAGTTTTCCCCAAATACCAGAGCATCACCATGACGTTGTGGACGTGATGATGTCACTTCCAGTACACACCAGAAGTAACTTCGCCATGTCACTTGCGATGCAGCCTGGGCCTCCTTCCTGCTCCTCATAAGTTTCCCCCCCGCTGGCCAAATGATTGACAGTTGGGGGCAGGTCCTGGCAGCAGGGGAGCCCCCACCTCGAACACGGAGGGGCTTGCAACCCTACTGTACATATATTCCCTTTGTCTGTAGGAACCTAAGAGTGGCCTTACTGGATTCAGCTAAGGGCAAAGCTAATCCATTGGTCTTCACAGCCTTTATTGATTTATTTTACAAAATTCACATCCTGCCTTTTTGCCCTCACAAGGGCCACCAAGGCAGCTATCAAATTAAAACATGCACAACCAAAACGTATTTTCAAAACCATTAAAACCAACCCAAACCCCACACATCCCCCTTCATTCGTTTTCAGTGCCTGTTATTTGAGGTGATAATGCTTTTGTGGCACACTACAGAAATCACACTTAACCATGGCTTGTTTTTCTTACCCATAGGCTGACAATGGTACCCAAATAAACCATGATTAAAAATCAGATTCAAGGCAGGATGTGAAATCTTGGACTGAGTTGGGTTTGCAAACCATGATTCTCATTAGCCGTGGTTAAGCATTACATCTGCACAAAGCAAAGCATGGTCAAGGCCATCTCTCGGTCTTCCCTTGCTGCCTACTTGGAAAAGAGATGAGCGGGTTTCACTGTTTGGTGTAGTGGTTAAGAGCAGCAGTCAAGAGTGGTTAAGAGCGCCAGTTTGGTGTAGTGATTAAGAGCAGCTGACTCTTATCTGGGAGAACCGGGTTTGATTCCCCACTCCTCCACTTGCAGCTGCTGGGTGACCTTGGGTCAGTCACAGTTCTCTCAGAGCTGTTCTCTCATGAGCAGTTCTTGAAAGAGCTCTCTCAGCCCCACCTACCTCACAGGGTGTCTGTTGTAGGGAGGGGAAGGGAAAGGAGATTGTAAAGAGATTGGGACTTCAAGTGAAGGGTGGGGTATAAATCCAATCTCCTCCTCCTCTTCCTTTTTCTTCTACGTTTTGCATCTCCCCAAATCATCCCTTCAGGGACAGGGATCAGCTGAGTTGGTTCCATTGTATACTTGTGATCTCAACCAGGGTTGTGAAGCTAACCAGGGTCACATCTGCACAGGGTCACTGGTCAAACATGTTCTACCAGCTTTTAAAAGCAATGTGAAAAAAGCCTGTAAAACTCACATGCCAGAGCTGAAAGTGGGGTAACGGAATACCAACAGTAACCCCTCTTTCAGACCACCACCAGCTCTTTGAAAATAACGTCACCTGTCATCAGCTTCTGGATTCCCCCCTTCACCCAACTTTTATTTTCATTTTCGGTCCTATGATTGTAAATTCTGGTTATCGTTATGTATCATCATTATAAAGACATCGTGGCCTGACCGAGATGGCCCAAGCTAGCCTCATCTAGTCAGATCTGGGAAGCTAAGCAGGGTCAGCCCTGGTTAGTACTTGGATGGGAGACCGCCGAGGAAGGCCAGGGTTGTGCCATGGAGGCAGGCAACGGCAAACCACCCCTGAACGTCTCTTGCCTTGAAAACCCTGTGGAGACACCACAGGTCAGCTGAGACTGGACAGCACTTTCCACACCCATCATTATAAATTCTGCCAAGGAAGGGCACTGGGTCGAGAGCCAGTTTTGGTATAGTGGTTGGGAGCACGGACTCTAATGTGGGAGAACCAGATTTGATTCCCCACTCCTTCATATGCAGCTGCTGGTGTGACCTTGGGTCAGTCACAAGTTCAATCAGAGCTGTTCTCGCAAGACCAGTCCTCGAGAGAGCTCTTTCAGCTCCACCTACCTCTCAGGGTGTCTGTTGTGGGGAGGGGGAGGGAAAGGAGATTGTAAGCCACTCTGAGACTCCTCTGGGTAGTGAATGGCGGGGTGTAAATCCAATCTCCCATCTCCTCCTCCTCCTCGGAGTTCCTAGATG
Source organism: Gekko gecko (assembly GCA_029375565.1). Lineage (NCBI taxonomy): Eukaryota > Metazoa > Chordata > Lepidosauria > Squamata > Gekkonidae > Gekko > Gekko gecko. Next base: position 24,206,929 of record JAPDNY010000003.1, read on the forward strand.
TTGGGGTGTCATTTGGGGATGCCCAGGGGCGCCATTAACTCCCCCACAGGTAAGGTTTCTTCACGTGACCTGTGTCTTTTACTATTAAAGACGTATACAAACCAAGTAGCTCCAACTAATGCTCTTAGAATAAACTGGGCACGATCCTTCCCCCTACAGGCACAGCACTCGTGCATGGAAGGGTCTCTCCAGCTCCTACCAGAACTCTGTTTTTCTTCTCTCCGTGAACAAACAGACGCCAGGCCAGGCCGTGAGGGGGAAATGGAAGGTCCGCGCGCCGCTCATTCCCTTCTCCCTTTCCTCGCTGAAGTCTGAAATGGCACCTCTGCCAAAGGGGCTGTTTGTTGTTTCTAAAGGAGACCTTTGCTTTCGCAGTCACTCAAATAACACATCCAAGAATGTCTTGATCCGTGTTGTTTGGAGACAATTTCTCAGTATCTCGCACAAACAGAGTGTGAAAAGGAATGAGTCCCAAGAGGGACCGTTCAGATTTCAACAACATTGGTTTGTGTGCTAGAATAACAAATGGAGGGCCACCACACATCCACACCCCCATAAAAATTTACAAAGGAAAATAGGTACGCTTGTTCCACAGTATGCGAGCAAGAGATTTGCAGTGCGGTACTGGACACACAGCTGTAAGACTGACAATGGAGTAATTGAAATGGCTCCAGATTTTCCGTTCCTCGGCTCCCTCATCAACCAAAAGGGAGATGGCAACCAAGAAATCAGAAGGAGACGGAGACTAGAAAGGGCAGCTAGAAAAGACGCTTTAAATGTAAGGAATGTGTCACTGGCAACCAAGAGCAAGATAATTCATACCCTAGTATTCCCCATTACTATGTATGGGTGTGAAAGCTGAACGATGGAGAAAGCCGATTCCTTTGAAATGTGGTGTTGGAGGAGAACTTTGCAGATACTGCGGACTGCCAAAAAGGCAAATACGTGGGTTCTAGATCAAATCGAGCCTGACCTCTCCCTATAAACTAAAATGACTAAACTGAGGCTATTGTATTTTGGTCACATTCCGAGGAGGCAGGAGTCACGGCAAAAGACATCCGTGCTAGGAAAGGCTGAAGGGAGCAGGAAACGAGGAAGACGCAACATGAGATGGACTGACTTAAGTCAAGGACGCCACGGACTTCCTTTTGCAGGACTCAAGCAAGGCTGTTAACGACAGGATGGACTGGAGGGACGTTAATTTGTCAGGTGCTTCACACACATACAGCGACCAAAGCAAATGACCAAGCTGTGTTGGTGGGGCACCACGGAAAAGTCCCAGCCAAACACCTGTTGGAATGCTAATATTTCAGTCTGGGGGTGCATTGTCACAAGCAGGTCACATATATGTTGGGTGGGTTTTGCTATCACACAATATCTCAGTCCCAGGTCCTAAGATTTTTCACGCTGTCATGTTTTGAGATGAAATTAGTGCAGATTTGCTCATTACCCAATTGTGGCTCTGTTCGGATGTCACATGACACTGTGGCTTATTTTAACTGCGGCCCCTTAGCTAAAACAGCAGAAAGCTATTTTAGTTTGCCCTGACAAACCCCAGTCCCAGGGCTTTTCTCACTCTTCCACTCCTCTCCTAACGAAACAAGGAAAGTCAAACAACCCAGGGGCTCTCCCGGCCTCCAGTACAACACCAGGACAAACAAAAGCCCCTGTGTGCACAACTTACTTTCTATTAGCTGGCCTTATCGTAGGGCCAAAAGCCTACACCCCCTGTTCAAGCTGCATGGTCAGGCAATAAAAACAAGACAAAATAAAAACAGTAATAAATTAATACCATGAAACATTAAAAATAGGAATAATGAAGAATGATACAGTAGGGTAATAAAAACAACCATTAAAATTTCAATATTAAAAAGCCATTTTAAAAGCCGCACCGAAGGTATTCTGATAAAACCAATCCAAACACACAGTTCCAAGGGTCCACATCTGGTGGACTGTGTGTCTGCACTGGAACAGCTCAGATGTGTCCAGTTGTGAGGGAAAGGAGGACTGCACATGTACGACACACTACTTTCTTGGAACTTCTGCAACCAAGTCTGGCATCAGTGCCACCTCTAAGTCAAAGCCTCCACATTGTTAAAAGGAAAAGCCCTGACCTGAATAGCCCAGGCTAGCCCAATCTCGTCAGATCTCAGAAGCTAAGCAGGGGCGACCCGGGCAAGTACTTGGATGGGAGACCTATGGATAGGGATAGGCACAGACCCGAACACCGAGCCAACGCCCACCCTGGACTTTGCCCAGTTTGAGGCTCATGAGCTGAGGTCCAGGGAAGGTGCCTTCCCCGGACGCTCACCCTGAGCGTTTTGGGCAGGCTTGGGAATGCATTCGGCCCAATGCCCGCCTGCCACTTCCAAGTGACATTGGCCCCCACCCTGGCATGTCCGCATTACCCAGAAGTGATGCAAGCACATCACCAACGCACTTGCATCTCTTCTGGACAATGTGGGCATGCTGGGGGCCCAACGCCACCTCGAATGAGCAGCCAAGCAAAACCAGGGAGTTTCTGGCAATTTCTAGAAGAGACTTCTGTCACTTCCAGGGTTTTTCTGGAAGTGATGTCATACTATTGGCCCGATGGCTATTTTAAAAAAAAGGTTTCTTGCTGCCATTCCGACTGGTGGGGGATCCCCAGCCACTTGCGGGGGGTCTGGCAACCTTGGCTACCATCTCCATGTCAAGCTGCCTTATACTATTTAGCTCTGACTCAAGCAGCTCCTCAAGATCTTTCCCAGCCATCATACTGGAGAGTTGTTTTGACTGGAGATGCCAGGAACAGAGCCAGGGACCCTTTTTTCCTGCATGCAAATCACGCAGCTCTGCCACTGAGCAAACAACATCTGCCCCCAGCTTATGAAATGGGCAACAAGCTTGTTCCGAATCCTGCATTTCCCTGAAGCCTCTCTGCAAGCTACTCATGAATCTATACATCTATATAAATGCAATTTGTCCTCATGAGCCTGGGCACAATATTTTTCATGTTGAAGTTGTCATCATTCTATGCTGCATGCTCTTTTACAGTTTAACTGCTGAAAGGAAAGTTAAGACCTGAAAATTCCTCTGCAAGTACACGTGATGGGGAGAAGGAAATATTTTATGCTACCGTGAGGCAAGCCCACGCCGTAGGACGCCAATTTTGCCCAGCTTGCAGGGCTGGCTCTTTCTCCAAGGGGCCAAGGCAAGCCCCTGAGGCACTGGTAGCTTCCTTGAGCCCAAAGGAAATGGAGAAACATAGAGCTGGAAGGGACCCCAAAGCTCATCTAGTCCAACCTCCTGCATAGTACAGGAAATTCCCAGCTACCTCCCCCCACTCCCCTAGTGACCCCCACTTAGGGCTGTCAACCTCAAGTTGGTGGCTGGACATTTTCCATGGAGATCAGCAATGCTCCCTCTCAGCTGTGGAGTCTTGTGAGCAAAAATTCTACTTTGTGTGCTACTGGCATTAAAGTTGTGAGCGAGCGATTTGGCCACTGTATAAATTAATTTGTTCTGGAGCCATCCTTCCTGAGCTAAGACCCAAATGTGTGAGCCAGAGGCTAAAAAACTGTGAGCCAGCTCACACTAACTCAGCTTAGAGGGAACACTGGAGATCAGTTCACCTGGAGAAAATGGACGCCTTGGAAGGTAGATTTTATGGCATTATACCCCAATGAAATCTTTCCCTTCCCCTCCCCTCCAGAAACCCCAATCTCCTCAGGCTCTACCTCTCAGATCTCCAGGTATTTCCCAACCTGGAGCTGGCAAACCTACTCCTGATCTATGGCCAGAGGAAGGCAAAAAACCTCCATGACCCCTGGGCCAATCTGGCCTGGAGAAAAGTTCCTTCCTGACCCCAAAGTGGGGATTGGCATTACCCTGGGGATATAAGAAAAAGCCACAAGAGTGGGGAACTGTTTTATCCCTTCGTGCCTTCCATTTCATGATTAGGGATAGGCACAAATCATATTTTTGCAGTTCAGTTTGTGGTTTGTGGCTGAACCATGAACTGAAGCATGAACCGGCACACTGGTTTGTGAACCGAACTGGTTCATATTGGTTTGTGAGCTATTTAAAGTTTAAAACCCCACTTTCTGCTCTCTGAGGCTTTTCACATGGGACAGAAAGCAAGGGCTTAAACTGAACAGCAAACTGCCATGAACCACCACAAACTAAATCAAAATTTGTGAAAATTCATGGTGGTTCTTCATTTCGCAAACATTAGTTCATCAGCCAGTTTGTGCCCCTCCCTACTCATGATCTGCCTAAATTCAGATGGCCATCTGCTTAAAAACCTCCAAAGGAGAGCCCACTACCTCACAAGGAAGCCTGTTCCACTGAGGAACTGCTCTAAGGTGGGGTATAAATATTTTATAATTAATTTAAAATCAATTTCTAAGCTTGCCCCCAGTTTACCTGTTCTTCATGTCTCCTCACCCTTGAGTGTCAGCACATCAACATCATTAGTGGTAAACAATGTGAGATTTACAGCATTTGGTCCAAAAAAGTCACCTGTCTCTGCTTTATACACTTATCACATGTAGTTACCAAGCATTTGGCAAACATTAAATCAATGCTTGTCACCTGCTTACTCTCACCCACCAAGCCCTTCCAGAAGTGGGCTGAGCAGCACAACAGCATGTGGGGCCATGAAGCAGACCACAGCAAAGCTTCCCATGGGGCTCTCACTTGCTGCAAAATGTTGCACGAATCCAGACTGAAAGGAAAATTAAAGCAAAACTCTTTCATTCTGTTAGCCTGAGGGAAACCAGGAAGTCGTGCTCACAGATTACATTATGAGGACATGTGTACGTGTGTGTTAAGTAACATCATTTCTGACTTATGGCGACCATATGAATTAATGCCCTCCAAAACGTCCTCTCGTTAACAGCCATTCCATTCAAATCCCAGTATAAACACCTATCAATGGTTAGGAAGGCTTTAACACAATATCACACATTACATATATTTAGGGATGGGCACAGCTCATATGCTTTGCATGCAAGGAGGTTGCAGGTTCAATCCCTCCACCTCTAGTAAAAATCAACTGGCTGAGGAAAGATTGCTTTTATTTACTTTATTTATATCCACCTTTTTCACTGAGGCTTGTTGGATCATCCAAGTGTAAGTCAATGCAATCAATAGGATGTGGCATCTAATAAGCAATGCAATTGAACTAGGATTACAGAAATTTGAAATAAAGCAAGATTAGACTCACTATGGCCCTGGTCGTACGGGCCAGAAAACGCGGGGGGGGGAGGCGTGGCTGTTCGCCCCCGAGCAAAATAAGGTGCGGTAGCCCGATCACATGGGCCACCGGGTTGCCACGCTCCAGCTCCAAGCGCTGATCACACCACGCTGCTGCAGTGCAGAGAAAAAGCGGCGCAGCAGAGCAAGCAGGCCGCACTGGTGTAAAGTGCACATGTGTCATTGGGGGGGCAGGCCACTGTCAGTGTCTTGCATGTGTGCATGCGCCATTTGGCATTGGTGTGCATCCCATGGAAACTTACAATATCCGGAAACCCCGGACATGGGCGGGCATCAGATGCCGTGGGATACTGGCACTCCTGCGATCAGATGCCGGCCTTTGCCCCGGGGTTTCCAGAAACTAGTGCTTCTGCCCTGGTAGTTTTTTACTCCACATCTTTGGAAGGAAGCTGCGGGTTGGCCACAGGAGTGCTACGCTTCCCAGATGTGCCTGTGTGATCACGCACAGAAACTCCGCAGGGCTACCGTGCCTTCGGCGGGGCAAATACTCCGTGTGAACGGGGCCTATGTTAAACAATGCAAAAAAATGGTATCACATAAATAGAAGAGACTGTGGTGAAAGCAGGATAGTACATACAGCAAACAGACACCCAGTGCTCTAGTCCACTGTCTCATTCATTGTAAAAAACACCTTCTCAAACCATTCCAAGGTAATATAGCTCTATTACGTACTTATGCGCTGTGAAGTCACAACTGACTCATGGTGATGCCAGAGAGGGGCTTCCAAGGCAAGTGGGAAGCAGAGGTGGTTTGCCGTTGCCTTCCCCGGCACGGTCTTCCTTGGTGGACTCCCATCCAAGTAGCTGTTGGAATATGCAAGGTCTACAGTGTGGCCTTATCAAGAAGATATAAAGATCACCCTACAGAGGGACAGCTGAAGGACTGGTAGCATAGCTAGATTAGGGTCTGCTCAGAATGTCAAATTGTGTCCTTTCTGTCTCTTGATTGACTCTTCTGGAGACTTCCTACTCCTGCAGAGCTTCCTGTTGCTCGTTATTCCTCAGCAGTTAGGCTAGACAGTTAAGGCTCTCTCCCTCTTCTATGTGCTATCAAAGTTTGTTCTTCTTGAACGAAACTACTTATTTTTTCTCTGAACACTCAGTGCTCCACTTCCTTTGCAAATTTAAACTCTGCCAACAGCAGCCTCCCTGCTTAGCTTCCGAGATCTAACGAGGCGAGGCTATACCATATGCCACCTTCCCCCCCCGCCCCCCATCTCCCTGCTACCTTTACAGAAATGCCCTCCTGGACAATTCACAAGCGAATGACAGCTCAGAAGCGAATGTCCCGAGTGATTCTGTTTTTTATATCGTTTGTGGAAAGACTGAAGGGTAACACTTTTGTGTTCCCTTTCCAGCTTCAAAGCACTTCACAAATACAGTATCATCATTATCCTCAAGTCACCCTTGGAAGGTAGTCCAGCATTATTACCCTCCCCCCTACATTGCGGGTGAGGAATGAGGCTGGGAAAGGCCTCCCCTAAAGTGGCCTATTGAGTTTTGAGAGGACTGCGATGCAAACGAGATTAAGGTGGGCAGCCGTGTTGGTCTGAAGCAACAGAAGGAAGTCAGAGCCCAGGGGCACCTTTAAGACCAACAAAGTTTCATTCAAGGTGTGAGCTTGTGTGCATGCACTAAAGTGCATGCACACGAAAGCTCACACCTTGAATGAAACTTTGTTGGTCTTAAAGGTGCCCCTGGGCTCTGACTTTGTTCTACGCAGACAAGAGGCTTTCTTTGGGATTAGTATCTGGCTGCCTGGACAACATTCTCCCCCCTCAACCGATGCTGTAGCATCCTCATTCGTCAGGGAAGCAGAGGAGGCTTTGCTCCCAAACTGCGATTTGCAACACAAAAGCATTTCAGTTCAGTTGCCCGGGAGGGAGGAAATGGCTCTCCAAATGAGGCTGCTTCCTTTCCCCTGGCAGGATTCCTGTGTGGCAGCTACATGGCAGGCAGGAATTCAGGAGGAGATGCCCACCCTCTCTGTGCACCTCCCTGCTGGGAAACGTGACATTCCTGCCTTCTGGCCAGTGACGCAGTCCTCAAAACCACAGAAAACCCACCAGACGTCAAGGTTGCAGCCACTCCAGCCGCTAAGGGAAACAGTTATAGAGCTGTGAAAAATGGAAACACACAACTTCTGGAAGGAGGGCCTATGAGCTGTTTTCAGCCAGGGAGAGAGGAAATCCAAAACACCGTCAATAGGTAGTTGCTGACAGACAAGTGTCAGGTTTAGGAGCCAATTCAAACAGCACGGCTCCAAAATGGAGGCCGCTGGAACGGCTCCCAAACATCAGAGGCCAGCAGTGCAATCCCGGGCAGAGTTACTCCAGTCTAAGGCTATTGAAATCACTGGGTTTAGACTGCAGTTAAGTGTGCATAGCATTGCACTGGGGAGGTTTTAACATTACATGGATTGATCTGATTCCATGAAGACGGTCAATGTCAGGCTCAGCAACTATTTAATTATTCATTTTTACCCGACCTTTCTCCCCAGGGGGACCCAAAGTGGCTTACATCGCTCTCCTCCATTGTATCCTCACAACAACCTTTTGAGGTAGGTTAGGTTGAGAGTGTATGTGACTGGCCCAGGGTCAACCAGCAAGCTTCCACGGCAAAGCAAAGATCTGAACCTGGGTCTCCCATATCCTAGTTTGACATTACCACACTGGAACGGTCTCTCTTCTGAAGTGGGAGATTCTTCATTGTATCAGTGGGATACATACTTGTTGGGGATATTATAGCTCCTGCACTGGCAGAGGGTTGGACTAGATGACGGTGGTGGTCCCTTCCAGCTCTGAGACTAAGTAAATAAATAGCCTAGCCGCTACACCATGCTGCTACTAATGCAAATGAGTGGCGGAGGTGTGGAGATCCTCCACTTGATGAGGGCAATCCACACGGGGAGCCACTTTCAAACATGACAGCTGCCGCGTAGGGGCCACCACCAAATGGGAAATGCTTCCCAATAGCTTCTGTGTGATGGCCAGGGGCATAGTCAGAAAATTTTGGTTGGTGGGGTGTGGGGAAATCTGGGGAGCACCCTGGCCACGCCCACTGCTCCTCTTGCAGCAGCAAAAGAGCAACGCTGACTCCGCTGTGACCTCCTCTTGTCCTTTTGATTGCAGAGACTCAATTCCGGGCTCCTTTTCTGTGTAAGCCAGGGGGGAGTGGGATCTCTGACTCTCTCTCTTTTGCATTTTGCAATTTTATTTTATTTTGTTGCAATTTTATTTTATTCGCATTTTTAAAAACCTATTTATTTTTCAGGCCGGGGCCGGGGGGAACCACGACTGAAGCTTACCTGACTGTGCTTGGGGTCATTTTTGGAAACCCCATGCACATCTTACATTTTTAAAACATTTTTTTTTTTAATTTTTATGTCTGCGGGGGTGGCACTCATCTGTGGGGGGGCATTGCCCCCAAATGCCCCCCACCCGGTAGCTACGGGCCTGGCAGTGGCCAAACATTTTTTAAAACCATTCCTAAGGATTCTCTCCTGGAATGCCATCCCCCCTCCCCCAATCGTCCATCAAGACTTTCCTCCATCCTCAGGAAATGTTCATCAGCTACTAAGATAATAATATCAGGCACGCACGCAGGGGTTCATTTTTCTGTGCTACATCTCTTACAGCAGAAATACAATACACTCAGATGTCCTGTCAGTTTTTCAAAGCACGGCATTAGCGAGATTCAGTCATCCATAATTCACCAGGCAAAGTTGGGATAAAATTCGAAGTTTGGGTGTGTATGTGTGCACGTGTGTGTGTGTTCGATTGTGAGCGTGAGGATCATTACCATTACAGCAACTGCGGAATGGCAGCTTTTAGTAAAACAAATGAAAAGCTGTATTTAGTGTCTTTTTGCCACATTGTGAGAGGAATGAATAAAACACTTTATAATATATTTTACAGCTGCCGATTCTTAGGGTTTTTCTGCTTCACAATAGTCAAAGCGGCTCTGACTGGGGAGTAGCTGTAAAAACATTCGCCCCCCCCTTTTGTTGTTTTAAACCATTCTATTGAAAGAATGCATATTAATTGCCTCATCATTCCTCCGAACTGCGGTTGGGGAGAGTTTGGGAGCAGGAGTGGAGGCAGCAGTGGCAGCTGGGAAGGGGCCCCGAGGCGGGTGAGGGGAGTTCAAGGTTGCGTCGGGGGTGAGTAACGGAAGCCAGGAACCAAGGCGAAACAGTGGCTGGGCGCTGCCAAAACAAAGAAACAGATATTCAGATGGATATGTTACCAGAGTGTCCCTGAGTATGAAGGAAGACAGAGTACCAGAGAACTGGGGAAATAGGAGGACTGGAGGAGATAGAGAGCACAACAAAGGAGGGAAGCTGTGCAAAGGGAGCCGATGGGGAAGGACAAAGAGAAGAGGGTGGCTGAGAGGAAGCGGGAAGTGGCTAGAAGCCGTGCCTCAGCAACCCGGTCGGTGTCTCAGGGCCCACTTGGTTCAGATCCTTCATCGGCAGTGGTAACGCCTCAGGGGGCCATGCAGTTTAGCTTGTTCAAGAGCTGTTTTCACTTCCCCATCCACTCCTGCTGCTAAAGTTAGAATACAGTTGGGGCCTGGTAACCAGCAGGAGAGTTTGGAGGTAGGAACATATAGGGGTTTTTTTGGGGGGGGGACGACAATCGGCATCCCTGGGGCAATGACATCATTTCTGGTGCAACCTGGAAGTGACATCATAATGCCAGGGGGTGACACTCTAGCAGTAAAGTGTGTCCCCCCCACACATGGACATGTTGGGAGCTCAAGTGAAGTGGGTGGCAGGATAGGGGAGGAAAATACCAGGTGGACAAAATGTCGCCCCGTCTCCCGTCTCCCCTTGCTTTACCAAAAGGTGACACTAGGATCTTGTCTTCTAGGGATTGTCCTCAAAGGACAGTAGTAGTAGAAAAAGAAGAGACTGGATTTAAACCTGCCATTCACTACCCAAAGGAGCTGCAGAGTGCCTTACAATCTCTTTCCCCTTCCCCTCCCCACAACAGACACCCTGTGAGGTAGGTGGGGCTGAGAGAGCTCTTTTGAGGACTGCTCTTGAGAGAATGCTCTGAAAGAACTTGTGACTGACCCAAGGTCACACCAGCAGCTGCATGTGGAGGAGTGGGACTACAGAGGCCCTAGCCCTAAGCAAGGCTCTGGATTTTGTTTACTTCGTTTATAGCCCACTTTTCTCCCCAACGAGGACCCGAAGTCACTTACATCATTCTCCCATGCTCCATTGTATCCTCTCAAGAACCCTGCAAGAGTGGGCCAAAGTTACACTGAAAGAAAGCTTATTCTGACCCAAGTCTGCAGGTCTACCAGGAGCCACTTGGGCTGCAGTCACACACAAACGAAATAATCCACTTTCAATCCACTTTTAAACTGGGTTTTATTTTATTTATTTATTTATACTTTCAGCTTGCTATCCCACTCGAACCCCTGAAGGGGTCTCTGAGCGGCTTACAGTTACTCAATCATATCCTATCTAAGGCCACATATAGTCAGGGAGGGGACTACCCTACCAGCACCCAATGGAGTGTTGTAGTTCGGTTCGGCTCGGCGTCTGGCCCCGGTCTTTCACCTTCTCCCGTTGGCTTCCTTACGGCTTGGCAGGCCCATCCGGTGCGTGGCTTGCACGTCAGCGCGGCTCCAGCTCTGTCCGTTTCGGCTCCGCCACTCCTGCGCCTTCACGCTCCCCTGCGTCTTCCTGGCTCCGCCTTCCGTTTTTTGACGCTCGATTCTCGCTTGGTGCCACATCCCGTCGCCATCTTGCTGCCCGCTCGCCTTCTGCCGCCATCACCGCCGCCGCCGTCGGTGCTCCGCTACCCCCATGGGGGGGGGAGGGTGCTCCCTGCCACCTAGGGCAGGTACCCATTTTATCTACTCGCATTTCTATGGCTTTCGAACCGCTGGTTGGGCGGGAGCTGGGACTTGGACCAGGTGCTCACCCTGGTCGCGGCGGTTTTCGAACAGCCAGAACAGCTGTTCGCAGATGTTACCAGCAGGTGTTTTAACTACGTGCGCCACTGCTTTACTGTGTGAACTGGCAAAATCCAATTGGAAAGTGGATTGAAAGTGGATTATTTTGTGTGTGACATTTTTCCATCGTGGTCATCATCCCTGCCTTAGACAATCTAAAGGCCGTGGTCACACATGCTAAATAATCCACTTTCAGTGCACTTTCCAACTGGATTTTTGCTGTATGAACTGGCAAAATCTAGTTGGAAAGTGGATTGAAAGTGGATTGAAAGTGGATTGTTTAGTGTGTGTGATCGCAGCCTAAAGAACTGCAAGTTCCACCCCCAGCTTTGAAGGAAGACTCAAGCACCCTCCTCTTGGAAACCACAACGCTGCCAGAGAAAGAATCTGGAGTGAAGCCTAGGTAAAAGAGAGTTTGTGGGAGACCTCATAAAGAAAGGTTTGGTACATTAGCCCTCTCTCATAATCCCGCGGAGATCTGCACGTACCAATGAATCATCCCAGATACATCCCTGGAAGCCTGAACCACTGTACGGTCTCCCGTCACCCTCACACACAATCCTTTCCTGTCAAGTCAGCTGCCAGACATCCCGTTTTGAATGTGAACTGGCCTTGGAATCAGGGAACTCGCAGGAATCCATGGAGTTCATCTCGCAGGGGACAAATTCTGGGAAGGCTTTGGATTCACAACCTATTACTCCTGCTGTCTGTCTGGGAGGCTGCCCAAAGCTTTAAAATATGTTGGTTGGGGACAAATAGAAATTGGCATGGAGCGGCTGCGTTTCTGGGTTTGTGACGACTGCCAAATTTAGAAAGGAAAAACACCCTCCCGTGGCTGCCTTATGGCTTTATCAGTGGATTTACAGTGAGAGAGAGAGAGAGAGAGAGAGAGAGAGAGAGAGAGAGAGAGAGAGAGAGAGAGAGGGAGAGAGAGAGAGAGAGAGAGAGAGAATGAATCAAGGAAATAATCCAGCCTGTATTGGAGAGGGGAGCACCCAAGAAAATGGTTGGAAGTCCTCATTTACCAGGAAAACAGACCTGTGCCTTTCAATATTTCCCCCGGAGTCAAACCATTTCAAAGTAGATCTCTCCCACAGCGTAGGGTTCCCTTCTGTTTCCTCTCAAGTCCATAGCAAAACAGCTATGAGCCATCACAGAGAATTTTGTGTACGCACACATAACACAGATACGAAAAAACCTTCTCCTTTTTCTGTACCTATTCTCTTCCCCACAGAATCAGAAGTGCTGCACAGAGTGTGACTTGACTGCTGTTCATGGCGTTCACACTCATTTCTCAGAGCCCGAGAGTAGCAAATGCATTTCTCACAGACCTGATGTACCTTGAGGTGTGTGGAAACAGAGTTCGAAATTATATACCTCAGCGGCTTCTCCCGCTCTCCTTGTGGCTGTTCTCTGAGGGGCTTTGCTCATGCTGAGTCCACACGATGAAGATTCGCCGTGTTGTTTTTGCCATCGCTGCAAATAGAGAACCCGGGACACTGGTGACAGAGCTTCCACGTGTGGGAGTTATCCGTGGACTTTCCTTTCTCTTTTGCCATGTCTGCTCTGCAGTGATTCCACATTAGCTCTCGAGGTGCGATCGTGGCAGTTTTTGTGGGGACTGCCGCCCTCCCCAGGTTTGCAGAAAAATCTGAGAATAAAATAAATGAACATGGCGGGGTTAAATCCACCCCCCCCAAAGTAAAGGAGTGATCTCTGTGCAAGCACAAGGAACAGTCCTACCATTGGCAGTGGCCATGCTGAGTCCCACAGTAGGTATGCAGCCCAGTTATGCTGCCACTGCTGCAGCCCAGGAGCCATTTGGGGCATGCTGCCACCGGTGGCACAGCCCGGGAGTTGCACTGGGCCTGCGGGCGGTGGAGGCACAGGCCTGGAAGTCATGCTAGGTGCAGGCCCAGTGGGAAAGTGGGGTGCGTCTGAGGGAATTCCCCCTGTGAGTATCACAGGTTCTGTACTATTCTATACTGTATTTGATTCTCTTCCCAACTTTTATGTCCTTAGGACAAGGGACAACCACAGGACAGCTCTGGACCTAGAACATGTCTACATGGCCCATGGCGCTTGAGCGATTTTAATCAAACTGTGCCTACATTTCATTTGCTCTTTGCTTATGGCATCCAAAGTCAGGATGACCTGTGAGTGGGTGGTGACTGGATAGTCTAATCTTTGAGCAGTTGCTTGTCCTACATGAGTCCCTTTGGTTCTTCCCTATTGATTTCCACATCCTAAAGACTGACCTTTGTACAGCACAATAGTTCTAATACAAAGAGGAGAATTTTCAGAGCGTGGACCATGTGGTCAGTTGTCGGTTGCCGGCACCGATGCTATGGTGGGGTTCATTGACCAGCTGAATTTTACTGTTCAGCCCATTAGTATTTCCATTACAAAACATTACTCGGTGTAACTCAACTTCTTCTCAGGGCAAAAGAAACAGGCAGTCTGTCTCCGCAATTACAGTTGCTAAGGAATTGGAATGGAAGCCGCTCATATTACTGTAACTCATTACAGCTACTAATTGGACACTCATCTGACAAGTACCTTATTGCTTTACTGGGGTGCGGGGAAGAGAGATAATTAAGGAACAAAACAAAATTAAAGATCTTTTTATGGCTATATAGGTACGATCATTTTTTTTTTAAATGGCATAGTTACACAATTGAGCTCGAAGAAAGAATGGTTGATCAGATCTCATTCATCCCTCGTTTTGGACATTTGAAATCTTTCTCCTCCACTTCCTTACATTACAGGAAAACTCAAAGGTGTTGATTACATCAAAAGCATCATTGGCACCGTCAGGAGTTCAGGTTCCCCCCAACCAGACTCAGACATTTTCAAAGAGTTTGCCAACAATGTATGTCTTTGGGGGAGGAGGGAGCTAAGGAGACCAGCCCCTTTTGCTAGGAGGAAAAAAATAATAATAAAAGGAAAAGCAGTTGCACGCCTGCAATTAATACCCCAAATATCCCGCTCTACTGCTACTGCTAATCGCTCTGAGTTCTAAGGCACGGGTCCCCAGCAATGTGAGACACAAACAGCTGTCATTCCAATGGATATTAATTTATATTGTTTCTCATCCTAGCCCTTGGTGCGCCAGCATACAAAGGGACCGGGGGGTGGGGGAGGCAAGAACACACTTTACATAAAGACATTTGCTTGAATGGCGCACAGTAACTGTGCTTGACAGACTGCAACCTGGGCTTCTACTTTTTTTTTAAAAAAAAAAAATTAAAAATGGTGTAATCTAGTTGCTTCTTGGCTCTCTGTTTCGTTACCTGCCTTTCTCAGCCCTCCCCGCCCCTCCCTCCCTGTTCGACGGAAATGAAATTCCAGAACGTGTTCTTCTGTGCCACGTGCAAATGGAAGCCAGGACTTTCAGGGCCATGTGGATTCGATTCAAAACAAAAAAACCCAAAGAGAGAGAGAGAGGAGTGGAGAGGAAGAGAGGAACAAAGCGGCGTGTTTGGGAAACCAACCGCATCTAGCTGAAGAAAGGGCTTCTAATAAGTAAGAGCTTGAATATTCTCAGGGATCAGGGCAGTAGTCGCACAATCAACTGCTCTGGATTTCAGAAATAGAAGTATGTGGGTTTTTTTTAATATTCTACCCAAAAACCACTTTTGAAAGAGGCTTAAAGCTTTCCATGGTTGTGTGTTGTAGAATTCTACAACAGGGAGAGGCAGAAGCTGTTTAGAACATAAGAAGAGCCTTGTTGGATCAGACCAGTGGCCCATCATAAGAACATAAGAACATAAGAGAAGCCAATGTTGAATCAGGCCAATGGTCCATCCAGTCCAACACTCTGTCACACAGTGGCCAAAATATACCAGGTGCCATCAGGAGGTCCAGCAGTGGGGCCAGGACACTAGAAGCCCTCCCACTGCTGCCCCCCCCCAGCACCAAGAATAGAGTGCATCACCTGCCCCAGACTGAGAGTTCCCATCTATACCCTGTGGCTAATAGCCACTGATGGACTTCTCCTCCATATGTTTATCTAATTCCCTCTTGAAGCCGTCCATGCTTGTAGCCGCCACCACCTTCTGTGGCAGTGAATTCCATGTGTTAATCACTCTTTGGGTGAAGAAGTATTTCCTTTTATCTGTTCTAACCCGACTGCTCAGCAATTTCACGGAGTGCCCACGAGTTTACACATTGGCCAAGCCATTGCCCTGGAGGGCCACCACCCTGGGCACAGAGGGCGAGGCCTCTCCTTGGTGTTGCCCCCAGCGCTGGCATTCAGAGGCTTCCTGACCCTGCATGTGACGGTTCCCTCGCATCCCCACCGCTAGCAACCCCTGAGGGACACCCCACCATTCCATGAATCTGTCTAATCCCCCTCTAAAGCTATCAGTCCTCATGGCCTGCCCACAAGCAGCAAACTAGGAGGTTTCTTAAGGCCCTTCTCCGTGCAGTTGGCTTGGAGCTGCAGCGGGACACGAGAAGTGCTTTGTGGGAGCTGCAAAACTTTCTGGACCGTGTAGAGGAAGCTGAAGTTGTTTCCTTATTCAGTTCCTTATTCGTGACTGATTCATGAATTCAGCCAAAAACACTGAGGACAGGTGAAAGCTCTGAACTCCAGTTTGGGGGAAGAGAGGGATGTCAGCCGGGTACCCTGCCACAGAGTCCACCCTCCAAAGCAGCCATTTGCTGAGGGGGAACCAATCTCTGTCGTCTGGAGATATGTTGTAAATCCTGGAAATCTTCAGGCTTCACCTGGAGGTTGGCAACCTATTATGAACTGAGATCGAGGCAGCTCTTAAACAAGTGATTTCGTTTATTCAGCTCATAACTTAACACAGGATCCACTTATATACGATTTGAATGGGCAAAGACCACATCCCTAAACAGATAACACCCAATCATAATGTGTACATAACGGCCAATGGCTGTTGTACCCTCCAGAACCCTTCCTACGCTCTGATTGGCCCACTGTGCAAAGCAGCCAATCAGAACCTGCACTTTAGAATACTAGGCTTCTATAGAGCCTTGTCTGAAGCTCAGGCATACAATAGTATTATAGAATAAGAACACCATACATCACCTTTGCATACTTGGAACCAATGGATTTGTTCCTGCCAGAAATGGAGTCCCTCTGGATTGGTCTGTCTCGCCACAGAGACCAATCCGACAGCCGGGTTTATGATACCTTCGCATCTATGGAGCTTGTGCCTGAAGCTCCAGCCTAATGTACCATAAGCAAGTGCATGTCAATTCGTAACCTCCTATGGAGCTTGTGACAGAAACTCCATTCCACGGTTACATTGAGCCACATAAGTGAACGTATGCCCATACATAACACAACCCTAATCCCCCCAAAAGAAAGTATTCAAAAGAGAAAGATGTTTAAATAAAGGGTTTTTTTTAAATTATGGGGAGAGAAGAAACCAGTTTCAGAATGGACTGGCGTTTCAGCTGCCTTTTCATATTCTGATGCAATTTAAAATCTGATTTTTTTAATGCTATTCTGTTGTCCTTGTTTATTTTATGTTTATGTTTTTTTATGCTTGATTTTACCATATCCTGCTTTTCAACATGCTTTCTAACGTGGAAGAGGGACAGAAGTTCTTCAACAACGCAAGACCAGGTAGTCGTTTCCCTGGGGCGTTTTTAAGTGGAACATCTGGATGTCCCAGGGTAAAGCTGTCCCCCTGAGGAGAAATGTCTGGCTCTCGCATCCCGATTTTTGACTGAAGCTTTGCCAGCACTGTAGGGAATGGCATGTTTCGGGTGAAAAACAGTAATACAGGGTTTTAAAAAAGGTAATATTCTTGTAAACATAACAGTGGATAAAATTGGTAGTGCAGAAACATTTTCATTTAATTTTTGTTCCGGCCTACCTCTGAGGAGATCAAGGCAGTATATATGAGTGTGACCTCTTCTCCACTTACAACAACCCTGTGAGGGAGAGTTTAGATAGAGAGTGTGACTTGTGACTGACCTAGGAAGCCCCATGGCTGCGGCGGGGGGGGGGGGCTGACCCCGAGTCTCTCTTGGTCCTTGTCTGACATTCTAACCATGCCAGGTGAGGAAACTACAGCAGAGTAAAGTACGGTGTCATCATTTACAAGGCTCTGTGTGAAAACCTGCAGGAGTCAAAAAGTACTTCAGTGAACAGATCCCAGTTTGGCCAGGCTCCCTGCAGACCCCTCTTCCGAGCTTTTTTAGAGCATATGCCCCAGCTGACCGCCCCGCCCCCCCAACTGAACATGAGCCTGTGTGAGGTGAAGGGGGGAAATGGCAAGTGTTCTAAACTTGCATTTGCCATCATCCAAGAATGCAGAGGACCTCGAAGAGCAAGGAAAAATCTACAGGTGCAAGAAAGGGCGAGTGCTCCTCCCACCTGCCAATCCCCCCTGACAACTTTATAGCTTACCCTGTCTCACAAAGACTCAGAAATGCCCCTGCTACCCATTATATTCATTCTTACTTGGGCAGACACAAGCTTGAGAACATTCCTGTCCTTACCAAGGTAACATTTAGTACCACCTGACATCGATGGATCTATCTGTCTGTCTGTCTGTCCGTCCGTCTATTTATTTATGTTATTTATAGCTTGCCTTTCTAATGGGGACTCAAGGCAGACTATGACTACTGAGTCAGTACAGTCAAGACAATGGGACATTGAATAATCACTGCATTTGGATTTCAGAAGTCTGGAACCACCAGAAAGAACTGAGGCATTGTGTAATTATTGACATGACACATTAAGTGATACAGAAATCACATAATTAGGGTCCTACTTACAATAAGCTATATGTAGCAGTATACACAGTATACACATAGCAGTATGCACAGCAGTACAGATCACAGTCTGCAATAATTTATCCAAGTAAGTTTGTGAACCATTTGGGACACTGTTTGAGTCCAGTGGCCCATGAAAGCTCGCACCTTGAACAAAACTCAGTTGGTCTCAAAGGTGCCCCTGGACTCGAACTTTGTTCTGTTGCTTCAGACCAACACGGACACTCCACCCGGATCCATTTTGTACACTGTAACCCTATCACCTGCACAGAAAAGCCCCCTTGAATAATTCCATTTTGCATCATTTGCAGAAAGTCACGAGAGTGGAAGCTCCGAGGGCAGCCATTCCGTAAGGTGGAGGCCCCAACGGAGAAAGCTCGTGTACGGGCAGTTGTTGATCTTGCCCGTTTGCAGGTTGGCACATGCAGAAGGCCCTGCTGACATGTACAAGGTTGTCATAGTGAGCACAGGGGGAAATGCTGGACTGCAACCATTTTTGCTCTGTTCATTTATTCAAGTGGCAGAATTTGGCTTCTCTGCGAACCATTTACCTCATGATTACGAGACTGAATGGACCCAGGCCTCCTCCTTCCAATCTGGTCCCCTTAATTACGGCTCTCGTTAATGAAGCTACACAGCAGAGGCCTGTAGCTTATAAGAGAGGACCCTCAACAGAGGCCTGGGGCGGGAAGGTTCAACAATATACGGCCCACTGGCCGGCAGATTTTCGCCAGACCCGATCTGAGTGGGGGAGCTGAGGAGACTACACCCTTCTTATACCAGAGGTAGGGAGTGAAACAGAAGGCTCTCCCCCCTCCAAAAACTCAGAAAGAAAACTCAGCAGGCTACATCTTAGCCCGAACAGATGTCCGTGAGGTAGAACTCTTCAGGCAGTGTCTCCCCGTCCCCTTCTCCGGCTTCACTACACAGCCGATCCCAGTCGCAAATTAGAATCCAACTTGGCCCGGCACTTTGAAGTCTCTCTCTGTTTGAGGTTATTACGGTAAAGGGATAATGAGTGGATAAAAGAGGCCTCTTTAGCCAAGCTTGTTTTCAGGGAGACGGAGATGAAGAAACTTCAGAAAGAGAGAGAGAGCACTTTGCGGTGCCCTGTGCGCCGGGGGCTGAAAGGACGGGGGGCACCCGGCTGGCATTTGTCTGCAGTCCTGGGATTAGAAGGGACTTCAGAGGGAAGCTCCATCATCAGCTGCTGGGAAGCCAAAATCATCATCGGAGAGATTTCAAAAGGGAGGGAGGGTGGCCAGAGAGGGAGAGAGAGAGGGAGAGAGAGAACACCTAGAGGGAGCCATATTATTATCAATTTACAGGGTGCATAATCATTACTATAATGGTTGATCAAAGACCCCATGAAACATCAACACTCAACTTTCAGGCTTTTACTCCAAGGTCTTTTTCATCTATGAGGGTACCAGGGCTTGTATTCCTCCTGAGGCATTCTGCAAAACAGGTCACTTCCTGCCCACCCCCCACCCCGGTAGTTGAATAATCAAATGTATTTACCGCAGTGGAAACGCTCCCTTCCCTTGAAACTTCTGAATGGTACATTGAGCTTTTTGGTCTGTGTTACAGTGGAGGAGAAAACCCAGTTTCTCCTCTACTGTGACTGTATGTGTAGAGCAGGGAAGAAAGAGATGAGACAGTAATAAGTTAAGAACATAAGAACATAAGAGAAGCCAATGTTGGATCAGGCCGATGGCCCATCCAGTCCAACACTCTGTCACACAGTGGCCAAAATATACCAGGTGCCATCAGGAGGTCCAGCAATGGGGCCGGGACACTAGAAGCCCTCCCACTGCTGCCCCCTCCAGCACCAAGAGTATCACTTGCCCCAGAGTTCCTATCTATACCCTGTGGCTAATAGCCACTGATGGACTTCTGCTCCATATGTTTATCTAATTCCCTCTTGAAGCCATCCATGCTTGCAGCCACCACCACCTCCTTACTCTTAACAACAGCCCCAGAAAGTTTTTGTTAGAGGGGCAAATACGAAGAGCGAGGAGGAATGGCAAAAAAAACACCCCACCCTTGACTTGCCTACATAACTTGGAAGTGACAGAGGCAGGTTGGTGACATTGAGGGTGACGCTCACCCCTCCCCATCTATCCCAACCTCCCTCCTGGAAGCCAACCAGAGAACCAAGCCAGTTCTGGGTCACGGACTCTCCCCACTTTGTCCAAAGATATGCCCGTTCACAACCACGAAGAACGCCATGCTGCACTATACTTTTAAGGCAAGTGAGGGAGAGCGTACGAGAGAACACCTTCCAGCACATCACTAAAAACCCCTCCATTAGGAATCACCAACTCACCTCCTCTGTTACTAAAAGGCATTCTGGTGGGCACGGTATGCCTAATGGGGGAGGGGGGAGTTCATGAGGGAAGCGGGCAAGATGAGTGGCAGCCTGGAGCTTGCCAGTTAGGAAGATGAGGAGAAAAAGAAGTTGTGGGAAGCTTCAAAGAAGAAGAAGAAGAGGAGGAGGAGGAGGAGGAGGAGGAGACTGGGTTTATACTTGGCCCTTCACTTGGAGTCTCAGAGAGGCTTAAAAACTCCTTTCCCATCCCCTCCCCACAACAGACACCCTGTGAGGTAAGTGGAGCTGAGAGAGCTCTTTCCGGAACTGTCCTTAAGAGAACAGCTCTGACAGAACTATGGCTTGCCCAAGGTTGTCCAGCAGGTGCAAGTGGAGGAGTGGGGAATCAAACCCGGTTCTCCCAGATTAGAGTCTGCGCACTTAAGCACTACACCAAACTCTTAGTGGCAGCACTTGGATGTTGACAGCCAGTGGCAGCTGGTCACTGCACACTGGCTTCTTCCTCAGATTCTGTTTGTATGCCTTGCCAGTTTAGCCTTATGGAGGGAGGCAGGCGGGTGGGTGGGGGGGTGATGAAGTGATGCTGTCTGGTAAATGAGCGTGACAGGGCTTCATGTTGGAAACCCCCATCCTCCTCCTCCTCCTTTTCTAGGCAGAGAAAATGAGGTTGCGGTGAGGCAGAATGTTCCTGGTTCAGGTGGTGGCAGCGGAGGGGAGGGAGAAGGGCGACCGCCATGTGGCCTTGCTGGGTCTTCCTGCTTCCGCAGCTGGCTTCTCAAACTTTGCCTGCCCACGAGCAATGGGCTCTTTGCTGCAGCGGGGGGATCTGGCATCCCTGAGAGGGCAGGGCACATTTGTGAGGGGGCAGCCGCCCTCCGATGGCTACGGGCCCACTTAACAATGCCTCTCAGTTTTGGCAGTCTTCTCTACCTAGTCGTTTTTATTTATATTGTATTTCTTTAGATATTTATACCTCGCTTTTATCCCCAATGGAGCCCCAAAGAGTCTTACAATAGCCTTCTGCCTTTTTCCACTTTCTCCTCACAACAGCCCCTCCAGTGGAGTAGGCTAATCAAGAAAGTGACTGGCTCAGGGTCATCCATTGCTCTTCCATGACGGAGTGGGGATTCAAAATTGGGTCTTCTGGATTCTAATCACGGGCCAGGCTGCATTATCTTTCATGGGCCCCTCCCACCATAATAAAATCAACATTAAAAACTATCTTTGATATAACTTTAAATACTTCAACATTTTATTTTTTTCTGTTTTAGGCAAAATTCAATAGATTTCCGTGGGCCCTAAAATTTCTTTTTTCCCCCTGATATGAGGAAAAAATTAAAACATTTTCTTCAACCCTAGAAGTTCCTTTCCCCCCTTCTGATTTTAAAAGAAATTAGAATGTTTTCATGGGCCCCTAAAATTACTGTGGGCCCTAGGCACTGTGCCTACCGTGCCTACTGGGTACATCGGCAGGGATCCCCAACCTTTTTGAGCCTTTGGGCACATTTGGAATTCTGACCAGGGCATGGCAGGTGCAGTCACAAAATGACTGCTGTAAAATGGCTGCCGCAGGAGGCGGAGCCAGCCACAAAATGGCAGCCACAGCTTAACTTCAGTAACATAGGGCAGACCTTTAGGCTGTGGTGACAGCTGCTGCCAAAGCAACATTTTAAAAAATCTGCACAGTCAATCAGATCTCCAATAGCCAATCAGAAGCCTTGCTGGGCAAAAGCCCTACCTGGCCCCGCCCACTTGGCAAAGCTTGGCAAACAGTGACGTGGCAACTGTTCAGTCAGCTGACAGGCAGGTAGATAAGCCAGCAGGCGACAGCAGTCTGATCCAGTGGTAACCTGTTTCATGGGGCCTCTGCTTAACTAATACCTGCAGGACCACTCCCTGGCCAGCGGCAGTGGTGGGCCTAAAATGCCACAGAGTTATATCCCACTTTCCCCTGCAGTTGGGAACAAAGTGGCTCGGGACATTTCTCCCTTCCCCCACCCTCTCACAGTACCCACTCAGGGAGGTGAGCCAGGAACAGAGTCTGTGTCAGGCCCAAGCCCCCCCAGTGAGCTTCTGTGGATCCTAGTCCAGCACACCATGTCAGCTCCCAATTCCTTTCCGTGACAACTTGCTTTGAGAACCTTTCAAGTCTGGATTTGATGGGACCTCCACTAAATGAACTCCTTGGAAGGAAGGAAGGAAGGAAGGAAGGGGAAGGAAGGAAGGAAGGAAGGAAGGAAGGAAGGAAGGAAGGAAGGAAGGAAGGAAGGAAGGAAGGAAGGAAGGAAGGAAGGAAAGATAACAGAGAGAGAAGTTCAAACAGATCCTTGGGCACACCTGGAGCTCACATAGTTTAGTGTACATCTCCCTGCGCTAGTCTAGGACAAAAAGAATGACAAAGGCCAAGATCTGGAGGGCTAAAGTCCTAAGCATAACCCATACAAACTTGAACAGTTGTGCACGATTCTGTGAACATTATGCACATCTGGGTCAATGCTCCCTCTAAGCTGTGGAGTCTTGTGAGCAAAAACTCGACTCTCTGAGCAGCTTGCATTAAAGTTGTGAGCCAGCGAGTTGGCTACTGCGTAAGTTAATTTGCTCTGGAGCCCTCCTTCCTGAGCCAAGACAAAAATGTGTGAGCCGGAGGCTAAAAAACCGTGAGCTAGCTCACACTAACTCAGCTTAGAAGGAACACTGATCTGGGTACAAGCGACAGCCAAGCAGCATGGAGTTTGTGTGTGTGTATGTGTGTGAGTGTGTGTGTGTGTGTGTAAAGTGCTACCAAGTCACAGCTGACTTAACGGTGACCCCCATGGGGTTTCCAAGGCAGGAGACGTTCAGGAGTGGTTGGCCACTGCCTGCCTCTGTGCAGCAACCCTGGGCTTCCTTGCTGGTCTCCCGTCCGAGGACTAATCAGGACTGTCCCTGCTTAGCTCCTGAGATCTGGTGAGGTCAGGCCATCCCGGTCAGGACGGCAGCGTGTCACCCAGCCTCAACCACGGAGCCTCCAGGTAGGCGAAAGGGAAACCATCCCGTCAGCTGTAAAACAGGAATCGGAACGGCCAGTCTCACAGGATGGATGTGAAGACCAACCAGAGAAGGATGGTAAAGGACCATTCACAGAAACCCATTGCCTAACTGAATCCAGGTTTTTTTTACAACATTTTGATTGTTCCTTTAACAACTGACAAAAATGCCACTCATAAGGTTCATAAAACAAATAAATACAGACTATTTTCCTTTCTTTTTGTATGTGTGTGTGTGTATGTGTGGTTGGAAGTCATGGTTTGACAGGGCGTGGAACAGCGATCACTGGGGGTGTGTGGTGGAGGAGGAGGAGGAGGAGGAGATTGGATTTATACCCCGCCCTTCACTACCCAAAGGTGTCTCAGAGCGGCTTACAAACTCCTTTCCCTTCCCCTCCCCACAACAGACACCCTGTGAGGTGGGTGGGGCTGAGAGCTCTGACAGAAACTGCTCTTTTCAAGAACAGCTTTTATCAGAACTATGGCTTGCCCAAGGTCATCCAGCAGGTGCAAGTGGAGGAGTGGGGAATCAAACCCGGTTCTCCCAGATTAGAGTCCACGCACTTAACCACTACACCAGACTGGCTGGTGGGGAGGTATGTGTGAAATTCCTGCATTGTGCAGGGGGTTGGACTAGATGACCCTGGAGGTCCCCTCCAACTCTATGATTCTATTGATTCTACGATGTCTGGGGGCTTGGAGGTTCCAGAGAGGTGGCTTGCTATTGCCTGCCTCTGCATCCCAGCCTTGTATTCCTTGGAGGACTCCCTTCCAAGCACTCGCCCGGTTCGGCCCTGCTTAGCTTCCGAGATCTGATGGGACTGGGCTTGTCTGGGCTACCCAGATCAGAGCGAAAATAGTTCTATTTTTCAAGTGACACACATCAAGACCACATCTCCAGTCTGACGAAGGGAGCTCTGACTCTTGAAAGCTGACATCCTGCAGCTCTCGTTGGTTTCTAAGGTGCTCTGGGACTCAAACACAAATGCTTTACTGCAGACTGACATGGAGACCATCCAAAAAAGAAGGGAAAAGGCCACCCTGCTGTTGAGTGGGACGGAGACGGCAGGCTCAGACACGCAAGAGCACATTTCTTCCCACTGTCTCGCCTTCTGCATGCGGCCAGGTGTCTTCAGATGATCCGAGACCCTCCCTGATAGTCCATCAAAAGAGTAATGAGGAATTACTGCACCTGGGAGAGGTGAAGCATCAGCCCGGCACTACATAACAGCCACCTGACATCAGGTTAGGCAGGGACAGGCATGAGTTATGTGCGCAATTCCAGGCTTTTTGATGCTGCTCAGATGGTCTTTATTGACTTGGCACACACCGGCCAAGTGGCATCTCTGTGCCGAATCCAGCGCGGCTCGCAGAAAGGAGGAAGAGAGGAGTCACTCACCACAGACACGAGGGCGGGGAGTGAGTCTCTGTCATTTGCTCTCTGCTGGTATCTGTAACCGAGCAAACATGATATCTGTAACAATTTCCTCCGTTTCTATGTCAATCCTATTGCCGCCTTTCAATTGCTGGTGTCAGTGTGCTGTGTGTTATTACTAATAGCTGTGATGTTCAATACGGATGTTTGTTGACAACAGCAGTCATGTGCTTGCTTACATGCTGCATAGCGTGTCTTTTAGGGGAAGCCGTGGGTTCTTTGGGAAGGAACTTTTGATCAAAGTCTCTCTTACCCTTTCCCCCTTCGTTTCTTGCCTTGAGAGGCAGCAGACTGGATAGGTGAACACCAGCTTAGTAGTGCAACATTGATTTATCCTCCCCATTTCCCTCACTGTCCCCAAGGGGAGGGGCGCAGCAGAGCATACGGGCTACCTCGTCCAAGCAAAACCATCTTGTCCTATGAGAGCCAGTTTGGTGTAGTGGTTAAGTGTGTGGACGCTAATGTGGGAGAACCGGGTTTGATTCCCTACTCCTCCACTCGCAGCTGCTGGATGACCTTGGGCAAGCCATAGTCCTGTCAGAGCTGTTTTTGAAAAAGAGCAGTTTCTGTCAGAGCTCTCTCAGCCCCATTTCCCTCACAGGGTGCCTGTTGTGGGGAGGGGAAGGGAAAGGAGTTTGTAAGCTGCTCTGAGACTCCCTTGGGTAGTGAAGGGTGGGGTATAAATCCAGTCTCCTCCTCCTCCTCCTCCTCCTCCTCTTCCTTCTTCTATGTTCTGCTCCAAAAGGGGCCAGCCAGATACCTCAGGGAACTCGCAGCTGGACCAACAAGAGATGGCTTTCCTCTAGTGCTTATCTGTAGCATCTGATACTCTGAGGGATATTGGCTACCTCCATCCAGGCTAGTGGGCTCCTTATGATATCCAATTCCATAAGTTAGAAGAATGTTAGGGGGAAGAGGGAGAAAGTCTGAGCAAGCTGGCATTCACCTGCATCTGTTAAACACGCTGGCCGACTGCACCACAGAAATAAGGCAGGAGTGGCCAGGCAAGCCCAATCTTGTCAGTTCCCGGAAGCTACGCAGGGTCGACTCTGGGAAGTACTTGGATGGGAGACCTCCTTGGAATACCCGAGGCGGGAGGCGGGGGCAGGCTTTATTCAGCTGTCTCTCCGAATATCCTCCAGGCCCTCAGTAGGGGTCAGTTCCAGGTACGTGCACATGAACACACACACACACACACACACGAAAATACAAAAAAGAAATAAACAAGGCAGAAGTGAGCAATGTCAGAGGAAGCATTTGGTGTGGATTGCAAGCTTGCTTCTCGTCTTTCAAAGACTGATTCGTCCGGACAAAGACAAATGTCTAGCCGTGTTTTCCAGTAGCTGGAGGACCAACAAGAAAGTGGGGTGGACTTCTTGTTTTCATGCAAAGTTGTTGCCCCCCCCCCCATGGGGCTGTTGCTTTTCTACACCTGGAGTTGGTGCAACTCAGCAAGGGCGAGACAATTTTCAAGCACCCACTTGCCTGGTTGATCCAACACTGGCCCCCATACTGCTGTTGCCTATGTGCCTTTGGCTAAGTGGGGGTCCAGAGAAGGCTGCCAGGAGATGGAAATGAGGAAGGGGGCTGGGCTCCCTGTATCTCCAGGCAGCAGCTGCAGTCACTCACCCTAATGCAAATGCGAGCCCCTCTGGGGCTGGGGTGAAGTGTGTAGTCCAGACTAGCCCCTGTCCAACTCCCAGTGTGGGCATTTGTGGAATAATGGAGGGGAAGCCAAGCCAGGCAGCCCCACCAAGCCAGTCTGAGGCTGACCTGCCTACATCCCGGCTTTGATCAGATGGGTAAGTTGCTCTGATGTCGTGACGGCTCCCTACCAGATTTGAAGGACGCCTGTCTTGCCTTGACCAGGGCCAGGGCTTTCTCTGTCCTGGCCCCGGCCTGGTGGAACATGCTTCCTACAGGGTTCAGAGCCCTGCGGGATCTTCTTCAATTCCGCAGGGCCTGCAAGACGGATCTGTTCCGCCAGGCCTTTGGTTGAGGCGGTGGGCGCCCATCTATGGCCTCCCTGAGGTTGCTGTCATCCGTCTGTCATTTGTCTACTGACCACCAACAACTGGCCTTTACCTCGTTGCACCATCGGGCAGAACTTTGTAGCCAACTTATGCTCTTCCAAGCTGTACCCATTGTTTTAATTGTTATAATGTTTTATTGTGCTTTAATGTTTCAAACTGAAATTATATTTATTTCAATGATGTTACCCGCCCCGAGCCTGCCTGCGGGACGGGAGGGATATAAATGCAAATGATAAAATAAATAAATAAATAAAGTGCATGATCAGATGGCAACACCTGCCTCCTGTCCCTCGGTCGTTGCCCCCCCCCATCCTCAGCCAGTGTTGCCTCTAAGTTGGGTTAGTGTGAGCTAGCTCACAGTTTTTTAGCCTCACGCTCACAGATTTTTGTCTTCGCTCAGGAAGGGATGGCTCCAGAGCAAACTAATTTATGCAGTAGCCCAATCGCTCACTCACAACTTTAATGCCAGTAGCTCACAAAGTAGAATTTTTGCTCACAAGGCTCCACAGCTTAGAGGGAGCATTGGTCCTCACCCCTGACTTTCCCAATACTGGATGAAGTCCGGGGTTTACAATTGAACTTGTCTCACTGTGGATTTCGGGCGTCTGAACTCTCCCTTGTGCTCCCAAGCCGCTGGGTGAGGTCTGATGCTGGCGGCCATATTTGGGTTTTTTTTGCAATTAGCGATGTGCACATAACCACATATCTGCTCCTAGCAAATAAGCAGTTATGTGCATGTGCCCATTAGACTTCTTTTTTTTTAAGAAGCTGCCTGCCCTCCCTCTCCCTGGTGACCACGCAGCAGTGGTATGAACAGTTGACCACAGGGTGAGGCAGGAATAGGGCAGCATGTCTGGTTTCATCTCTCCAGAACAAATAGCTCTGGAGAAAATTAGAGGCACAGCCGAAGTCTGCTGTCTGATCGCAGCCACTGAGAGTCAAATGCACACCTTCAAGTGGTCCCTGCTTGCTTGGGATGTTCCTGGAAAAACCACTGTCCCTGTTTTTGCCTTTTTGGTGATGGTTTGCTAAAAAATGTTTGCAGTTTGTTGGGGTTTCCAGCTCTTTCTCTAACGGTTAAGCCTGCGTCCTCTGCCCGGCCCCTGCAAGGCCTGCTATTTTGTGGTTGCTTCTGAGGAGAGTTGCCCCTTCTGGCCTGGGGAAGTCCTGGAGATCTCAGGGAAGGCAGAGTTTGGGGAGGGAAGGGGGCTCAGCAGCGAGGTGATGCCGGAAAGCCCACCCTCCAGAAGCCCACCCTTCTTCCAGGAGAATTGATCTCTGTCACCAGGAGAGCAGTGGTCATTCCAGAGGCTGAGGTTGGCAACCCTACTTAAGGTTGGTAACTAGAAGTGATGTTATGATGCCAGGGCCATTGCATGGCAACACTCTAGCATTCAAGGCAAAAACTCTATGATAACCATAGAGTTTTCCCTTGAATGCTAGAACACTGCCACATGACACCCCCAGAGTCACTACTGGTGATGTCATTGCATCAATGGTGGGTCGTTACTGTTCGGGGCTGGGGCTTTTTTTGTTGGCCAGGTGGCTGGCCGAAAATTGGGCTCCCCAAAACTGGGGGGATCCCCTGCCCTGACCAGGGGGATGGAAACCAGACTGGCAACCCTAACATGAGTAGACCTCTTGGGAAGTTTTGGAGATGGCTTCTAGTTCTGGACCAGATTTATCCAGGTCTGCAACTCACCCATGTTTCCCTGCATCCAAAAAACATGCAAAAGCCTTCTTTACTTCTTCAGATTTGATGTTCTGGGGAAACATCACAGCTCCACAGATGGATCCAGGTGGTCAGCCATGTTAGTCTGAAGCAGCAAATATAGAGTCCAGTGGGGCACCTTTAAGACCAACAAAGGTTTATTCAAGGTATGAACTTTCGTGTGCAAGGCACACTTTCTCAAATACAAAATACTTTTTCAAAAAGTGTTTCCCAAAGAGCTCTGCCAGCAAACAAGAAATGGAGCTGTGGCTTCGCTCACGAGACCCAGACATCGCCAAGACTGAGCCAAGCATCTCCCAAGCCCAGGGAGACCGATGGCAAGGCTCCCTGGCACTCTCAGGCCCCACGATGGGGGTGTTTGCTGACCTCGTCTCTTCTCCTCTCTGGGCAGAGGAAGGGACCCTTTTCTGTCCTCTTGTCGCAGCAGCCAAAAAACAAACAAAAGCTGCTCCAGGAAGCATCGTAGTCGCACGGCGCCCTGCTGTGAGTCCCAGCACAGATTTGAGATAAGGCTCCTGGCCAAACCTGCCTTTTGTTTTCCCTCCCGCAACCTGCCAGGATTTCACTGGCAGACCATCACGGGCTGCGCATGAGTGTGCAGGTGGCGTAAGATGATAATAGTCAGTGGTGTATTTAATTTTAGACTCTGGGTTTAATAGGTTTTTTTTAATTCGGAGGGGGAAAGGGAAGCCTTTAGATGGCGAGGAAGATGTCAAACACGGAGCATAGAATGACGATTCAGACAGGCTCATCTGCTTCTGCCCAGGTTTTCTGTCACAAGCCCCACCACGTTCATTAGGGGTTGTTGGCAGTGGCCTGTGTTTGGGGACCCTGGGCTTTTGCCCCAAAGTCTGGTCTTGGCAGCACCGCGGATAATAGCTACAAGCTTATAATTACTCAGAACTTACGCAGGAGGCAATTGTGTAGGAAAGAGAGTGGGGCAAAGATCTCTCAGCCCCATTCCCTCCCTTTCCAGCACAAACCCCACATGAGTGGCCATACGTTGTCCTCCTGGCTTGCTGCATTGAAGCTCTTGACCCTTTGGAGCTCTGTATGGAATTATTTAGGGGCTATTCGTGATGTCATTGTAATTGTAAACTGCCCAGTCTCCTTAGGGATGGTCCGGGATGTAAATAGCAACAGAGAAGCTAGTCTTGCTTACAAAGTCAAATCCTTTCGGGAAAGGAACGCTGATGTTGTGGATGCTAAATGCTTCATTTGTTTACTGTACACTTCTAAAAACCAGTTTGGTGGAGTGGTTAGGAGTGCAGACTCTAATCTGGGAGAACCGGGTTTGATTCCTCACTCCTCCACATGCAGCTGCTGGTGTGACCCTGAGTCAGTTACAAGTTCTCTCAGAGCTGTTCTTTCAAGGGCAGTTCTTGAGAGAGCTCTCTCAGCCCCACCTACCTCACTGGATGTCTGTTGTGGGGAGGAGAAGGTAAAGGAGATTGTAAACCACTCTGAGACTCCTTTGGGTAGTGAAGGGAGTGGTATAAACCCAATCTCTTCTTCTGTTCTTCTTCTAAAAGAATAAAAACCATGGAGGGATGATTGCTGGAGTGGAGTAGTGTGCAGCCACCAAATCAACAAAGATGAGAGAGAAGATTCATAAAATGGCCGGACATCAATGGAATGGCAGGGTAAGTAGCCACAGTAGTCTCTTTCATTGCTTACTGAAGTTAAGACCATATCTGGGAGACTTAGACTAAAAACAGATGTTACAAAATAAAATTTGACTTCCACGCAGCTTACCCATTGGAGCTAGACTTACCATTTGCTTGTGCTGAAGAGCGGGAGAAGAAAACAGCCAGAAAATGCCCTCCATAACAACACTCTAGGAATTTCCCAATGTCTCTGTGGTCCTCACCACAAAGATTAGGGGGAAATTCCCAGATCTCGATGCTGTCATCTAGGAGTGATGTCACATCCTCTCCAAACTCCACCCTCCATGGGCACAGCCCTGAAAATCTCCTGGCATTTGGAGAGGCGATGCTGGCAATCCTGGTTGGAGTGTGCCTTGGGGAAGGGAGTAGTCCCACGGGTGATCAGCGGTATCACGGGCGCATGACAGCATTGTTCACCAGTGACATAATTTCTTCCCACCGATAGATGACTGTGATACTGGTAAAACCATATTCCCCTCAGCTTCCACAAATAGGGATGCAGCAAACTTTGCCACAAACACATTTTATAGATTAACAAAATAGGTTTCCAAGCTGCAATAGCCTGGGAGACCAATTCCAGAGGACACCCATCTTGTTCTGTGGCAGCAGAAAAAAGAAAAGAAAAAAAGAGTTTTGTTGCGTCTTAAGGACAAACAGATTTACTGTGGCCTGAACTCTCAGGGAACAGAATCCACTTCTTCAGATGCGTGGTGTCCTCAGTCAGCAGATTTATATACATGGCCATAGAGGACAAGAGCAGCCCAAACAGCCCAGACTGGCCTGAGCTCATCAGAGCTTGGAAGCTAAGCAGGGCTGACCATGGTTAATACTTGGGTGGGAGACCACTAGAGAAAAGAACCAAGGTTGCTAAGTGCGGAAAAAGATAATGACAAACCAACATCTCTTGCTTTGAAAAGCCTTCATGGGTTGCAACTTGATGGCCCTTCATTATTATAGAGGACAACAGTTCTAGACTGTGCCACCTTCACGCAAAGCCTTTTGTTTCTTCATTTTGTTCTCAAATGCAAAACCTGCAACCAGTCTTCTTGCCCCGGACGAATGTAAGAACCCATTCCTCTTCTAATATATTGTTACATCAATTTGTGTATCATCTGTTCCCTAGAAATCCTTCAGAGTTCCCCTTTAGTATCTGTAAAAGTCCAGGAATAACGCACACTCATGCCAAGTTGGCATCTCCTAAGTCCTCTGTAACTCTAAAAACCTTTCTTCCTGGCTAAATACATAACCTGTTAAGCGTCAGTAATTTTAGACGAACCATTAACACTGCATGCTTTGAACCCACAAGCCAAAGTCTCTCTTTTGAACTCCAATTTGCTTGTTTCGCAGCAGATTTAGCGTGGCATTATTTGGCCCAATGTGACCCGGTGCCTTGAGTTTTAACGACCCAGATTGCCCAACAACATTCGGAACTTCTTAAAACGTGTCCATCTAAAAACTTGTAAGGCTATATCCTGTTAGGAAAAAGGAATATCCTGGCAAAAAACAACACCATCCAGAATTCATTTTTATCTTGAACATTTTCCTGTGTTTATAAGTCCCTACAGCGTAATGTTTATAAGGAGGACGATAAGGACCACATGAAATCTCTCGGCTTGAAGAGGACGGCGGCAGGGGCTCTCGACTGGAGAGGCAGCACCACGCCCAAGCTAGCCCTCAAAGCTCTTTCAAGCAGGCATAAAAATGTGTTACGGGGGCGGGGGGGGAGTTAAATCGTCCTCTCAGAACAGAGTCTCCAATTTAAAATGTCCTGAATTGTGACTTAAGGTCACAAAACTGGGGTTGCTGGCCTCCAGGTGAGGTCTGGAGATCTCTTGCTTTTACAACTGATCTCCAGCTGACAGAGATCAGCTCCCCTGGAGAAAATGGCTGTTTTGAAGGGTAGACCCTGTGGCATCCTACCCTGCTGAGGCCCCTCCCCTCCCCAAACCCCTCCCCAAAGCCTCCAGGTATTTTCCAACCCAGACCTGGCAGCCCTACACAAAACACTGATCTCTCTCACTCCAACTTTTAGAAAAATACTTGTTAGGTCTGGTATCCTCAGCAAACATGTTCTCCAGCTTCCAGAGTGCGAAAGCTGCGCAAGGAACCCAAGGCACACACCATGCGTACTTGAGCAGCATTCTGAAAGACACCAATAAGTAGGCCAAGAGTCCACCACATGGCTCCTGTGGGCATCATGGCACCCGCTGGTACATTTCCTGGGGCTCGCCCAGTGTTTCTAGAAAGTGGGTGGGGCCGGGTGGGTGCTTTTCCCCCAGCAAGGCTTCTGACTGGAGTTTTAATTGGCGGGGCAGATTTTTAAAAACATTGCTGGGACAGCAGCTGCCACCCCAGCACAAGGATCTTCACTCTGTGACTGAAGGTAAGCTGTGGCGGCCATTTTGTGGCTGGCTTCACTTTGTGCGGCAGCCATTTTGTGGCTGCACCCACCACGTTGTGTCAGAATTCCAAAGGCGCCCAGAGGCTCAAAAAGGCTAGGGGCCCCTGACTAACGGGCACTCCCTAAACAGAGTTACACCTTTCTAAGTCTAGTGAAGTCAATGGGTTTGGAAGGGTGTAACCGAGGACTTGAACTGCAAACACAGGATGGTAAAAATATATCAAGTAAGAATCAACAGCTGAGAATATTCTCCCCTTTCATTGTCCTACAAACCTGCCACTCAGGGGTCTTTTCGTAGAAGAACAGCTGCAGGAGCTCATTAGCATATGGTATGCTAATGAGCTATTAGGCTATTAGCATATGCCACGACCCTTGACATCACCGGAAGTGATGTCAGAAGGGGAAGCAAAAGGGGGGAGCATCTTCAAAAGCCTCCCCTTCCCTTCCCCAGCTGGTCTGGGTGGGGGAGCTAAGAGAGAAGGGGTTTAAAGGTTAAACTCCTTCTCATGAGAGTTGGGCCACAGAAGGAGGAAAGAGGGAAGGAAAGAGAGAGAGTAGAGAGAAGGAAAGAAGGAAAGGGGAGGGAAAGAAAGAGAGGGAAGAAGGAGGGAAACAGGGAAAGGAGGAAAAAGAGAAGAGAAGAAGGTGGGAAAGAAAGAAAGAGAGAAGAGAAGAATGAGGGAAAGAGGAAAACGAAAGAAGGAAAGGAGGGAATGAAAGAAATTCAGTGGCAATTCAGCCCCATTATACCCTATGGGCCATTGAAGTCAATGGTGAAAACATAGGGTATATTCTGGGGGCTGGAGGGGAGGGGGTTTGAGGGAAAGGCTCCAAGATCACAGGATAGCTGATGGAGCCTCTCCCCAAGATACCCACCAATTTTCAAGAACATTGGACCAGGGGGTCCAATTCTATGGGCCCCCAAACAGGTTGCCCCATTTCCTCCATTGTTCTCTATGATGGGAAAAAAAGTTATTTTTTTCCCACCATAGAGAACAATGGAGGAATAGGGGCAACCTGTTTAGGGGCCCATAGAATTGGACCCCTAG
The DNA here is from genome assembly GCA_029375565.1 of Gekko gecko. Classification (NCBI taxonomy): domain Eukaryota; kingdom Metazoa; phylum Chordata; class Lepidosauria; order Squamata; family Gekkonidae; genus Gekko; species Gekko gecko. Next base: position 24,240,594 of record JAPDNY010000003.1, read on the forward strand.
TCCAATGTTCTTGAAACTTGGTGGGTATCTTGGGGAGAGGCTCCATCAGCTATCCTGTGAGTTTCGAGCCTCTCCCTCAAACCCCTCCCCTCCAGCCCCTAGAATATACCCTATGTTTTCACCATTGACTTCAATGGCCCATAGGATATAATGGAGCTGAAATTGACATTCGGCTGCCTGAAAGACTCTCCGGGACGCCGGCTGGGGGTGGGGCTTGGCTCCTGAGCTCCCGGAGCTGCGCTCCGGTGCGCTCCCCCTGAAAAGACCCCTGCTGCCACTTGAGGCAGGTCTGCCCAAGGATAGGCCCAGCTCAACAGAGGTAGAACAGAGAGAGACAGAGAGATCTATCTATGCTCCACACCTAAATGGTTCAATATGTTCTCGAAGGCTTTCATGGCTGGAGTTCATTAGTTGTGGTAGATTTTCCGAGCTGTATGGCCCTGGTCTTGGCATTGTAGCACCTGACATTTCAGGAGCAGCTATGACTGGCATCTTCAGAGGTATAACACAAAAAGATGGAGTACTCTGTGTCAAGGTGAGAAGAAAAATGATATGCAAGTAATTTATATCTACTCAGGAAGGTGGGGTAGGGCTGAGTCATTATCTTGTAGGAGTTTCCCAAGTTGTTTTTTTTTTTTTTTTTTTTTTTTTTTTGAAATAACTCTCCTAAAAAGGAGAGAGTTTTATTCTTTTTATAAGAAACGGGTAGGGTAGATAGGTGGGGAAAGAAAAAGAGCGGAGTGAGTTTTTTTCTGTTAGTAAAGGTTAGTTTTAGTTAATATTCAATCCGATATTTGGCATCCATCACGGTTAGAAGATCTTCTTTTTAACTTTCCAAAGTCCAAAACAACTCTGTTAATAAAGTTAGTAAAGTCCATTGGGATTAATTATTACTGCTCCTTTCAGATGTTACACGAACAACTTCTTTTTGAGTCTCTCCAATTACAAATTGAGTCCTTTTAACTTGATGTCTCCCGATCCGTCACCTCCTTCCCCTGGGCTGCCGTCATCTTCATTTATCCAAGTTTTGAGTGCTGCGTCTTCCATGCTGGCGTGTCTCTTCAGAAAATTCTGTATTTTAATCCATCTTCTCTCTTTTCCTTGTTTTTCCTGCTGTTTCTGGCAATCAATTTCCGCTGGCTCCATAAACACTACTCATGAAATTAGATCTCCATTGCTTGCTAAGCTCAACACCCCTTTCTACTGGCAGAGATTTCCTTTTTTTAGAGGCAGAACAGGCTTTGAGAGCCATATCCACCTCTTCTTTTTTATATATTCGCTTCACTGCCAGTTAGGGGTGTCAAGACATTCGCCACAGTAAATCTGAGATCTTCTTTCTCTTCTTTTTTCCATAACCAGAAAGTTTGAAGTCAAATTGTCCTTTTGTACAATTTTTGCCATCTTCCTTGTTATTTCCGACCTTTCTTTTTGACAACTGATGAGAACACATTCCATTTTAAAAAATTTCGTTGATTTGATGCATTTACTCCAGCAGATGGCGCAGTATCTCCTTCTCCTGTTAATTGACAGCTAGCTCTGGGGGGGTTGCCCGGACCGGAAGTCCCTCCTTCCTTCTCTTCCGGTTTGCGCAGGACATTCCCCGGCATCGACATTTTCTTTTTTGTTTACTTTTTCACAGTTCGTGCCGCATCCCCCGAAAAGCTGCTAAAGTCACAGTCTTCTAAAAAACCCCAACGGTACCTTCACCAACACTCTTTTTTATCTTTACCCCCCTCGCATTTCTCTTTTAAATCTCGCTTCTTAAGGAGGATAGGGAATCTTCCCTCCTCCCATATGTTTATACGCTTGCGGGGGGTTTAAATTTTCGCTTCAAAACAGATCTTCAACTCACGATTAGATGCCATTTCTTCGTTTCATGTTCATCCAGACCGCTTTAACTCACTCCTGGAAGTCGGCAGGGCTGCTAAGTCCCATCCGGGACGCACTACGCGGCGGGGCCGATTGGAGCGGGGAGAAAGCCTCAATTTCCCGGCGGTGTGCCGGCAAAGAGGCTACTCCCCATGCGCCCCCGGTTCGGAGCCTTTGACTAAGGCTCACTAGGGTCTTTCGCATATGCGAAGACCCCCCATTCCGCGCGTGGGCTGACCGCCTCCGGGAGCTTCCCGAGAAGCGGCCGCCATTCGCAGCACCGAAACCGAAACCTCGGAGTTTCCCAAGTTGTGACATGCTAATGGAGAAGCTTTCCTGAGGAGGTTCTTTTGTATATGGATTGGCTCTTGAAATTCTAATCTGTAGTGCTGTTGTAAGATATAGAGCGTTTTGTGTTTTTCAGGACAGGAAACTATGCCCTATTTATTTTTAAACTCTCTTTCCTGTTGTAATTGTGTTTACATTTATGAATTTCAATAGTTTCCCTGTATAATCTGACATGGTAATTGGATGTGTTGTCCAACCTTTCATTTTCTTGGAATAAGATACTGTGTCCTGTTTGAGTTAGGCGGTTGGGATATCAGGATACTATCAGGCCACTGCTGATTTTTCAGGCTGGCCAAGTCTGCAGTCTTCCATGTTCTTTTCTTCTTGTCTGGATGCTACGCTGTGTGGTCCTGATGTAAACCTGTCCACAACTGCAGGGTATGCACTATACTGCAGAAGTGAAAGGGTCTCTTCTGTCTTCTGCCGATCGTAACATCTGTTGCATTTTTCTGGTGGGTCTGAATACTGTTTGTAGGTTGTATTTTTTCATAAGTCTTCTCATCTGATCAGTGATTCCTTTGATATATGGCAAAAACACTTTTTCTGTGGGAGACTGTTTTTCCTCAGTTGTGTGTTTTACCTTTGGTTTAATCACTTTTCCGATTTCATTCTTGGAGTAGCCATTTGTTTGAAGTGAGTGGTTTAGATGATTTAGTTCATCGTTGAGAAAGTGCGGTTCACATATCCATCTTGCACAGTCTATTAATGTTTTGATTATGCCTTTTTTTTGCAGAGGGTAGTGATTGGAGTTTTTGTGTAAATAATGATGCATGTGAGTTGGTTTTCTGTAGACCTTGTGACCTAATTGAAGGTTAGCTTTGCGGATGACTATGATATCTAGAAATGGGAGTTTACCCTTGATTTCTTTTTCCATGGTGAATTGTATGTTGGGGTGGATGTTGTTGAGGTGGTCTAAAAACTCGGTCAATTCTACCTCTCCATGGCTCCAAAAGATAAAGGTATCATCTACATATCAGAACCAGACTGTAGGTTAGTGAGGTGCAGATTCTAAAGCTGTTTTTTCAAAATGTTCCATGTAGAAGTTTGCTATAACCAGGCTGAGAGGGCTTCCCATGGCAACCCCATCCATCTGTTCATAGAATTCATTATCCCATTGGAAGTAACTGGTTGTCAAACAATGGTGGAATAAGGCTATGTCCTCTGGAAAAATCTGATTAACAAGTGCGAGTGTGTTTTTTACTGGAACCCTGGTAAACAGAGATGGCACTTCAAAACCGACGAGTATGTCCTGTAGGCCGAGTTTCAGAGGACTGATTTTGTTGATGAAATGTGTTGAATCTTTGATGTATGTGGTGATTTTTCCAATGTGGTTCTGTAGAAGACTGGCCAGATATTTAGCTAATTCATACGTAGGGGAACCACGGCACTCACGATGGGTCGGAGTGGGACTGAGTCCTTATGAATTTTAGGGAGTCCATGTAGTCGTGATGGCTGTGCTTCTGTCTTGCATAGTTTTTTGTGTGTGTTGGGATGAAGTTCCAAGAATCTCTGTTGGATGTAATCAGGCACCGGCCTTGGGCTGGTTTCGCTTCTTCCAGAATGCGATGCTGGGGGACTTGGTTTCAGCCCTCTGGCCACTGGCATGCTGGATACCAGGGGGATCAGTTCTGTCCCCCCACACTTTACAGTTACCCCATGAAGCCACTCAGCCCTACCCCACCTTCCTGAGTAGATACAAATTACCTGCCTAGATGTATGTGGTTATGTCCTCACTTATTCTAAAGAAAAAGAAATCGTAAATAGTGCATTCAAGGCTGTGGAACGCATGAAGTACAAGGTGGGAAATAACTAATAAATTTAAATGTAGTTAGGAACACTCGAGACCATTTATGGCAGTAATAATGGTGATGATGTAAACACACACACACACACACACCCGTTTTGCTAAGTCCTTGGGGAAATGGTATCAATCTTCTCGATGAATTCTACTTCAGCAATTTCGTGTTGGAGTTTCCCTTTGAGGTTCTTTTTTAATACAAGCAAGTACATATAACATCAGAAATATAGCTTAACTGGTACATGGGATAAAACTTACATAACAAACAATGTAGATGTGACATTAACAAAAAAACAGTTTGACAAACAACTTCATTAACATGAAACATCCCATGAAATGCATCAATACAGCAGATTTATAGTATCCAAAATTGAAGAATACTCAGGTTTAGTGGATAAATAATCCAGGAAGGGGAAGTTCTTTTGCAGGAGGATGCTGACTCTGAGATCAACAACAGTGTGCCTTGGGAGGCTGAAACGTACTGCCACTGGTCTCCAAACACTGCCGTTTTGAATGTTAAGACTTGCGTCTGTTTATTCTTTTGTGCAGTAACTGACTTGCTTGTCACGTGTAGATAGCAGAAAAGAATTGTTGACTCAAAATAGCACATAGCTTACTGGAGGATGACCGAGTGGACGAGCCAAATAAACTGATGTGACTAGGGCCTCTAATAGCATTGCTCAAATGGACAGGGGCGACAGCGATGGCATCTGGATTCGTTGCAGGGTCTGACTCCCAGATACAGGAAACACATCAGAAACTTCACTGGCCATCGTGTAAAATTCAATGTGACTAATATGTCTTTTTCAACATAGTTTCAGAGGGTAGCCAATATGGGCCTGCAGTAGAACTGCTAAATATTACATCTGGAACATTCCAGGACTATCTACCAGGGACTGGCTGAGCTTGGAGATCCAGAACAATAGCCTGCCAGGACTCTGGAAGTGACCAATGAGGAACTAATGTTATGTAAATAGCCTATTGTTGGGAATTGAGTGTGTTTGGCTGTGGTTTTTGCATGCTCTTTAAACAGGGCTGTTGCCCTGGTCTCTTAGTCTTGTTCCTGAAATCACTTAATAAAGTAGAGCTGTTTCACTGCCAGGCATCTCGAACCCAGTATTTAATAAGAACCATTAGATTTGAGCCCAGCAGCACCTTAGAGACCAACCAGATTTTCGGCATATAAGATTCTGAGTGTCGAATCTCCCTTCATCAGATAGGAGTAGGAATGGAAGTCTCAGAGTCTTTATATCCCAATCAGAAAATGGGAGGGGAGTTGTAAAGGAGGAACCTGGGATGCAAAGCAAGGATGCCTATTGTAATTACCTTGATTAGAGCAGATGGGAAATGCGTCAGGGCAGAAAATTAGCACCTGTAGGGTAATTTCCCGCCCCCACATTTCCCCTGTTCATTACCCTTGTACCTTCTCATTTCTTTCAGGAGCTCAAGGTGGTAGACATCAGATTCTGTATCCTTTTATCCTCATAACCTTGCGAGGCAGGTTAGATTACATGAGAGAGAGAGAGAGACAGACAGACAGACAGACAGACAGACAGACAGACAGACAGACAGAGACTAAAAAGGGCACCTCAGAAGCTTTTTAGTTGAGTGGCATTTGAATTCAACTTCAGTGTTTTATTCCTCCTCTAAGTTCTGGTTGCTCAAGAGCCACTTACAAGCAAAGTCTGTTAAAACAAATCGTAGGTAAAAGAAATGGAATACAGGATCCATACTGGGAATGAACTTATAATTTGCTAATACCTCAATTTTTTCCTCACGTCAGTACTTTGAGCTGTAATAAAATTATGAGAGATGAGAGAGAGAGAGAGAGAGAGAGAGAGAGAGAGAGAGAGAGAGAGAGAGAGAGAGAGAGAGAGAGAGAGAGAGAGAGAGAGAATCGCTGATGGAAATCGCTTCACCGTCTTCAGTTTTACATTTCTGTGGCTACTCGAGGCTGGGTTCTGAAAAGGAAGCTGTAATGCTTTATGATACCAGAGTCGCTTTTATTGCGGTAGACGGTAGGGGAATTGCTACGGAAAGGTTAGCCATATGCCACGTTTTAATTAGGAATCACCTCTGAGTAACTGAGGGCCGGGTTTGGATCTTGTCTAGATTTTATTGGCGAGCTCTTCCAGTTTCTCTGCAATGTCTGGGGGAATGTTGCTCCCTGCCTTGGGCTGCTCTTTGCGCGCGCCTCCCCCCAGAAAAGCGGGTGCAAATGAGACACCGTCTGTTTACTGGAGCTGGCATTTAGGAGTCACCAAAAGTCAGATGATAAACAGTCCCACTCAGTGTTCCCTCTAAGCTGAGTTAGTGTGAGCTAGCTCACAGATTTTTAGCCTCTGGCTCACACATTTTTGTCTTAGCCCTGGAAGGATGGCTCCAGAGCAAACTAATTTCTGCAGTAGCCAAATCACTTGCTCACAACTTTAATGCCAGTAGCTCACAAAGTAGAATTTTTGCTCACAAGACTCCGCAGCTTAGAGGGAACATTGGACTCCCACTGTCTTAAGGGCAAGGAGGGAGATCAAGGAGGACTCTGCACTATTGGGACTTTGAGGAAATAGAAGACTTTATGTTGTTGTTGTCAAGTCACAGCTGACTTACAGCAACCACTAGTGGGCCTTCCAAGGCAAGAGACGTTTCAGAGGTGGTTTGCCATTGCCTGCCTCTATGTCATGACCCTGGCATTCCTTGGAGGTCTCCCATCCAAATCCTAGCCAGGGACGACCCTGCTTAACTTCCGAGATCTGATGAGATCCTGCTAGCCTGGGCTATCCAGATCACACATCTTATTCTGTAGGCTTGGGCATCTTTCATTTTACATGCCCAGGGAAATGCTGATTGCCATTTTGGGGTCAGGAAGCAATCCTGGAGGGGTTTTTTTTTGTTATCTTCTGGAAGTGGTACAGCAGTCACTGTGGGTGTGGAGGGGGAGGTATTTGTGAATCTCTTGCATTGTGCAGGGGGTTGGTCTAGCTGACCCTGGAGATCCCTTCCAACTCTATAATTCTATGATTTCAAGAGGCAGTGTTGTTGTACATAGCGGCAGACTGGCCCCTTAATGTACTGGAAAGCGGCTTGTTGCTTCGGAGGGTCGCTAGTGACCAGGAACAAGCTAAGCCACCAAGTGGCCCCTTGGGGTACAGGCAAGGGCACAGGGCCCTCTCATCTCAGGCCAAGGCCTTGGCAACAGGAACAAGGGGTGTAGGTCTGATGGCCTGCTCCAGAGTTGCTTTAACATCCTACAGCCCTTTCGCACATGCTAAATAATGCAGCTTCAAACCACTTTAGTGACCATTTGCAAGTGATTTGGGGTGTGTGAAAGTGCCCCTAGAGTAGTCTGTCCCTTGGGTGTACCCTGGAAATTAAGGGCAATCACATCGGTAGAAGATCACGGAAACGTGTGCAGTCTTCCTACGGAAGCTGGTGGGGCTAATTATACCCGAGGCTGCTTCCCGTCTCCAGTGTGATTCCACTACTGGGCATGCATTTCTAGACTTCTGCACGTTCGCTTCAAGGATGCGTCTCTTCAGTACTGGCAAGCGAACGGCGCTTGGTACTTTCCTAAACTCCTCGCCTTAAAGGCCAGAAAGCTGCAGCTCAGAAAGGAGGGATAACCAACAATTCCCACGCCAAGACAACGCAAAGGTCATTTTCTGTGCTGCGATACAGAATGGGAGACCCTTTCTGTCACCACGTGTGCCAGCGAAGGGGCAAGATTTAGCATTTCCTCAAATTACTGGCGATGTTCGGTTGCTGACTGTGGCCCTTTCCGCACTCTCCTTTTAATCCATGTTCATTGCGGTGTCCTCCAGGCAATTCTGCACTAAAATCGAATTCAGCCTTCTTTTTAATCCAGGTTCCTCCCCCCCATTCTGCATTACGTTACCTCCCTTCAGTGGTCAGCCCGGTTTCAGCCTGCTGGTGTCGCCCCAGGTTATTTGGATGCTGTTTTGCCCTGGACTTAAATTGCCTCAACGCGAACACTGCGAAAATCCGGAGTGGCAGGCAAATGCGGAAAGGGCCTGGGTCATCTCTGGAAAAACAACAATGGACCATGGAATGGCCACGTGCCGTATTCCCAGAGGTCACTCTGTCCTGCAAAAACAACAGCTGAGGGCCAGAAGCAGATGCTGCCGTATTGATGAGCTCCCTCATCGTCGGGATCCGACTTGGTACTAAGGTCAGCATCACCAAATGATAAGCGTTGCGCTGTGATGGTGTCCAGGGTGGATCCGTCAGGCGGCTGCCCCAAGCGAGTAGGCCTGTGTGCGAATGAGCACTCGACCTCTTCCTTCCTATTTGTGCTACTTCCTACTTCAGGAAGGATGGGGCTGCTCTTTGCAGCCCTTGAAGCCGGGCCCCAGCAGTGCCCGTCCTGAGAAAGGGGAGGAGAGCACGTGAGCGGGCAGGGCTCTTTTGTAGCAGGAACTCCTTTGCATATTAGGCGACACACCCCTAATGTAGCCAATCCTCCAAGAGCTTACAGAGCTCTTCTTACAGGGGGCTACTGTAAGCTCTTGGAGGATTGGCTACATTAGGGGGTGTGTCGCCTAATATGCAAAGGAGTTCCTGCTACAGAAAGAGCCCTGCAAGCGGGCAACGGGGGCACCTCCTGTGCTTCTTGTCCAGGTTGCGAGCCCCCATGGGGCTGAGGAGATCATCTTATTTGCTGCAGGTGATGCTGCATTTGGGTTGCCGGGAGGATACCGAAAGGGTTCTTCTTCCCCCCATTCACGACAACTGGGCGAATGAACACACTCCCCCACTTGTTCACACATTACATCACTGCTAAGTAGGGCTCTGATTAAGCGAGAATAAAGTCATGCTCTCACTAGCCCCCCCCTCCCCACTGCCACTTGGATCAGTCAACAATTTGGGCTCCGAGTGATAAATATGCAGTGAGAAATGCATTTCCTTTGCATCTTAAAGCGGTCTTGCCGAACCAGTTCTACTTGGGTAGAGAAGGCAGAAAAACCTTTCAAGGATCTGCCAGGACAGTGGTGTTCAATCCATGAGTCAGGACAATTAGGTGGACTCCGGACCCTCGCCTGCTGTTTGTGTTGGAACTCCCGTTAAGCTGCCGATTTTTGTAGCTTTTGGGAGGGAACTGCTGCTAGAGAGCAAAGAGGCTATGCGGCCAGCGTCTCCATGCACGCGGGAGCAGCAGGATAGCAAGGGGAGGTCAAGGTGATCCGTGGAGAGGCGTCACTCTTAGCCCAGGCGGGATCAGAGACACTGGCTCCTCCTCATCCTGTCATATGACTCTGAGGTCATGAAATGTCCTGCCCTGGGCTTGCAGCTCAAAGGGTCCCAGGTGGCTGGCCACCGTGAGTAAAAGGTTGGCCTCAGGTCTTTAAAGGGTGAAGATGAGATCACACTCTGTGGGTCAGATGAAGGCACGTGGTGCTTTTCCAGGCTTGGCAGGAAGTCAGCTTCTTCTCGTTTACAAGTTCAGGAAGTTTGCAAAGAACGGTTGGAGCAGGTTTTACTTCGGGTTTTGCTTCCCACCCCCCCTCCTAATGAATTTTCATGGAAACTTCCATCCCAGCCGCTGCGATTCATAAGAGAAAATTAAAAACCTGTCTTGAAACCTACATGACAATGCTGCTAACATCTTGCAGTTGCCGGCATTATCCTTTGAGAACCTTTAAGCTCCATTTCTATGCGGCATTGTTTCCCCTCACAATAACATATTTTAAATATGAAACATTGAATGTTCATTGCTTAGTTATATCATTTTTTATTCATTGCATGTAAGAGGAGCAGGGCATAGTTTTATATGGAATCTACATTGAATGTCTGATTTGGCAATTTTATTTGACTACACAGATTTCCTAAGAAATTTGTTTTCTTTGAGATGCAGATGTTTTCCTGGGAATATAAGTAGAAAGTTTCTTCTACAGTTTCCCGATCGCCAGAGACTCGGTCTGAAATGGGGAGGGGGGCAATTGCAAAAGTCCAGTTTGCTCCTATGTTGTACTGCCAGTCCCATGTCCCCCCTCAAGCCCCACCCCACCCAGCGCCACCAACACATCCTATCAGGTCCCTGCAAAGAACCACGTTCTAGAATATGAGTTTGCTACCAGCAGAAATGAATATCCAAGAAAGCGAACCTCGATCTCAAAACTCAAAATAATACAAACAGCTGAGCCAAACTATAGACTACAATGAGAGCAATTACGCTCAGACCGCCCCCCCCCTTCGGCTCATGTCCTGCTTACCAGCTGCAAGCTCGTTTGACAAGCTGCTCAGATGCATCCAATTTGCACAATTGCACTGTTTCCTCACTGGATTCCATGGCCTCCTTGCTGAATGTGCTCCACCTGCCACTCATCTGTCATCCCCACTTCCAATTTTAAAAGGCACATAATAGGAAAAGCAATTAAGTTCGAGATTTTTATGTTTGGACTTACTACTTAAGCAACTCGGTGTGTTTGGGGTATCTGCTCATGAACCCAGTGGATCTTGCAATCGGCTCTTGAAAAAAAGGCAGTGCGCTCTATGTGATGCCAGCTATTTAAAAGCAGTATTCAACTGCACAGAGACACAGAGGTGATGAACTGCAAGCAATTCCATGCTTTATACAAACTGATTAGTTTAGTGGCCGAAATAACCATGACCTCATGGGATACTTCCTCTTCTGTGGTAAATTAGATGATCCTAGTAGTTCTTGGATTTGGACAAAAGGTGCAGTGACTTATAAGCTGCGATGACTAAGTGGTTACTACTCTGGAGCACAGTGTCTCGCACAGCGCTGTATTCTAGACACATTTTGTCAGGGAACATCAGGGCATTTAATCAGGAGATCATGTTGCATGTAATTGAGGGAGTTCAAACAAGGTAAGTTTGCCTGGCAATTGTGCCTCTGTCAAAACGCACAGCATGCTGAAATGGGAACCAGATACATAATACACACAGGTATGCAAGCGTATTGCGAAGGAATTGAACCCTCTCTTTTGTTTGTCACATCTCCGTGTGAAGATTATACCCTTTTGGTCATGATTGAACTGAGGTTAAAAAACAAACAAACCCAAATCACCGTCCTTCTATCCCTTCCCCCAAATCGCCCTCTGCATTAAGGCCTGCGGAGTTTTTGCTCTTTGGGAAGCCATCCTGTCAGAGCATTCACTATGTGTATATGTGTGCGTGCACACACACAAAACCCCTCGGAGTATGTGCTTATTGCAAACATGACTGTCTTCTCCTAGATTTGGACCTCTATGGCAGGGGGCTCCAGCATGGTGCCTATTGGTGCCACGGGGCTTGCCGACACATTTTCTGGCGCCTGCCAAGTGTTTTTAGGAAGTGGGCGGGGCAGGTGGGGCTTTTGTCCAGCTAGGCTTCTGATTGGCTGGGCAGATTTTTTTAAATGTTGCTTTGGCAGCAGCTACCACCACAGCTCATATGTTACTGAAGTTACTACATTGTGTTACTGAAGTTAAGCTGCAGCAGCCATTTTGCAGCTGGGCCCACCTCCTAAGGCAGCCATTTTGCAGCTGGGCCCACCTCCTAAGGCAACCATTTTGCAGCTGGGCCCACCTCCTAAGGCAGCCATTTTGCAGCTGGGCCCACCTCCTAAGGCAGCCATTTTGCTGCTGGGCCCACCTCCTAAGGCAGCCATTTTGCTGCTGGGCCCACCTCCTAAGGCAGCCATTTTGCAGCTGGGCCCACCTCCTAAGGCAGCCATTTTGCTGCTGGGTCCACCCTGCCCTGTCAGAATTCCAAATGTGCCTGCAGGCTCTAAGAGTCTGGGTCCCCCTGCTCTGTAGCGTGCACCTTTTGAGGGATCAGTGTGTAAAGTGTGTTTTATGAGTCAGGCTAAAGTACACAGTTCATTACTAAATGCATTTCTCTTTGTCCGGTATTGTGCCCTCTCCCTCTATCTCTCGTGCTTTTATGTATGCAGTTATGCCAACAGCCACTAGTGCTTGAATTGGGAACCGAGAGATTTGTGTGCTGCTATGAATCATGGTGCTGGAGAAGACTCTTGAGAGTCCCTTGGACTGCCAGGAGATCGAATCAGTCAATCCCAAAAGAAACCAACCCTGATGGTTCCCTGGAAAGCCAGATACTGAAGTTGAAGCTCAAAGACTTTGGCAACCAAATGAGAAGGGAGCACTCACTGGAGAAGACACTGATGGCTGGGAAAGACTGAAGGTCAAAGCAGAAGGGGACGGCACAGGATGAGATGGTTGGACAATGTTATCGACGCAACGGACATGAAATCGAGAACTGTGGAGGACGACGGAAGACAGGAGGGCCTGGCGTGATGTGGGCCACGGGGTTGTGAAGAGTCAGACTTGACTGTGCGACTGAACAACAAAAACACCGTGTGGTAAGCTCCCAGAACTGGAGACTGGAGCATTCCCCAGGTATGAAGTGCTCCTTGGCTCCGGAGTGCCTCTGCACACACTGGCCACCCAGTGGCTCCCATTACTTTGGAAAGCCCATCAAGACTTTCAGGCAGGGTTGACAACTCCAGGTTGGGAAATCCCTGGAGATTTGGGGGTGGAGCCTGGTGAGGTTGAGGTTGGGGAGGGAAGGGAAGGGAACTCAGTGGGGTACAGTGCTACAGATTTCCCCCTGCCCCCTTGAGCAGCCATTTTCTCCAGGGGAACTCATCTCTGTAGTCTGGAGATGAGTTTGAAATTCTAGATCAGCAGATCCCATTTGGAGGCCAGCAATTTTCCTTTCAGGCAAGGTTGATCAACCACAGTCTCCTCCTCTTTTCCGCCTGGCTTCCCAGTCGTCGTTCCTGACTTCTGCAAGAGATGCTGAGAGCTCCCATGCACTTTCCCTGTCAACAGGGGCCACGCATGCCCTCAGTGGGGCACTGCAACAGAGGGTGTGTGCGTGTGTGTTTGCAGGGCCTGCAAGACAGAGCTCTTCCACCAGGTCTTTGATTAGGGAGCCGCACCCAATAAGCAAAGGCCCTGGCCCCAATATTAACACCATTATTGACAGCCGGATGTAACCCAGACTGTGATGTTAGCTGACTGTACGCCTATGCTGGATGCTGCTAATGCCCGCCATCAGGGCTTTTTTTGTAGAAAAAGCCCAGCAGGAACTCATTAGCATAATAGGCCACACCCAACAGCACTCATTAGCATATTAGGCCACACTCCTGACAGCACCGCTCATTAGCATATTAGGCCACACCACCATGCTGCCAGAAGTGTGGTCATCCAGCCACACCCACCTTTTGCTTCTTATTCTGCTAACCTTGTTTGTTGTCAAAACCCAGGGCTTTTTTTGTAGCAGAAACTCCTTTGCATGTTAAGCCACACACCCCTAATGTAGCCAATCCTAATAAGTTTCTGCTGTTGGGTGTGGCCTATTATGCTAATGAGTTCCTGCTGGGTGTGGCCAACTTGGGAGCCAGCTAGAACTCTGTTCCTGTGTGTTCCTGCCCAAAGATAGCCCTGCCCACCATCGTTATACAAACCGCACTAGCACGTAATGTTAAGTTTTTATAACTATATTGTTGTGATTTGATTTAATCTCTTGTTTTAGTTGCCCTGAGCCTGACTGGGCGGGGAGGGCGGGATATAAATAAATAAATAAATAAAATAAATAAACTCTCCCCTCCAGACACTGGGGCATAGACCCGGACATTGCTTCAGAGAGACAGTTTGGTGTAGTGGTTGGGAACGCGGACTCTAATCTGGGAGAACCGGGTTTTATTCCCCACTCCTCCTCCGCATGCTGCTGGTGTGATAGAGCTGTTCTCTGACGGGCAGTCCTCAAAGGAGCTCTCTCAGCCCCACCTACCTCACAGGGTGTCTTTTGTGAGGAGGAGAAGGGAAAGGAGATTGTAAGCCGCTCTGAGACTCCTTTGGGTAGTGAAAGGTGGAGTATAAATCCTATCTCCTCCTCCTCCTCCTCCTTGATGGAGAGAGTTAACCCCCCCTTCCACCCATGGTCCTGATCTGACCGCACACACAGCTGCTATTTAGAAACACCTTGCAAAATCCAGCTACAGAATTCCCAGCATTTGCCCCTGGTGGTACACTTGGCAGTCGGCCCCAGCCCCTCGTTAGTTAGATGTTGAGCTTCTTTGGCCCTTCTGTTTCATCTTATATAGGGCCTTTCTTCTTCTTCTTCTTCTTCTTCTTCTTCTTCTTCTTCTTCTTCTTCTTCTTCTTCTTCTTCTTCTTCTTCTTCTTCTTCTTCTTCTTCTTCTTCTTCTTCTTCTTCTTCTTCTTCTTCTTCTTCTTCTTCTTCTTCTTCTTCTTCTTCTTCTTCTTCTTCTTCTTCTTCTTCTTCTTCTTCTTCTTCTTCTTCTTCTTCTTCTTCTTCTTCTTCTTCTTCTTCTTCTTCTTCTTCTTCTTCTTCTTCTTCTCTCTCTTTCCTGGGCTCGGAGCTGTAGCAAGTTAACCTATTTTTGAAATTAATCTGTTCACAATAAGTTAAACGTACCTACGAGAATATGTCACGTAAGATGTCCTTCTGTTTTTGTAAGTAAAATTTCTTTCTCTTGTTACCATTGGGGTCAGATTGTAATTTCTTTGAACAACATTTTACCCTTAACTGGGAAATGTGGAGAATCGGGGATACTGCGGAAAAGCTTCTGGGCTTCCAAGGCAAATGATTTTTAAAAAACATTTAACCCAATAGGACTAACACTGTAATTTTTTTACCGTAGGTGGCATTTTTTGCTATTGTTCTCACGGATTCCCATCTGTCAAGGGACAGACCAGCCAAGCAAACCTCCCACACAGCCCATGGAACACCTACTGGCTAGAAGTCAAGGTAGGGGCGCTCCCTCCCATTCTTACTGTTGCTACAATATTAGATCAAGATGGGTAGCCCTGTTAGTCTGCCTGTAGCAGTAGAGCTGCGGTGGCTCAAAGTGGTTAAGATGCTGAACTGCAGGCTGTGGAAGGTCAGCAGTTCAGCAGTTTGAGACCCGAGAGTGCCGCATGACGGAGTGAGCTCCCGTCTCTAGTTCCAGCTCCTGCCAACCTAGCAGTTCGAAAGCAGGACATTGCAAGTAGATAAATAGGTACCACTTCGGTGGGAAGGTAACAGCGTTCCGTGCGCCTTGGTGTTTAGTCATGCTGGCCACATGACCACGGAAAACGTCTTCGGACAGCGCAGGCTCTTCGGCTTTGAAATGGAGATGAGCACCGCAGCCGTAGAGTCGGATTTGACTGGCTTTCGAGCAAGGGAACCTTTACCTTTAGCAGTAGAAAAGAGCCAAAGTCCAGGAGCATCTCAAAGCCTAACAAAATTTGTGGCAGGGGAGGAGGTGCTGGGGGGCAGCAGTGGGAGGGCTTCTAGTGCCCTGGTCCCACTGCTGGACCTCCTGATGGCACCTGGTATTTTTGGCCACTGTGTGACACAGAGTGCTGGACTGGATGGGCCATTGGCCTGACCCAACATTGGCTTCTCTTATGTTCATTTATGTTCTTATGAGCTTTTGTGAGTTGCTGCTCACTTCTTCAGATGCCAACAAATTTAGAGTCCAACGGCACCTTTTTAAATACCTTTGTTGGTCTTAGAGGTGCCCCTGGGCTCTAAATTTGTTGTACTGCTCCGGACCGACACGGCTGAACAACCAGATCCTTACTCAGGTGCCAGTAACTCATGGAAGTTCACCCCCTGCCACACATATGGTCAGTCTTTCAGGTGCCCTTGGACTCTGGCTCTCTTCTGCTGCTATGATACTAACTCTTGTATTTCGTGCACGTCTTCTCTTTCTTTTACTCGGGGTGTTCTTCTCCACCCGCATCTTGGTCTGCAAAGCCATGCGCCACACACATCAAAGCAAGGCAGATCTCCCTCACAGGCATACCGCCTAATCAGCCACAGACCATAAGGGAGGAAGAAGGGAAAAGGGTTTCGGGAGGCATCAAGAAAGGTGATGGCAACGTTTGCATAAGGAAATGTGTTACTTAGACGATGTCTGCCCTGCTGCTTCTCCAAAAATCCTTGCTCGAGAAACAAAAGAAAGAAGACATGTCAGGTGCGAAAGGCATCCTAGTAGGGGGGAGACGAAAGAGATAAAGGATGCTGGCAGGTATCAAAGATACCCGGGGGCACCTTCGGAAACGTCAGGTGCCCCAAGAGCATTTGAAGCACCACTGGAGGGGAGGTGGGGCGTGTGTGTGTGAAGAGAGATTCTTTACCTGCTGGCAGCAGTGCTACCAACCCTGAGACGCAGCACAGTGAGAGGAGAGACAAAATCAAAATGATAACGGCCATTCAATAGATCACAACTATTTTTCAACACCTTGCAAAGTATCCTTTATTTAGGGTTGCCAACTCTGGGTTGGGGAACTCCTGGAGATTGGGGAGGTAGTTCCTGGGGAAGGTGGAGGAAGGACCTCAATGGGGTAACTGGGATTGCCAAGTTCCAGGTGGGGCCTGGAGACCTCCTGCTTTTACAGTTGATCTCTAGATGACAGACATCAGTTCCTCTGGAAAAAAAAGGGCCGCTTGGGAGGGTAGAGTCAACGGTATTGTACTCTGCTGAGGTCCCGCCTCCTTCCCAGGCCCCACCTTCCTCAGGCTCCGCCCCCCCAAACCTCCAGATATTTCCGAGTCCAGAGTTGGCAATGTTAGGTATCGAGATTCAAAAATAGCACATTTAGATTGAAGCAGCCAGACACAGGTGTGTATTTGTCTATAAAAAGAAAATTTACTAAAGAGTAGGTAAAGGGTACTTGGAGAACAAAAGCAGAGTAAATCTTCCTTACACACTCTAAGCTACATGTTGCTTCACTAAGAACTTAACTTGAGACTCACAGAAAAAACTTCAAGAAAAGGAGGACAAAGAGCAATCAACTGAACCGCTTGGCTCATCCCCAAACTATTGATTATCCAATTGGAGAATCCCAACACAAGCTACTTAGGCATCCTCCCACCTTGCTCTGGCCAGGGAAACGTGCAGGCAATTCTTTTGACTCTCTACCTAGAAATCAGCCATGCATAATGAACAGGAAATGCTTTCATGACAAACAGGAAGAGAATGTGCAAATATCCCAACAGGCAGCCCTAGGTATAACGCCATACAGAGGCCACCCTCGAAAGCAGCTCCTTTCTCCGGGGGGAGTGGAGTGCAATTCCAGGAGAGCTCCAGGCCCTCTCTTAGTTCCTTATTAGCCAGAGACACCAGGAATTGGACGATCCAAAGTACTGCAAACAAAACTCCGCTTACGGAACAGAACTTTTGCCCCCTCCTGCTGTAGACCACCCCCCAGGCCCCTATAAATCTGCCCCACGGGATCAGAGTACTGGAGATATGTGGGGTGGGAATCTGCAGTGGGAGGAGAAAGGGGGCAGAAATCTTCCCCCTGCTCCCACTGGGAGTGCCCTTTGACCAGCGGAAAGCGAGCTTTCGATCCAGCCCCTTGGATTGGCCGGGTTAATCTTTTTTCGTTTCATTTGTGGAATGTTCTGATGGTGTTTGGGTCACACAAACAAGGCCCTTTACAGCCACATAAAGTGAGGCAACTTAGGCAGTAAAAAAACACAACCCTCTAGCAGTAAACATGGAACTCAGCAGCAGCATAAATTAAGCCGGTAACACAAAAAAACAACAGAACAGGATTTCTTACGCTGCGTGCTGGTAATGAGATGGCCCGGTGACCTTTGAGATTTCAGCCGTGATGTTCCCCTTACAAAGATGTGGCAAAAACTGTGCCTACAGTGATGGGGAAGTCACCCGGCTGCCCATTTGGCCATGTCAGCAGGGTGAACTGAGCCGCTTCCAGCTGCAGGTCGGCTCTCGCAGTCCCGTTGCGTCTGGTCCTTCCATTTTCCCGTTTTGCATCTAACTTCCTTCTTCGCCTTCTTCGAGTTAGATGACAATGATTAGCAGTTCCCTCCTCTGAATTTAGAACCCCTTGAAAAATCAACAACAGCAAAGCAAAACAAAAAAATTAAGGAACTGTTTTTTGGGGGAAAAGAAGAAGTCGTGATCACCAGGGCCCCTCGGGTTTAGGCACTTCCTCTTTTTCCCGGGGCCTTCCTTCATCTGTTTATAGCACCAGCTGGGAAAGGGGAATTGAAGCTTTACAGTTTTCCCTCTCTGTGTAGACGTAGCTGAAATTAAAACATGTCTTACCAAATGCCCCCTTCAGAACTGCTGTCTCTGTGGGATTATCGTTTAATATGTGCTCAGACCGAGTTCACGTTGGCTGCGCCTTGGGTGTCAATGCTGAGCTCTGCGTATGCGGCTCCTGGATTTTCTTGACAACCGAACCTGTTTTTAACGAATGCGGCCACAACCGTGCGATCGGAAGCTCTTCTTACGCTCCGAGCCTGAGGTTTCATAGTCGTTCAGCTTCTTCATTCATCACACAGCAAGGCATCTTTTACTCGTCATTAAACCATCCTTTCGCTGGCTGTCCAATTCTGATTGGAAGAATGGCAGGAGGAAAGGTTGAAAAGCCCGCCCCCGCCTCTGTTTAATTTCTTTAGATTTATTAAAACTGGAGAGCCAGCTTGGTGTAGTGGTTAAGTGCACGGACTCTTAGCTGGGAGAACCGGGTTTGATTCCCCACTCTTCCACTTGCAGCTGCTGATGTGACCCTGGGTCAGTCACAAGCTCTGGCACAGCTGTTCTTGAAAAAGGGCAGTTTCTGTCAGAAGTTCTCTCAGCCCCACCTACCTCACAGGGTGTCTGTTGTGGGGAGGGGAAGGGAGAGGAGTTTGTAAGCCGCTCTGAGACGCCTTTGGGCAGTGAAGGGTGGGGTATAAATCCAATCTCTTCTTCTTCTTCTATGCCCCACCTTTCCCAATGGTTCTGTCAAGCTCCGTTCATGGGCCGGGAGTCGACCCACCTGTGGCCGTGACGTCTGCTCACCCCTCGAGGCTGGCGGCACTCGAAGGTGAGGAGGGGTCGTTAAAGAGGGTTATGGTGGGGCCTCAGACCGGCAGGGGACAGGGTTAACATCACCCCTCGCAGTCCCTCTGCCAGCGTGCGCCAGCTGCCCCTCGTCTCTCCCTCTCTCCTCTTCGTCTCTCTCTCTCTCTTCTGTTCTGTCGCACGCTCTTCCTCCCTGGCCCCTCCAAACTCCCCTCCTTTTATTCCCCCTGTCCCGTTCCCAGTGCTGCCGGTGCTCCCCGCCCCCTTCACTCCCAGTTTGGCCCCGCCCCCCATGATATGCTCAGACACCATCCCGGCATCCCAGGCGTGGTTGAGGGGTGTCGCCAGTGTCATCAGCCGGGCCTCCTGCCTCCACCATCAGCCCTTGCTTGGTGATATCTGCATCTCTGCCTCTTGGGGTAGGGTTCCGCAGTGCTCGCCTCTGCGGCCGTGCTCTGCCGGCGTCCCTGTCTTTCTCCGCATTGTCACCCATTGTCCTCTTCAAGGCCTTCACGCAGTAAGTTGTACGGTGGCAGCACCCCTGGGGGGGTGGGGTCTTCGTCCCGAGGCCTCCGGAGTGGGACAGGTTCAAGGTGGCTTACAGTAATAGTTAAAAACATTTCCAGCTAAAACCAAAAATAGAATTGCAGACCCCAAAAACAGAATTGCAACCCCCCAGAGCCAGTTTGGTGTAATGGTTAGGATGGAGTGCGGACGCTAATCTGGGAGAACCAAGTTTGATTCCCCACTCCTCCACATGCAGCCGCTGGTGTGACCTTCGGTCAGTCATAAATTCCTTCAGAGCTGTTCTCTCAAGGGCAGTCCTCGAAAGAGCTCTCTCAGCCCCACCTACCTCACAGGGTGTCTGTTGTGGGGAGGGGAAGGGAAGGGAGATTGTAAGCCACTCTGAGACTCCTTCGGATAGTGAAGGGCGGGGTATAAATCCAATCTCCTCCTCCTCCTCCCTCCAGGGTGAGAAATCAGCATGATGGAAAAAGGTAACCCTCCTCTTCCACCCATAGCCCTGATCTGAACAAACACAGAGCTGCTATTTAGGAACACTTTGCAAAATCCAATCACAGAATTCCCCGCTCTGAGACTCCTTTGGGTAGTGAAGGGCAGGGTATAAATCCAATCTCCTCCTCCTCCTCCTCCTCCTCCTCCTCCTCTTCTTCTTCTTCTTCTTCTTCCTCTTTAAAAGATGCTTGCTGTTCAAACCCCTTCAGATGCCCTGGCAAACAGGGAGGCCTTGCGGCACCTCCTGAAAATCTCGGAGAAGGAGACCCCCTCTCACTTCTTCGGGGAGGCCATTCCACAGAGCTGCAGCCACAATGGAAAAGGCCCGGGTAGGTGAAGGCTGGATGGACCCACCTGAAGTGGGGTGATGGCAAACAGATATAGGGTTGCCAGGTGCCCCCCGGCCCTTGCTGGGGAGTAGAGTTGCCAGCTCCAGATTAGGGAACTCCTGGAGATTTGGGAGCGGAGCCTGGAGAGAACAGGGCCCTCCGTGGGGTACCATGCCACAAAGTCCTCCCTCTGAACAGCCATTTACTCCAGGGGAACTGATCTCCCTAGGGCTCCCAGGTCCCACCTGGAAGGAGATAGTCCTTCAGGCTTCCTCAACCTGAAACTGCCCTCCGAAGGTGCTCTCTACACCACTGGGGCAAGCGTATCCAGGGCCCATTCTTATTTATTCAAGAGCAAAGGGGCAATGCTGAAACAGAACACGTTTGCCCAGAAGGCATCCTGTGGCAGTGGAAGAGAGGGACGTCCACTCGCGGCCATCGAGAATCTGCTCCTCCTCCCCGGCATCCTCTCCTGCCTGCCTGCTCCTTCCTCCTCCCGCCATTCTCTCTCACTCCTGGCTCCTCTCTGCCTTTGTGCTTTATTTACTGGGGGACGGTCCCTCCTGCACTGACTCGTGAACCAGAGGCGTAGGAGAGCGGCCTGCCATTTTTCCCCCCTTACAAAAGAAAAATTAACAACGCTCAATCTTCTGGCAGCAACCGAAAACACATTTAGCAGCCTTTCACTATTGGCATGTGTGGGGACTGGCTGGGGGTGGGGGGGGGAAAAGGCAAACAGGGAGCTGAACTCAAAAGGGAAAGTTGTCGTTGTTTTTTTGGCTGGCGATGCGGCAGCCAAATGAACGATGACAGACCTCATTGATGGCAGCACCTGGGAAGGCAGACTGCGCACTAGACACTGCCTTAGTGTTCATGCGTGTGCAACTGCATGCATGAGTGATAGGAATCAATGGCCTCTCTTGCTCCGGCAGAAACTCCTAGATCCCCAGGAAACAGCTTAAACGTGAAGAACTGCAACTCCGGCAGCTGACATTACAACCTGCCCCTCAAATGCGTCCTTAAATTCTTCCCCGAAACTAAAAGGTGGAAACACCAATTTACTAGCGATACGTACCAGAAAGCTCTGACCTGGATGGCCCAGGCTAGCCCAACCTCATCAGATCTTGGAAGCTAAGTCAGGGTCAGCCCTAGTTAGTAGTATTTGGATGGGAGGCCCCCAAGGAAGTCCAGGGCTGCTCCGCAGAGGCAGGCAATGGCAAACCGCCTCTGGACGTCTTTTGTCTTGAAAACCCTGTGTGAGAGCCAGTTTGGTGTAGTGGTTAAGTGCGCGGACTCTAATCTGGGAGAACCGGGTTTGATTCCCCACTCCTCCACTTGCACCTGCCTGGATGACCCTTGGGCAAGCCGTAGTTCTGATAAGAGCTGTTCTTGAAAAAAGAGCAGTTTCTGTCAAGAGCTCTCTCAGCCCCACCTACCTCACCGGGTGTCTGTTGTGGGGAGGGGAAGGGAAAGGAGTCTGTAAGCCGCTCTGAGACACCTTTGGGTAGCGAAGGGTGGGGTATAAATCCAATCCAGTGACCTGATGGCACTTTCTACTACTACCTCTATGTATCGGAAAATTGGGATTGTCGTGGACATTGGTGCAACGGGGACCTAAGGAAAGCTGCACTGAGTTCAGGGGAGATGCACTTCAGATTGGGTACTATTGGCTGTCTTGATGGGGATTTACTAGATGTGAGCCTCACGAAAGCAGCTGTGGGAAGCTAAGTCTCTCCTGCCACCGGATACCTGCAGGCTGAGGTATGAGACGCAAAGGCAAGGAGAACCAGCCATCCTCTCTGTCTGCCTCCCACAAACTGTACCTCTGAAAGTCTCCGCTGAATGCTTGACTCCAGTTGAAAAGATCACAGAAAGGCACATGGCAGTTATCCTTAAAGCCTTTATTTTAGTGTAAAATAAAACAGTTAACATTTATATGGCCATACATAACAAAAAAAGTCAAACGTTATCTCATGGTACCAAACGACCTCTTAAATTTCCCCTCTCCCAAACTCATTTCTCCCACTCCCACTTCAGTACGCACAAACATAGAGCCAAGTTTTTTAAAAATAAAGTTTAACCCCCTCCCCCCCAAATAATAGAAAAGGGCATTGATGTGCAAACCGGAGCAATTCCCACAGTCCTTCTCCCAAAGTCAGGGGGATTGCGCCAGAGACAACCTGAAATGGATGGCTTGTGAACTGAGAATTTAGAAAAACATCTCTGGCTTTCTGAAAAACAATCCACACTCTGAGTTGGCGCCCAGATGGTTGTAACGCTCTGGCAAAGAATGATATTCAACAGTCTCCTCCGGGAAGGCAAGAGATGCTCCCAACAGCACGCTGGGGTTCCTCTGGAGTACACAGAGACCATCTAGGATTTAAAGGATTTACAGGAGAGCGAGGGAGATAGCATGTTCACACCGTACAAAAATGAGGCAGCATGTGGAGCTGTTGCTGGTTGGGACTGGTTTACGGGTTTTGGTTGTCATAAAGCAAGGCTCCCCCCATCAGGTACCTAGGAGTTGCTACTGCTTGGGAAATTTCTGTTGGTTCGGGGATGGGGCCTAGGGAGAGAGCTCAGCGGAGCTGGGATGCCACAGAGTCCACCCTCCAAAGCTGCTAAGGGAACCAGTCTCTGTAGTCTGGGTAGTAGTAGTTCTGGCAGAACTTCTGGCCTCACCTGGAGGTTGGCAACTCTGCCCAGACTACCACGGGCTGGCTCCAATTCAAGGCCCTGCTCCATGTGGCTTGGACCCAGCTGGTGGTCGTCTGGGCCTGAAGGGTCACACCAGTCGTTTCCCCACACCACCGATGACTGGGAGTGAGCTGAGCGCTTGTGATAGGCCAGGGCCCTCCTCCTGCTGCCCCAAGCAGTCCCTTGGGTGGCTTGACCAGGGAACCATCCCTCTTCCTAGCTAAAGCCGTCCTTTGGAATCTCAAGCTGCTCAACACAGTCTGCGCCTCCCAGCCCAGCCCCCTCCCCACTTCAGCCCAGAGGGCCCACGTTTCAATTGCTGTGATTCCCTGTTCACTCCTTCCCGCCCCACACATGGGCAATCGTTAAGAGATCGTTCTGGAAACTGTTGCTTGTATCCATAATCACTCAACAGTTAAACCTCTACAATCCACTTTAAAAAACACGCACACACGCTGCAATAAGAATCTGATCCAAAGTACACTGATATTTCCAGTAAGTTCATTGGGCTTCCAGCCAGGCCTCTGGTCCAAACTAAACACTGAAGTAAAGCAAACTGACAGAGCTAGATCACGGTCCTTGACTACCCTGGTGCGAACCCATTTGTGGTGGCCCTTCCCTTGCCTGCTCTCTTCCCTGGCACGTTTGTACCCTTTGGCAGGCCATGCTTTGGAAAGCCAGCCGAAGAAAGCACACGGGGTGTGCTTTAGCTTTTTCTGGACTGGAAATAGCTCAAGGCGCGGGTAGGTACAGATGGCCACCATATCTTACTACACATTTGCATCTACTGGCAGAGTGGTAATTTCCACTAAATTGGCAACAGTTTCCTATGTGGAATTCTCTCGTGCTTTACTGGACAGTCCTTATTTCTCCCTTCTCAGAAGTGAGCATGACATGGTGGCTGGTATCTCATTTGTCCGGTGCTCTGTGTAGACATCCCGTCTCCACACAGGGAACGCTTTCGGCCAACAGAACAAAGCTTGAGTCCAGAGGCACCTTTAAGAACAACAAAGCTTAATGCTGGGTAGAAGCTTTCATGGGCATGCACACTTCTTCTGTTGCTTCAGACCAACATGGCTACCCACTGAGTAGGGATGTGCTCCCCCAGTTGGGGACAGGGGATGCAATTTTGGGTCCTCTTCCCCACCGCCAGCCAGCTGGTGGGGGGGGAATCCCACTTCCAGACGCAATGTAATTCTGGGCATAACAGAGTGTTGCTGATGTGATGACATCACGTCCACGTGATGTCATTACATCGCGTCCATGTTGCGTGCTCCCCCTACTCCCGGAAAGTCCCTCCCCCTCCCTCTGCCGGGTCCAGCCTGGCAACCCTACCACTGAATCTCCTTTCAGCCATTGTAAAGGTTGCCCATCCCATCCTTAAGCTTCATGTGAAAACACAAGAGAGGCTCCCCCTCCAATCAAGGTCATGCTGGAAACTCTGAGTCCACTTTGGCAGCCGTGCTGCTGGACTGGTCCTTTCTTACTGCCGCCGAGCGCAAGGCATTCGTGAATACCAGGAAGAGTCTTTTCAGATCCATAATGTTTCCAAACATATGGGCACAGGGGGGGAAGAAAAAGAGCAACTTGTTCCTTAATGGCTCATGTGCATTTTTTGTTTTGTTTTGCAAGTGGTATATTTTCATCCATCAGATGTAGCACCTAGTGAGATATGTGTGTGCTTACACGTTTGTCTGCAATATGGTGCGGAGATAGTTTGTTTTACATTTTTGCAGTGAAGCAGGCTACATAGATCTATATATATACTGCAGACACACCCCTCTATAAGCAGCCCCCAGTTCTGTCTCCTCTACCTGCAGGTCAGTCTAGTGGCACTTTGAAGAGGATGACACGCAAGTTCACTTTGACTCCTGTCCCCGCTGATGGGTCACAAGTTTTTGTCCCTTTCACAGCTACTGGTACAGTCTGAACCATCAAGATATTGCATTGCCTCTATTTTTCCTGAAGAGAGGGGGGAGAAAGGATCCAACCATCTAAAAAGCAGAAGTATTGCTTAATAAGCCTTTGGATAAGATTAATGGCTCGGAAGGTCTCCTTCTGACCTGCCTCGCTCTCCCACATGCAGCCAGGGCCGTCCATGGGAGTTTCAAAGGGTGTTTCGGGTTACATGGAAACAACGGAGTGGGAGTTTCAAAGGCCATAAATAACCCAAGCAGCTCCTTCCACCCCATTCGGAGTTGTCCCTGGCTCCTGAGCTGCCCTCTGTTATCTTTGCAAATGGCACCGGTGGCACCGGAAGGGGTCAGTCAGCGGTGATTTATAAGTCGGGAGCTTATCTTCCAATGCTTTGGCTTAATTGTGATCACACTAAGATAAAGCCTCCGCCATCAACAGCTTCGTCTACAGAGGGATCCAGTGTATTGTCGGTTATACTTCTACCAAAGAAAAGTACTTGTTCTACCTAGAGGTTTTGTGGCTGGCCACCAGTACAGGTGATACTGTGGCCAAATCTTCATCTGAGGATCCTCCATTTTACACGGTTTATTTTACGGGAATGGAAGGGTATGAGAACAGAAGTGTGTCCGTGAGGATGGATGGGTATTCATTTGGAAAGGGGGAAGGGCTCACCCCAATATCTATCCTGGTCCAAGTCCAAATCCTCCTTGACTTTATCTTAATTCATAGTCTTGCCTGCCTGCCCCTCAGCCAAATCTCAGCATCTGTGCCGTGAAGTAACAGTCTAGTGAAAGAGTCTAGGCACAAGGGATTTTGCCACAGGCTGGGCTAGATGGCCACTGTCTGTTTCAGTGAGACAAAACTTGAGCACGGCTGATCTAGACTGCACTCAAGTTGACTTAGTATTAGTGGTTCAATGCCCTGACTTGGATAGCCCAGGCGTGTCCAATCATGTCATGTCTCGGAAGCTAAGCAGGGTCAGCCCTGGTTAGCATTTGGATGGGAAACCTCCAAGAAATACCAGGGTCACGACGCAGAGGTAGGCAATGGCAAACCACCTCTGAATGTCTCTTGCCTTGAAAAACCTGCAGGGTCAACGTAAGTTGGCTGTGGCTTGACAGCAAAAAAAAAAAAAAGGAAAAGGAAAGAAAAAGAACAGAGTATTGGGGAACCTGTAGACTAAGGCCTGACATAAGTTGCAACACTGCTGAAGGTAGAAAGCACAAAGCAAGGTACACTCCATGTATCACAACATGAAATAACCCCGCCCCTCCATCAAGGGACCAATACGGAAAGGAAGCCTTGCCAGAACTATGTTTGAGTGGCATCTGCCAGTCATCGCTCGCAATCTGCCACCCTTTTCCCCCCTTCCTGTAGCAGCTTACCCACATCAGGTATAAAAGGAGAAGGAAGTTGCTTCTCGTGCACACTTTACTCAGGTTGCAGAATACTCACTGAAGAATGGCTTTCTCTTAGTTACTACAGACAGCCAAGTGTTTCAGAGTGGTTAGTGCTCTGGATTAGAATCTGGGAAACCTGAGTTCGAATCCCCACTCTGATATGAACCTTGCTGAATCCACTTCTCAAGGTTGTCACGAACTACTGCAGGGAGAACCATGTGCCCCACCTTGAGGTTCTGGGAGGAAGGAGAGGACAAAAACCCACCCGCTGGCCAGTGCGGCAGCTTCCCCTTTAAATATGGAATTAATGAGATTTTCAGGGCATTCATACAGTTATATCCAAGGGCAACGTTGATGTAAACGGACAATTTCTTGCAATTTTCTCTTTAAATGTATTCTGCGTGACAGAATAGGAAAACAGCCACATGAAACAGACATTGTGTTGTTTGGCTGTATGTCTACATCACCAGATGAGGATACATTTATAAGAACAAGTAATCATAGAAGAACTGCAAGGAAAAGTCACTTCCCTGTAAAAAAAATTTTTTCCCCATGTAGATGCTTTCGTGCTTCCTTTTATTAAAACAGTTCGGCCTCGATTCCAGCAGAGACAGATATGGCAAGCAGGCCTGGGTTCAAAACCTGCCGACTGGGGCCTGAGGTTGTTAAAGGCCAGTTAAAGGCCTAATGCTCAGGCCCACAATTTTGAGCCCAGAGATTCCACCCTGGGCTGCTGACTTCTTCCACGGGCCCAAGAGCTGACACTCTGAAATGCAGCGATGCAAATGTGTGAGCCTGACAGATTCACTGCGCTGAGTCTCTAGAGGCCTCCTGGTATAATGAAGCCGTTTCAAAAGGGTAAATGATAAATGGCTGTGCCTGCTAGACGACCCCTTCCTGCGATATATAATAATTATGAGATGACCTGTGTAATGAATCCTGTTAATTTGCTGCATACCAAAAAGAAAACCAACAGATCCTCTAATAACGTTTTCTGGCCGGGCCCAAGGTCTCTCCCTGGAAAGGAAAAGGGGCTGAAGCCGAAATAGCCTTGAAAAGCATCCAAAGTCACAGCTGGAGGAATTCAGGACGTGCTGGAGCTGTTCGGAATTCCTCACTGAACTCAGTTTCAGAATCCTCATTAGATTGGACGGCAAATTAAGGGTGGGGAGAAGAAACCAGCCGAGCATAAAGGGCCCTTATTCTTTTTAACACCCTATAAGCGCTTCTCTCACCCTCCGACCCCGACCCCCCAACCCCGAACTCTCCTCTCAACATGTAGATTCCAGCAGCTGAGTAGATCTTGGCCATCTCTGTTTTCCTTGCTTGCAGATACTTAAGAGATCAGAGCGTCCTCCGCATTCTACATCCCCTCTTATTTAACGTTTCCTTTTTAAAAAAGTTTATCCTCCATTATCCACACACTCACTCTGCTATTATTATAGTATTTACAAAAACAGTCGAAGCCTCTGCTCCCCGCCCCCATCATCCCTGACTGTTGCCCTACTGATTTCTTGCCACACAACAGGCCCCAGATTGGCACTTTAATGGTCAGGTCGCCCCCCCCCCCAAAGTGACGGTTTGCAGAACTACGGCAGCAGTAGAACAGGATATTGAAAATACTATTGTTCTAACCTTAGATCAACAATGAGTGGGTGGGAGGGACAATTCAAGGAGAGGGTGGGAATCCAGGCTCGGACTCCCCCTCCCCATGCTGATAAGTGGTATCTCCCAGCCACCGCTCCACCCTGACCTGGATATACCAGGCTACCCCGCTCTCGCCGGATCTTGGAGCTAGCAGGGCTGGCCCTGGCTAGTATTTGGATGGGAGACCTCCAAGGAATACCAGGGTTGTTAAGCAGAGCCAGGCAACGGGAAAACTCCTCCGAACATCTCTTGCCTTGAAAACGCTATGGGGGTCACCATAAGGCAACTGTGACTTGATGGCAAAAACTACAACAACAGAACCACTGCCCCCTCCCACAGAAGGCTCCGTTGGGGTCAGATTTTCTCCCTCAAGGGGCAGAGCCACACTTTATGATTCCCTAAGCTTACCATTGCTAACTGATATGCCAACAGGCACTTTGGGCATTACCAACAGAGAACCAGCTCTCCTTACAAGGACACAGAAACACACAGACACACCATTTGCCCTCCAAATGGGATAAAATCCCCCACAGAAGAGGTAACACATTCATCGAGCCCTTTGGCATGTCGTTTTAGGAGCTCTCACAGTGCAGCCGTGTAGGGTATTTTTATGAACGGACCCCCCCCCCACGTATGTCCATCTGTACTCTTTGTAATTAGAAAAAGAGAGATTCTTAACATGTGACCCAAAATTTCGGGATAGAAAACGAGGCCACTTAAAAAAAAGATGCCTGAGAAGATAAAGAGGAAAAGGCGGGATTTCCCACACGATGACAAAAAACCAACTTTAGGTCGCAAGGTGAATGGAATGCATTTCCCAGCACGACGAAGCCATCTTGTAAACTCATCGGGGGACTGCAGAGTTTATCCCGAATATTCTCCAGTCAGGGAACAGCCTGGCGAGGAAAGGCCTGTGGTGTCAGAGGCACTCATCGTGGCACAAGGAAGATACCTTTTTCCGGACCGAGTTTCCAAAATGGATACCTGCAAGACGGGCATCTCAGATGTGCCTGAACCGTCGTAAATAGCCCTGAGTGGTGTGCTCTGCAATTTCTTCTAAGCCTTCATCTACCATCTTCTATGGTCAAATAATTTTTGTATATTATATATATATTTTAAAAAATCATCTTTGATACATCATGATATCTAAAAGTCACTGTACCTCTTTTTGCCCCCCCCCCAATAAGCTTGCTGTATGTTTAGGAACATATCCAGAGTATGTCGGCCAGAGTTAAGAGTTGTCCTCTTCCTTCGGCAGACAAGCTCAGCAGGAGCAGCTAATTCAGCAATGCCAGTCTTTTCGTACAGCACCGACGAGGATTCGGCTGTCGGCTATACCGCCGCAGTCATGGGGTCCTTCTGCCTGGGATCCTGATGCCTGTACGGGTATCGATCAGGGCTGGCTCGACGGTGGCCCGTTCGGCCGATTTCGTTATAGGGCAGAACTCTGTGGCTCTGAGGGGGTGACGGCGGCACATCCTGGCGGAGGGGTCCTTTGTGATGGGCTACTGGTTGTGGTGGATAATACTGGGGATACCATGACTCTGTTGCTCTGGGGCCATCCTGAGGGTGACCATAGCTCCCTTTGGAAGGGTGAACGACAGGCTGGCCGCCTTGATAGTAAGGAAGATCTCTCTCTTTGTATGTGACTCGGAGCCCCGTTAAGTACTCTATTGGTTCCACAGGTCCGTGCCTGGAAGGGGGAACAGAAAAAGAGAGAGAGGTATAAATAGAAGGTCCAGAATTCCTTTAATTAACAAAGGTCACCCTCGCAAGCAAACCGGTCTGCATGAGCCAAGAAAGACTAGAAAGCTCCCCCAATGCTGGAATTGCTAAAGCACACAGGATGCCAGTGTTAAGATCCGGCATGCATCGGGGCTCCTTTACAAGGTGGTAACTCACAATGAAAACAACTGGTGCTCCATTCGTAATAGTGGGAAAACAAAGACCTTTTCAGCAAAGTGCGCTTGAGTGTGTCTTATCTAGCCTGAGGATAAACAGATGAGTTCGGTTTGCATCCTCGCCAATTCCCACAAGGCTCACACGCCAATATTCACACCTCAAAGCCGTTTCCCCAATTTTCTTGTCTAAAACATGTCAGCCCATAAAACTCTCCCGAGTCCCACAGTCGGAAAGCTCAGAACTCCCAGAAGAAAACATGAAGGATATGAGCATAGAGTATCTGTGTTTCGTGGGCCAACTGCCAATAAGGCTTCCGGAGGGGGAATAAAAGCACATGTATGTAGATGCAAACACAAATGTGAGCAGAGGCGGCTAAACCTCGGAGCGAGTTCGGAAACTTGTCTGTGTAAATAAGGATTTGACAAGGTCTGGCGCATGAGAAAAGCAACATGTGTGAGTGTGTCATGCCAAGGGGCTGGATTATGGAACCGTTGGTGTTGCTCTCTCTGCCTTAACTCTAGGATTTACGTCAATGAGGGATTCTCCCTAATAAGAAGAAAGCTGGGATAAGTGTTACATGGAATAAATTATGGTAGAAGGTCGTTGTCAACGCAGCAGCCCCAAAGTCGAGCATGATTAAGGGTCGTTCTCTACAGACTACAATATTTCTTCAGTTACAGGGAGCAAACTAACTAGCTCTGAAAATCGCTGTTGACTATAGCAGTTTGGGAGATGCGAAAGATAGGCGTTCTGATTAAGAGTGTGTTTGCTGTGAGGTTTATTCAGACTGGCTCCAGTCCTGGAATGAAGCTTATGCGCTTTCCCTCTGGAAAAAAAGAAAGTACACTCTTTGCCCTGTTCTCCATAAATTCAGTCCCACTTGTGGAAAAAGGGGTGTGACCTTGTGAAGCAGCCGGATTTCTCTTCTGTTCAAAAAAGATCGAGGTGTTCAGGTGCAACAGCATGGATTCACCATGAGCGGTGAAGAGAGAAAAGAAACTGCAGATAGCCGTGCCAGTCGGTGCCCAGACGTGGCCGGTCCAGGCTAGCCTAATCTCATGAGGACGCAGAAGCTAAGCAGGGTGGGCCCTGTCCGTATTTGAATGGGAGACCTCCAATGAATACCAGTGTTGTGACGGAGAGGCTGGCAATGGCCAACTATCTTGGGATGTCTCTTGCCTTGAAGGCCTACAAGGTAGGGTTGCCAGGTCTTTTCGAGACGCCGGCCGGGGGACAGGGGGATGCTCTGGGAGCCGGAAGCATCACCCCCAACATGCCAAGGTCACCAGAAGTGATGTCGCGCTTCACCCGGAAGTGACATGGGCACGTTGGGGGCAATGCATTGGTTTTTGGGCAAAGCGCTATGGTAGAATCACCCTCAAACCATAGAGTTTCGCCCCCAAACTAGAGCGTCACTCCCCCAACATCACCACATGACTTCCGGGTGACCTTGGCATGTTGCTCGATGTTGCTCTTGGGGGGATGGAATTTCCTCCTAGCAGCCAGCTGGCTGGGGGTGGGCAGGAGCCCACAAAAGCAGGGTATCCCCTGCCCCAAACTGGGGAATGGTAACCCTACTCCAGGGTCACCGTAAGGCAGCTGTGACTTGACAGCATTTTACACACACGTGCTAGTCCATCGGGGGAAAAAACCCTGATAAGCAGAAGAAGTGGGTCTCCAGGGCCTCCGGCACTGGTCTTTCACATCACCTATTACCCGATTCTTTTAACTGGAGATGCAGGGGACTGAACCTGGGTCCTTCTGCATGCCTAGCAGATGCTCTATCACCGAGCCACAACCCCTCTCCGTAAAGAGCCGCTTCATACACTCAGATGGATCAGTGGATCTGCTCGCTTTCCCATAGCGAGGGTGTTTATGTAAGTCACTCCCCACACATGATTGCCCAAAGGTGCGGCTGAAATCAGACCTTGACCTCTTCCTCAGAGTCGTCTTCCCGGGGTGGGATGTGCAGGAGGGATCGGATCGCTGGGTGGGTTTTTTTTTTTTTTGTTTCCACAAAATTGTTTCAATTGAGG